>JAYEVH010000032.1:0-323119 GCA_036346255.1 Ampelocalamus luodianensis | reverse complement strand
TACTACAAAGAGCAATCAGAGGGGCGCTTGGTGAGCTCCTCAGAGGCGGCCACACCGCCCTACCCAACCGTCACAGACTAGATTTGTAGGGGCGAAGCCAACCGCCTCGGAATGCCCAGAGTAGAGGCGGTTATTTAGAGCCGCCTTACAATCAGTTAGAGAGGCTGTAATCCAAATTCATTTACAAATTAGATTTGTAAGGGCTGCTTAGATGACCAAATTTCTGAATTTTTTCAGGAGGCGCTTGCAACCACACCGCCCTACAACTGCTTTCCCAAAAAAATTCAAATTTCAAACCACTGATATATATCAAACCATGCATGATATATATATATATATATATATATATATATATATATATATATATATATAATTGAAGACATGATATTAACAAGTTCAACGAGACATTATATTCTACATCCGCAGAATATCATGTTTATAATTTATCATTACATCATGGGTCCTAATACTCACAAGGGCATAGCATAATAGATGAGTACATGGTTATAGGTACAACATCACGCATAATTGTTCTATCGCCTAACAATGTAAAAGATGAGCATCGCAACATTAAAGACGAACCATGCAAACAAGAAATAGCCAAGATTTTTTTGCATCGACAATGGCAGCAGGTTCGCAAAACTCGCTATCTTCACAACCGTTGAACCCAAGTAGGAAGATCGCTTCTTGTTTTGACTGAAGCTTTTGTAGCAACAATATGAAACTAAAGACTTGAGCATGGCATTGAGCCCAGTTGCAAAGACCCTGCCTCGCCGCCCCTGTATACAACATACCAAGCCATGTGCCTTTAAACAACACATAAAACCATGTATACAATCATAACATATTCAGATGTTCGATTTCTCCGTTGTTCTAATTTGTATCCGGTTATAGATGTGTGCGTATTCGATTCCGTTGTTCTTAATTTCACAATTGTTATTTTTAAGTCCTACTCAACTTCGAATGTTCTCCTGCATTAAATAACCCGTAAATAAATTAGTATTACTAACTATATATGACTTGGCAAGAAAGCCTACTACCCCGCAATTACTAACTCTGTATTTCCTACCCATTTACTAACTAATTATTTATAATGCGCTAAAGAGCAACATTTTTATGTTTTTTATTAGTTTTTGGCCTTTTGCATTTTTTGTTTTTTATTAGTTTTATGTTTCATCGAGTAATTATTAGTTGTTCGCTCTGAAAGCCTACTACCAATACAAGGCAAGATTATACCAATCGCATATGTTCCCACAAACTACATGAGCGAAGTTGTGGCCATTTATTCCGTTGGAGCATGGATATGTGGTATACAACTAAGAGTTACACAGCCTACTATGGATATGTAGAATACAACCAATAGCTCACAACAAAGGTTTGTGTATATCTTTGAATGTTGAAAGCTCAAAGATTTTGCTTTATGTAGAGGTAAACCAACAGTTTCCACTTTAAAAGAAAAATTCCAATACAAATATAAGAATACACGTCCAAGTTGGGAAAGTATTGCTATTTAAGCTAATGCTTTAAATGACAGGAGAACGCAAGAATAAGACTTTCATTACTATTATGAAAAGTTTAGATACAAAATAGTCGATGAATGTATAAATCAGTGCATTAACATAGTATTTCTACCACCAAACTTTGCCTAATCCGATGATTCGCTACTAGCACTCAAATTGTCCAATGGTCTAACTCTAAAAGTGCATTAACAAAGTCAAACACTTTGATTTATGTGAGTTACGAGCCAAAACCAATTTCACTTTGAGAAAACCTTCCACAAAGAGCTATGAGTATACTCAATCTCCAAAAGAAGATGCTTGGTAAAACAAAAATGGAACAGAAAAAGTAACATTTTTTAGAATTTACCAAATTTGTAATTGTCATTTCACATTGTATCAGAAAATATTTAATAGTAAACTATTACTTATCATCATCCAAATTTGTACTGTCACTTAACATGCAGTTGTTCAAGCAAGGTCATAAGATACAATCCAAAACTAATGTACTTTCCGTAGTTTCATCTTTCTAACATTGATCATCCAACATGTTGCAAAATGGAAAGTTGCAAAATAATTATTTACATTAAATCCATTTCACTCAAGAGTAGTAAACTCAACTTCAACCGCAAATGGACGATGACCACAAAAAAACATAAGAGATACTATAATTATAATGCGCCTCTTCATTCATCGATAACAATACAACCTAGTTGGTGACCCTAGATGAAACTACAGGAGTTGAGCTACAAGTCGGTTTGTCCGTTGTTCAAGGTGCTCTCCTAGTTAAACCACATGGTGATACACATGCAAGGCAAGTTGTTTTATCAAAGTTAAGACTTTGAGGTCACTACAAGAATGCGCCAAAAGGGTAAAAAATTAATCCAAAGAGTAATTGAATTTGCATCAAGTAAAGAAGACAAACTACCTCTACCCATCCTCATTCATGAGCAACGCGAAACAAGAAACTAAATTGCACATTTTGAAGGCACATGTGAAATCACAAAACTCAGATATAAACGGGCACGAGTAAATTCCAAGAAGAATACGTACATCCAAGGATAATTCGCCAAGAAGAATACGACATCCAAGATTAAGCCCGCCGCAACTCAAGAGCTGAGCGTAAATTCAACCCCAAGAATCCACAAGAGCAACCTTTACTCGGAAGCACAAACTACCACGCATGCGAAACTAATCGAAGAGGTGCGCTAAGCACCGACTGTCAATCAAGAGGCCTAACATACACGCAAACAATTCCACCAAAAAGAGATAAGAACGAAGCAAATCGGATCGATCGTAACTCGAGAAGTGAAGAGCTCGCATATATCTCAAAAGAGTGGCAAATGAGAGGACGGGTCCGAGAGAGGCGGGAGACACCAAGCACAAGGCGGCTGGTATCGGAAACCCTAACGGCAAATTTCATCGCCGCCTCGCCCAATGACTTAGCCACTTCAGCTCACGCCTCCAAATTATATAGGAGGGCGATTTGTAGGGGCTTGAGATTACGTCGCCTTAAATAGATTTGTAGGCGGCTGAGATTACCACCGCCTTACAAATAATTTACAATTTTTTAAATCATGAAATCTTTGAACAGAGTTATGGAAAATGGTGTCAAATGAAAATGATGTAAAAATAAAAGTTGTAGAACTCATCAAAATATACAACTTTGTTCCGACATTTTCTCCAAACACACCATGCATGTTTAACACACATATATACATACATATATATATATATATATATATATATATATATATATATATATATATATATATATAGTACATATACACACACAATGCATCAAACTTGAACAACTAGCCTGTAATAAGTTTCCCTGGCACATTTTCGTTCTATGGCAAGATGTCTTTGGGCAAGTTCTTTTCCAACAATCATCTTCTTAGGAAAGTCGTGAATAGTTGCATTTCATCGTAGTTATTGTACTCATCAACATCATCCATTCGGCCTACCCGATAATAGTTTGTTTCCAAGGCAACCACATGCTTTGTCTTCTTTTGGGGTAGGTTAGTTTTCGTCACGTAAATATAAAACTTGTGTGACACGTGAAGCGAGCACCCAAGGGTCATTCACAGATCCGATATTCTCGAGGTCCACGCATCGTGAACCCGATCTCATTCACTTGGTGTTGTTTGACCCAATGACATCTAAACATGGCCATCAGATACCCATTCCATAGTCAAGTTCCCATATCATCTATGATGCCAAAGTATGGGTCTTTGCCCCATTCCGTTGATGGCTTCTATTCGAACGCGCTATTTTGGTTCACATAATTACTATCCTTCATACTGGTATAGTATGGTACCCATTGATGTCGAACTTGCCATGATGTCACTTGTCTCGATGGGCCCCACCAACCTTCCGATGGTAATATCATCTCTCGGTTTCCCATTCGTAGGTTTTGCTCCTTCAACCATGTAGTGAATCGATGTTTGTGCCGCTTCATGACCCAATCGTCGAGCCATTATCGCCCTAATGACATCCAAGTGTTCATCAATGCAATGCTGCATCCGCCTGCACTGCAAGACACTATAATGAGCTCGACTAACTCGCATGAAATCCTTGTCGATGAAGACTTTTCTCCCCATGGTGCCCTTCCCAACGCCACCCTTGTGACGAGAATCGAGTTTACCAATCCTCTTTGTACTTTTAGGTACTCTTGAAGACTGACGACTTCTTCTGTATTGTAACCTCTATCATGGAGCCCTCTGCATGCTCGATTATGCACGATTGATTAAGAACCGACATGAACCGCTCAGAGGACCACATTTCATGTAAGTAGCAAGGGCCCAGCACTCAGATTCATGAACCATGTGAATCATGAGATGTGGCATTATATCAAAAAGCGGAGGTAAACACATCTCTAGTTGGTTTATTGTCTCCACCACTAATTCATGTAGGTCACGGCTCATTTTCACCAATCGCCTCTCGTGAGATCTTCAAAGAAGTAAACATGCGTGATGGCCATTTTCAAGAACTCGCTCTATTGCATTGCAATAGGTAGGAACAATGTGAGCATCACATGACAATCGTGGAGCCTTGAAGCGTGTTATTGACAGTCCTTCATTGACACTAGCTTCTTCACGCTACAAAACCCAAAGGGGAACTTTTACCCTCTCAAGAAATTGCGATCGCCTCCTCTCATCCGAGTCGTTGAAACTACGCGTAGGAGGTATTTTCCATTACTCGAGGTATGTGAAGCTCCAGCTTCACATTTAGCTGCACCATGTCTTTCCGTGATCTTAGACCATCCTTTGTCTTGCCTGTGTCCATCAAGGTAGCAATGAGACTCTCAAATATATTCTTCCTGTAAGTGCATAGAATCAATGGCATGGGGACCTCCAAGTCCAATAAGGCGATACTTAAAGAAGATCGACTTTTTCTTAAAAGGTACACCGGGACAGAGGTGTGCTTCTATCTCTTTGTCCCATGCGATTCTTCTTTCCAAAATCGACATGTATGTGTTTCACCATTTCAACACATGTTGCCCGCTTTGACGCTCTCTGGAGGGGATTCGGCCCGGTTTGTTGTCATAAAATTTGAAGAACAACTTGCCGCAGATCCGTGAGTTGTCTTTAAGCCCCCGTACATCTCCTCCCCATTCATTCTTTCCCCAATTCATTTCTTCTCCGAAGCTTCTTCGGCGCTCCGCCTTCAACTCTCCTCCTCCACCGCCCTAGCCCCGCCAAGGCCGACGCCTCCCGCCTCCAACTCCTCCTCCTCCTCCACCGCCCCACCACCAAAGCCGACGCCCTATCACGTGAAACTTTCAAGATTCAAAATTTCTATCACGTAAACCAGATGCCAAGGTTAGATGATCACGATCATTACCACCAAACGCCAGCGTATCTAAGCGAGTCTGAGCAGCCTAGTCCGACAAGAACGCGCCATCGTAGTCGCCGAGATGACCGCCCAACGCCCCCGTAGTCGATCATCTCCTCGAGCCACTTCCACAGCTCAGTGAAGATCGATCGCTTCGCCGCAACAATGATCGCAGTAGCGCCTACTGTATCCACATACGCCCGTAGAAGGAACAACCGCACGCCGTGTTAGCACCAAGTCGCACGGAAGCTCTCAAGAAGATGGCGGCTAGGGTTTTCGTGGAAACAACTCACGCTGCCTCTCCGTCTGCTCCCACTCAACAATAGCCTCAAGCAACTCCTTATAGTGCCCCGCCGGATCCTATCCGAACACATTTGACGAATCGTATTTGTATCGGTTTGTTCCAACTCATTAAGTCCGCGGATCGATGAGTCTACGGGCGTGCCCGATCTTCCGAGCAGGTTCGATTGATTTCGCCGTGAGGACGTTGACGCTGAGGCTTCGACCGGCCAGAGACCGTCACCGTAATTGCCATAACCCGATCGCATCGTTATCGATCGCTCACGCCGCACGCCGATCGACCTTACCACGAAGGTTATTGTCCCCGCAAGCAATCAAGCAACTCACAAGAACAAAGAAGATGCAATCTGAATTGTATTGCGAATATGAATGAAGTTCACAATGTGGGTTCTCAAACCGATAAACGGTGAAACCGCAAAGTGGCGTAATAATCTAAGAAAACCCAACCCTACACTCGTAAGCATCGCTGTATATTTATAGGGGGACGTGAGGGAGTTGACCTAGGTTGTGCGACTCATGGGGAGAGGCGCACACAACCTAGTATTTGACCCCGACACGCTTACAAGGCCCTATTAGGCCAAAACGGTGTCGCAAAGACTCCAAAGACCGGTCGTAGAACTTGAGACCTAGTCGTGAGCGCCGGCCGGTTCGTCGTAGCGCCGGCGCAGCCTTGTCGAGGGGCTTGAGAACTGGTCGTGAGCGCCGCAGATTCGTCGAAGGTCCGCGAACCTTGTCGAGGGGCTTGAGACCTCAGTCGACGGGCAGGATCGGTCGAGGGCTAGTAGACCCGTCGAGACCTTGGGGATCCATTATTCTTGGCACAACAGATCATCACAATTATTAGGTAGTATACCATTCGCATAGATAAATTATTAGCACCTAGAAACGAGCTCACCTCATAATTTAAGTGACGCGCACGCAGCTCTTGTCATAGGACCTTGTAGTTTACCAACTGGATTCAGAGGGTTTTGTGTAGTGCGTGTATCCGAAAGAGTGGGGTCCTCATCATCCTCCCCTCTTGAATTGAGTCGTCTCGACTCAAGCTCATCCGCTTCTCCCACGATGGCTTCAACCGAATGTTAAATGTGGGCTAACCCCAAAATCTGCAGTAGCTCCAATTGATAGGCATTGTCATTTATCTTCTTAATTATCTTAAATGGTCCATCGCTCTAGGCATCAATTTTTATTTTCTTTCCTCGAAACCTGTCTTCCTCAAATGCACCCAAACTAAATCACCTGGCAGTAAATGTTATTTCTTTCCTACTTTACTTCCAAAGAACCCTATACTTTTCACCATACGCCTATATTTTCTTTAGTTGTTTCATGCAACTTAAGAACAAATTCAAAGACGCTTCTTAGCATCTAAATTAATGTGTTCAGAGGTAGGCAAAGGTAGTAAATCAATAGGAGCACGGGGTTAAAACCATACACTACTCCGAACGGACTTACCTTTGATGGTGGAGGTGTCCTGACCTATTGTAAGCAAACTCAATGTGTGGTAAACACTCTTCCCACATCTTCAAATTCTTCTTTAAAAAATTTCGCAACATGGTGGATAACGCATGTTGACAACATCCGCTTGTCCATCGCTTGGGGATGACACGTAGTAGAAAACAGCAGCTTTGTCCCCATTTGTTCCAAAGTGATCTCCAAAAGTGGCTCAAAACTTGTGTCACGATCCGAGACAATAGTATTGGGCACTCCATGTAAGCGAATGATTTCTAAAAATAAATCAGCTATGTTCAGAGCATCATCGCTCTGTGACAAGGTTTAAATGTGCCATTTTAGAAAATCGATCCACTACTACAAATATACTGCTCTCTCCTCTTTGTCCCGGGCAATCCTAAAACAAAATCCATAGAAATATCCTCCCAAGGGGCTTAGGAATAGGAGAGGCATATAAAGTCCATGTGGATTGAGACGGACTTAGCTTTGTTGCATGTAGTGCAATGAGCCACGAGCGCCAACATCGCGCTTCATCTTTGGCCAAAGAAGTGGGCGGCCAGACATCTTCTCGCCTTCTTTGCTCCAAAATGCGCTTATCAAACCTCCTCCATGCTCCTCCCGCAACAACAAAAGACGAACGGAGCTAGCCGAATGCATAGCTTGTTAGCACGATAGATTAAATCATCAATTATCACATATTTATTCCATGTTCTCCTCCTTTACAAAGCTCAAGCACTTCTTTAAAGTATAAATCAAGAGTATATAACCTTAATGGCCTCTAAACCAAAAATCTTATGGTCAAGTTGAGATAACATGGTATAACGTCTAGAAAGCGCATCAAAGAATCACATTGTCCTTACCTTTCTTATGCTTTATGACATATGGAAACGACTCAATGAATTCTACCCATTTAGCATGTTGTTTATTTAGGTTAGCTTGGCTTCTAATATGTTTTAGCGATTCATGATCCAATGTATAACAAATTCTTTGGGCCATAGATAATGTTGCCAAGTTTGAAAGCACAATAACTAAAGCATAAAGTTCTTTGTCATAGGTAGAATAATTCGATTAGGCCCATTTAGTTTCTCAACGAAATATGCAAATCGTTTACCTTCTTGAATCAATACACCACCTATCCCAATCCCGCTAGCATCACATTCAATCTCAAAAGTCTTACCAAAATCGTGGAGTTGGAGTAGGGGTGCTTGGTGAGCTTCTCTTTCAATAAGTGGAATGCCCTTCTGCGTGAGGGTCCCCATTGGAAAGGCACTCCTTTCTTGGTCAATTCATTCAATGGTGCAAAGAATGGTGCCAAATCCCGCATAAAACGCCGATAGAATCCAAGAAGTCCATGGAAGCCCGTGACTGCGGACACGGTAGTGGGCTTCGCCACTTTGGATGGTCAGCAGCCTTTGCTCCATCCACCTCAATTCCCGTGGTGTCACAACATAACCAAGAAACGCGAACTCGACGGCAAAAGGTGCACTTCTCAAGGTTACCAAACAAATGTGCATCTCTCAAGGCATTAAAACAGCACGTGATATGATTCAAGTGTAACTCATGTGACTTGGTATAAATCAAGATATCATCAAAATAAACCACCAAAATTTCCCAATGAAAAGACGTAAAACTCGCTCATTAATCGCATGAAAGTACTAGGTGCATTAGTTAGACCAAAAGGCATCACTAACCACTCATATAGTCCAACTTAGTTTTAAAAGCAGCTTTCCATTCATCTCCCCGCCATTCTAACTGTGGTAACCACTTCAAGTCAATCTTGGTGAAAATAATAGAGCCACTCAACTCATCAAGCATGTCGTCTAGCCTAGGAATAGGATGACGATATCTTATGGTAATATTATTAATGGCTCTACAATCAACACACATACGCCAAGTTCCATCTTTCTTAGGAACCAAAAGAACAGAATGAAAGACAAGGACTAAGGCTTTCCAGATTTACTCCACGGCCCAAAAGATCTTGGACTTGTTGTCGAATTTCCTAGTCTCCTCCGGATTGGTCCTATATGCAAGACGGTTTGGCAAAGTCGCCCCGAATCAAATCAATTTGATGCTCTATCCTCTAATAGGTGGCAGTCCCGGGTATCTCAGCTTGAAATACATCCACATACTCTCGCAAAAGGTTAGCAACAGCAGGAGGCAAAGAGCTAGATATATCCTCAAGTGAAAATAAAGCATCTTTGCATATCAAAGCATAGCATGGCACCATTATCACAAATTTCAGCAAGCTCAGATTTAGTGGCAAGCATAACACATCCTTCAATTTAATTCCTCGGCTTCAACTAGGTGCCACTTTCTCCCTTTTAGATGGGAAAACACATTTCGCTACTTGCTGATTTTCGTAATCATGTTCAGTGGTGTTTCTTTCATTTCTAGCACGCCTACTTCATCTTCACAATTTCAATGGAGTTAAAGGCAACAACTTAATCTTCTACCCTTATGTGAGAACGCAGTAGGTATTAGCTCTACCATGGTGCAAAACATCATTATCATATATCCAAGGCCCACTGAGCAACAATGAGCATGCTTGCATAGGCACTACATCAAAGTCGGTACTATCTTTGTAATTACCAATTGAAAATGGCACTCTAACAACTTTGTTTACCTTTAACTTACCAATACGAATTGAACCATTGGATGTAGGTAGGGACGTGGTGTGGTTGTGTGATCAAGCCAAGCTTCTCTACCATCTCGAGCTTGTGTTGTTGCAACTCCTCCATCAATGATGACTATAGGCTCTCTCCTTCACGAGGAATCTGGATTGAAATAAGTTGTGCCGCTGATTTTGCTCCGCCTCTCCACTTGTGCGCCAACACTCGCGCAACAAGGCTCACATGAGTCCCTATGTCGACATGATAGCCTACTTGTTCTTCCACATCATCGCATCACCGTCTGCCTCGCCTCCTCCACTGCAATGTTAGCCGCAGCACATACTCATCCTCAATATCACTAGCACTTACATAACCTCCGCTCTTCGTGGCAAGGTAGGCTCACGACTTGGGCACCCTCATGACATGGCCCATTCTCTTGCAACGATGGCAAATAATCGCAATGCACGACTCGTGGAAGCAACCAAAAGAACTTTGGTCGGGCCTGCACACTAGTAGATTTGTTTACCGTGCATGTGTTGGTGTCGAGGTGTTTAAACGCTCCTACCGAGGAGGGGCAGCACCGCGTGAGTCTAGGTTGACCGCTTTAACGCGCCCGATGTTGATCGTGGTGTAGACGCATTTCCAAAATTGTTCCTTGGCCTCTCACGACCCCCGCACTTTTTCTCGCCAAACAAGCAAGGTGGAACAATCTAGAACACTATCATATTCTTTGTAGTCAACTATGTCCCGAATTTCACGATTAGTCCTCCATAAAACGTGCATAGCAGCACTCTTCATCCTCAATAATATCACAACGCAACATACTAATTTGTAGCTCCCGATAATATTCTTCTACGATCTATTGCCTTGGTTTGCGCTGCAATTTCTTACGCAAATCCCTTTTAAAAGAGGTGAATAAATCAATGCATGATAGCAACCTTTAATGCATCCTGTAGTAGGCGCTAATCCATCATTGCATACTCTACTCCACCGTGATGATGGCAAAATTTTTAAATTCACTTGTAGCTTGCCTAACTCTATGCACTTCGAACTAAGTGAGCATTAAATTTCGTTTCACCGTCATCTCCCAATCTAAATATACTTCAAAGATCATAAGCACCCGCAAAGATGGTATAGTGAACTTGACTTAGCATATGGATCATTATCACGCATTATGTTGCGGAAAGTTATTACCTCTCATACCTTGATGGTTGAAGTTCAATCGGTTCGTTGTCGCGGCATCAAGGGCATCGCGTTGCACATCTCATTATCGCTGTCCATCTCATGGCCTTGGATTGCACCTTGAGGATCCACACGACTGTTCGCAGCGTTGATTGGCCATACCATCAATACGCGCATTGAGTGTTGCAATGCTAGCATTGAGTCGTTGTAGTGTAGCATTTGTCTCTCAAACTTCCTTTGATGTCGCCATTAATAGCATGACGGTGCTCATCCAACACCCTTGTAAGCTCTTCCTCACAACACAATCTTGTGCATTCAATTCTCACCGCCATAGTTAGTAGGAGACAAAAGACAACACAAATGTATTATCCCTACCAACTACTAGGTGGTGGAAGGTGGAATCACACACTCAAGCCGCCTTACCAAGCTCTTATGAATTTCTACCAAATTGCAGCAGGTCCGATCGGAGAGGGTGGGATGTGTGACTACGGCGGACGCGAATGCGAGGATCCAAACTGAGGGCCAAAAGTACGTGGAGCCTTGACAGACAATGTTTAGTAGCAAGGAATAGCAATAATGAAATCAGATTAGCAAAGTTAAGTCAAAGTCCACAGATCACACAGCTTGCCGGTCCAAACGCGCTCCTAGCACTAGCTAAAGCAAGCCGAAAAGATAGGGTAGATACAAACACAAAGGAACAAAATTGCAAAGCAACCGTTATCTATGTGGGTGGTGGAGCTCGTGGGTTGTCGAGACCAACCGAGGGTGGTCGTGAGCCACCGAGGTGGTCTCTTTTTCTTTTGATTCTCTTTTTCTTTTTCTTTTTTTTTGATTGCTTCTTCTTCTTCTTCTTTTTGACCGACTAAACCCAACCTAGGATTCTTTTTTTGCGCAAGTGACCTTGACTCACAACTCTTCAAAACCCTTTTTTAGGCCTAAGGATAGATATAGGTCACAAAATTTTTCCAGAGAGCAGGGGCATAAGGTAATAAAAGATACTCTCTCTCTCTCTCAACTTTGGCTATCTCTCAAGCTACTTATGGGATTTCTTCTGGCCGATGAGACACTGGTGTCCAGAGAGCAACCTAAATGATAGACTTGTCGGGGCTAATACTCGAGCAGTGGTCGAACCCGAGAAGGAGGTCGAACTCGATGTAGGTGGTCGAATCCGATCGGGTGGTCGAATCCGAGCAGGTGGTCTGATGGAAATCTTGGCTCGAGTAAGTGGTCGGATGGGGTGGTGACTCAATTCTCGGCTATAGAAGACAAACCCTAATTGCAACGGATGCAACAAAGGACAAACCGAGATACACGATGACCAAAACAACAAGACTCAGACGCTAGAAACTAGATCACGACGACTAGACCAAAGAACAAAGACACCGACGATGGACTCGAACTCAAAACGCCGAATACCAAAAAACAAAATTGCAAAGGCACAACGTGGTTTGGACAACGGAAAGACTAAGATCTAAAACTTTTTGTAGGGCAATTTTCCGACTCTAGGTGATGGAAACAACTAACAAAGGGATAAACGAGATTACCTAACCGCAACCTTCGCTCGATACCAAATGATGAGTCTATGGCGCCCGATCTTCCGATAGGTTCGATTGATTTCGCTGCGGAGGACGTTGACGCTTGAGGCTTTCACCGCCAGATCGTCACCTCGCAATTCGTTACACCCGCATCGATCGTCGTTATCGACCACGCCGACGCGATCGACCTACCACGGTTGTTATTGTCCCTGCAAGCAATCGCAGCAACTCACAAGAACAAAGAAGATGCAATCTGAATTGTATTGCGAATATGAATGAAGTTCACAATGTGGGTTCTCAAACCGAAAATGGTGAAACCGCAAAGTGGCGTAATAATCTAAGAAAACCCAACCCTACACTCGTGGCGGCTGTTGTATATTTATAGGGGACGTGGAGGAGTTGACCTAGGTTGTGCGACCAGGGGAGCGCGACACAACCTAGGCTTTGACCTCGACATGCTTACAAGGCCCTATTAGGCCTAAAACGGTGTCGCAAAGACCTAAAGATCGTCGTGAGAACTTGAGACCTAGCCGAAGCGCTGGCCGGTCCGGGTCGAGCGCCGCGAACCTTGTCGAGGGGCTTGAGAACCGGTCGAGCGCCGGGCAGGATCGTCAGGGTCGCAACCTTGTCGAGGGGCTTAAGACCCGTCCGACACGGGCAGATCTGGTCGAGGGTCAGACTCTGGTCAGACTTGGGGATCCATTATTCTAAGTAACAACAGCATCATCACAATTATTAGGTCGATACCATTCTCGTGATAGATAAATTATTAGACCTAGAAACGAGCTCACTTCATAATTTAAGTGACGCGCACGAGCTCTTGTCATAGGACCTTGTAGTTTAGCAACCGGATCTGTAGGCTTTTGTAGTAGTGTGTATCCGAAAGAGTGGGGTCCTCATCGCTGACCCTTTAGGTTTGTGTGTAATCGCCAGACTGAAACCCTTTCCACCACTTAGTCGAGCGGTACTAGCAGACATAACGATTCCCGAGTACATTCAAATTATATCTGACGAACTTAATGCAATATGATCTACGACTAGGTCCTCATCACTTACGACTCAGGTCCTATCTCTATACGACCAGCCTGTGATTTGGTCACTGGCACTGGTCAGAATCTCATTTACTAGGTTTCACCACTTTAGGATTTCGTCGACTACCCACGACTTACTCGTATCACCATACGACTTGTCCGGACTTGATCGAACTAAGTGGCCTACTCTAGTATTCTTCTTTGCCTCACGATATCCGTTGAACTTCAAGTGAGATAATGTGTCATCCATGTACTATTCAATACTTTCTCGATCGAGTTGTCGATAACCTTATGTGGTCGAACACTTCGATCATTAGCGCATGGCCATGCACTTCTCTTTATCCGACCACTTCGAGGCCCAGAGACATATCTCCCGTTATGTTAGGAGGGCAAACTCATATCCGACTAGTCACATCCTCCGCATGTTTCATAGCATACCCAGCTACCTTTATAACTACCTGCCATTTAACACCGCTTGGTAACCCCTAAGAGTGCTATTACACATGTAGGGATCCATGCCGATATCGTGCTCCAAGGATTATACATCATCATTGCTTAAGACCAACTAATAATATATAGAATCATAACAATCTCAATAGTATCTCAAGGTGGGTCAATCCAACCCCATGTTCTCTAACATGTGTTCACATTATTGATTCGATATCCTCGTGATCCATGACCGTGAAACATGGTCATCAATCAATACATATGCTGGTCGAGAGTCACCGTGTTCCGATCGCTGACATTCATCGTGAGATATTTTTAGAACGACATCATCTAAGTCAAGAGTTTCACCAACAAGTCACATATTCGTTGATCTTCAAAACTAACGATTCATTTAAGGAATATAATAACATTTACTCAAGAGCTCATAAACATAGACGTGATACAATCATCTCTATGATTGCCTCTAGGCATATCACCAATGAGCTCGCCACCTTCTTGAAGAGCCTAGCGCGCTTTAGGAGAAGCGCACTCGACGCGATCGTCTCTCTTGATGCGACAGATCTCGATCTTCCGCGCCCCATGCTCGGCCACGTGGCACCATTGCCATCTAGCTAGCTACCTTCATGGGTACGTTGTAGGTGGTGCAGAGAAACGAATACTAAAGTTTGTTTATATAGCACTAGTGGATCGATGGAGCTAGTCTGTTCATTCGTGGTAGCCATTCATTTTACTTATTCTGCACTCACCTAGCTAGCTACCTAGTAGGTATACAATTAATTCTTTGTTCTTATGATAGGATGGAGATATAAGAAGCAACGAGTTAGGACTGTAAGTATTATGATTGAAACCAACCACAGGATGGAGCAAGCCATACTATATCTATCTTTTATGGTACTAAATAAGTAAAATGAACAAGCTAGTATAGCTCCATCTTTTAATGCTTGTTCAATATTTTAATTTACCAATAGCCACTAATCATGTTTTTATTGTGAATGAACCATCTAGTACGGCATTGCGAATGAACTAGCTAGTACAACTATTATGTAATGAACTAGTTAATATAGCTCCATCTTCATAATAAAAAGATGACATATATATATATATATATATTCATTTTACTAGCTGGTTCATAGCAAGTATAGCTATTATGTAATAAACCATCTAGTATAGCTCCATCTTTAGTGCTTGTTCAATCTTTTAATTTACTAACACTACTATTCATCTTTTACTACGAATGAACCAACTAATATAGCTCCATCTTCACAATAAAAAGATGACATATATATATAGGTATTAATTTTACTTATTCAAGACTATAAAAGATAGATATGGTATAGCTTGCTCCATCCTACCGCCGGTTTCAATCATAATACTTGCACCCTAACTCGTTGTTTCTTCTATTCTCCATCCCATCGCAAGACAAGGAATTAATTGTATACTACTAGATGTCATATATATATATATATATATATATATATATATATATATATATATATATATATATATATATATATATATATATATGTATATATAGGTAGCTCGCTAGGTGGTATTGAATAAGTAAAATGAATGGTTGTCGCCAATGAACCACTAACTCCATCGAATGAATGGCTATTGAGAACGAACCAACCTAGCTTCATCGATCCACTAGTGCTATATAAACAAACAATAGTATTCATTTCTCTACACACCCATCTACGACGCACCTACATAGGTAGCTAGCTAGGTGGCAATGAGCCACAGCAGCCAAGCATGGGGCGGCAGAAGATCGAGATCCGCTTGATCGAGCAGCGCAGGAGGCACGCCAGTCCGCTTCAGCGCTACACACTGGCTTTCAAGAAGGCGAGCGAGCTTCCATACTCGTGGCGCAGACGTCCGCCGTGGTCTTCTCCCCGCCGACAAGGCCTTCTTTTCAGCCACCCTCGCCGAGTCCTCCTCGATCGCTCTCGCTCTTCATCCTCATCATCCCTTGGGACAGGGTGGCCTCGCGACCAACGGTGACAGGTCGCGTTGCAGAGCCTGAACCGCCAAGACGGGCGAAATGAGCGCACTCTGGACGCTGAGAAGGCTCGGCGGAGCGCCGCGAGGGGGCGATGGAGAAGGAGCGCGGCGCAGGAGTCCCGCACGGGCGTGGATCGAGGCCGATGTGGGCACCATGGGGCAAGACGACTGTGGTCATTCGGGCTGCACTAACGACGCGCAGCCGCCGTGGCGCCGAGACGCCGCACTGCCGCGCGACGCCTGCTCGTGGACGCAGGAGACGGCCTACCCATCAAGTCGCTTGGGTGGTGGTTCGACCGCTGCTCAGCGTGGGTCTGCAATAGTTCGTGGGAGTTGAGTCACAGGGCTTAGGCACGCCTTCTTCCGCTCACCTTCTAAATGAGACTCAAAACTTAAACTCAAATCGATCGAGCAGTATGCACACTTTTCCGCTCCTTGTTGTTGCCGCGGCGCGTGTCGATTCGATCATGCTTTGGTTTTTGTATTATCGGGCTTAAATTGCTTGTATGTTTAATTATCGGGCTCTCTTAATTTATACGGTGCTCACTGTTGATCGATGATGTATTCTTGTTATCGATCTTGCCGCGGTCGCACGGCTCATGCCAAGCAACAAATTGAGTTGCTAGTATTGATCACTCCAATATTCTCGTGAAGCAAGCACCAAGCAGGCTCCCGACAAATACTCTTTTGAGAAATCTGGCAAATTAAAAGATTGAACAAGCATTTTTGTTGCAATCGACTTGCCACATCGACCATGCCATGATCGCTCATCCGTCGTGATCGCATGCACCGCCCCGCCCTACCGATCGCGATTCACGCAATGCCATCGCGCACATATATCCTGCATCGTATATACATAACACATGGTTGGTTGGCTACATGTCGAGTACAACTTTTACACGGTTGTTGGCATTTTGCCACCGCATGTCATAATATCTATATATATCTCATTGGTGAGAAATATCTCCGCAAATTGTATTGTACATCGTAATCCGTTATGTGTTCAACAAGGCAAACCGCTATTTTCAAGACATCTCATTCGCACGCCCAAAGAATGCAAATGCAATGCTTGTCATCATATCGCCGCAGCCTAAAACCCAGCCCATAGCAGTTGTCTAACGAGCTCGCTTTATTTCTTGCTTTTAAAGTTGTGAGTTAACATCGATTCAATTCCCTTTCAACCGGCTGCCTCAAACAAAAATGCACAAACACAGGCCTTCAAAATCACTCCAACATACTATCGTGCAAAGCTGCAATGCCATACGATACGCAAAACTTGACACATGCATTTCAGTTGCCAAATAAGTAGAGATGATAATCAAACGGAGGATTTCAACCCACCAGGGCCCTGTTTTTACCAGCGAATTTATGATTACCCTGCCACCCCCACGGCGTTCACTCCCGAACGGGTCAAACCTGCTTCAGTTGTTGCATCAGTGCTGTCCCAGCCGCAGAGCTCTAATGCCTTCTGTCCCACGCCACATTAATTCCGGCAATTTACACCCGGTTGTGATAGGGGATTTTAACCGCTACTTGGGTCGCTTCTGTTTTACAGTGGGGTTTCTTGGCTTGGCTTGCTTTGTTTGTCACCTTGTTGCTGCTGATCACGCAGAGAGGTCGTAACATTAGCTGTTGGTAAATTAAAAGATTGAACCAGCATTAAAAGATAGAGCTATACTAGCTGGTTCATTCGTGGGTTCATTCGCACGAGCAGCTGCCAACCACCGACTAGTACTACTGATGAGCCCTTCATTAAACCCAACGTGATGACGGCATAACATAGAACAAATGGAAGTGTGGTTGTGTCACTCCATCTGTTGATATGGCTGGTACAACACTAGCTACTACTTTTATCGTACGTGTGTTCTCTTTCGGCACGTCTGTCTTCAGGCGTCGCATTGCACTTGGATAATCAATGTCTCTTCGGTCTTCTCTTGTCGTTCATCGTTTCATGGACAGGATTAAGTATGCACAAATTAATCTGCTGTCTACCAACTCTGTGTCTTGTCAATCACGTGTAATAATTTTAGGTAATTCCTTATTTATCATTGAAAGTTTACATCGTATTTTATATGCTACTCAGTCTGAGAGATTTTGGAAATTTCTAGTGACATATAAGATATAAGGAATTAACCTAATGATTTTGAAGGCATTCTCAATTGCAACCACTAGCAGCTAGTACTTATAGATTTGGTACTCGACTGGTACGTTCTTGTCTTTGTTTGAGCTGGTCGAGTGCTTCTGACAAGGTAGCAGGTACCACGTTTGATTATCATCTCTACTTATTTGGCAACGGAATGCCCGTGTTATGGGCGTGTTTGGCATGTCTCCACTCCAAAACTCTAGGGGAGTTGTCCAAAACCACCAAACACCAAAACTCCATAAATTGATGGAGCAATGCTTCTTCGTGGAGTTGGTAGAGCTCTAGTTCATTTTGGTGGAGCACCTCTTTCCCACTCCAGAATCTCGAAATGAATCTAGACACGGAATTTCAAGGTAATTACCCACCTTTGCCATCGGTTATAGAGAAAAACGCTTCGAGTTCTGGAGTGACTGCTCCCTGGAGTTTTGGAGTAGAGCTACTCTGCTTTGGAGCAGAGCCATGCCAAACACGCCCTAAGTTTTGCGTATTGCATGGCATTGTAGCTTTTGTAACGATAAAGATATTGGAGTGATTTAAAGGCCTTTGTTTCTACCTTTTTGTTTGAGGCAATTATTTAAAGGGGGAATTGAATCGATGTTAACTAACAAATTTAAAGCAAGAAATAAAAAGAGAGCACGTTAGAAATTGTTATAGGTGGGTTTTGGGCTAAATAGCAGATGACAGCATTGCATTTGCATTGCCGGATGTGCGAATGAGATGCAGTGAAAACAACCGCTTGCCTTGTTGAACACATTTTTAGATAATTGAAGAGAAAAATCTCTCCACTCTCCCGATCTAAGATGCACACACCAACCTTATTGAACACATGACGGATTACAATGTACAATATAGTCAGAGGAGATATTTCTCACCAATGGTATATATATATAGATATTGTGACATGCAAATGTCAAATTGCTAGCATCCGTAAAGTTGTACTCGCATGTAGCCAACCAAAGCTTTGTGTTATGTATATACCTTGATGCCTGGGATATATGTCTACGATGGCGTTGCATGCATCGCGATCGGTTGGGCCGGGGCGGTGCATGCGATGCGATAGATGAACGATCACGACATGGTTGATGTGACAAGTCGATTTCAACAAAAATTCTTGTTCAATCTTTTAATTTACCAACAGGATTTCTCCGAAGAGTATTTGTCGGGAGCTGCTTCTATGCTTGCTTTGCCCGAGAATATTGAAGAGATCAATAGTAGCAACTCAATTTGTTGCTTGGCACGAGCCAGCATACAGCACAACAAGATCGATAACAAGAATACATCATCGATCAAGAAATGAGCAACCGTATAGATTAAGAGAGCCCAATAATTATACATACAACGAATTGAAACTGTAATCCAAAACCAAGCACGATCGATCGATAACACCTAGCAGCAATGTGAGGACCCCGTTATTGAAATGTACTTAATTAAATTCATATCAGAGCACAATTGTTAATGAAGGAACAAGACGCCTTTATCAAAGATCATGCTAGGAGTATAAATTTAACAAGTAGCCATCCAATAATCTGATTCCCTGATATATATATCTCACAATGGTTCCTGTGATCAACCACCATTGCATATATATCCTTCAACAACATTGCATCAAATACATACAAGTCATACATTGACATAATTAAACATAAGTTTACAACTTGCGGTTTTAGTGCTACATTATGGAGTGACTTCGTCACTACAATAAGTTCAACAGCGGAAGCAAAATAAAAGTTCAAAATCCACCAATGGCCTCATCCACCCGCAAGCAATTGCGTGGAGGAAAGAAGTAGCTTTACTCGTTAGCGCCACCGATCGGCGCTAACGGTACTTCAGAAAGGTAACCATCCTCACCGCAACAATAGGTGATAGCACCTTGAGTACGGAAGGTACTCAAAGAAGTCTTACACAAACTAATAAAAGAAGTGTTTATTAGAGCCTATTCAAAGGAGTAGAATTTATACATGCATAAGGTTTCAACAGAAGGTATAAAGGTTCAGATTTACATAAAGCAATACATCTTAACCTACAAATGCTAAATTTGGTAAAGCAATTTAATAAATCAAAGTTTAACTAGAACAGCAAGTAAATGACATAATTGTAATAGACAAAGGCATGAATCCTCATGCAAAACCATAAAACCAAACCAGATTTTTAAATCAAAACTTCTATACAGTGACATCAATTCAAGTTATCGCCCATGACCGTGACACGGCTATTCGAATAGCTTTATGCCCTACTGTGGTGTACATCTTTACCCACATGACTTAGCTAGCCCGTTGCCTTCTCTTAGATGCCTCCGAATGATGACATACTTCCTTTGGTATGCCGACCGGGAAACTAAGATTTGGTATTTTTCAACAAGCTAACACTATTGAGTTGGACTCCCATGTGTGAGCCGATCTCGCTTAAACAACGATCGATAGCATCCGCTAACTGGCACACATGTTGCGCCGCATGCCGATCCAAACAATTAAATGCGAACTGGCTCACTACCCATATTAGGATGCAATCGCATCTTTAAGGTATGTATATGCTACTGAGCACATATACGCTCACCCTTCTAAGAACATCCGACATCGACATACAAGCTCACATGACATACAACGCAATAAGACCAAAGCATCTATGCCATACAAGGTCAATACACATATTCTTACTTTCCTGCTTCCAACCCAATAGTCTTAACATTTTACTTAACCAAACAATACCATACATCGCATGTGGAAGTACGTGGGGACTTGAATTGAATAGTCGAGTTCGGTCCTTAATTGGTCCATAAGTCCACCACAATTCCAAATCTCGTGCACAAAAGCACCATCACTAGCTTCCTCTTGTCCGATCAATTTGAATTTAAAATACAAGTCCGATTTAAAGAAATCTGACAAAGAGTTCAAAATAATGGGTTCATTTAGATTCCCATGTTTGACAAGATATTCTTGTCAAACTCTAAAGTTTCTAGACCGCATGTCTAAGCTAAATCAAAATATATTATAGTATACAAGACTATGCTAAGGTTGAGCGATGGTTATAATTAAGGTAATCCACAATGTCACTCAGTCATAACTAACTAATACACTCCATATTGGTATTTTCTAAAAATAGCATGCATGGCAGCTATCACCGGATTTAGAAAATCTATTGTATAAAACTTGGGATCAACATGGTGCAAAGAGGATGCTTGCCTTGATAATAATAAACCTCTCTGGTGTGCTGTGATTGCTCGTAAATGGATTCAAAAGCCTCTAAGAACCAGATTCTATAAAAGATAATAAACTCCAATAAACACCAAAGATGACAACTAGTATAAATTAACCGAAATGCATGATCAATAAAGAAATGCATGATTAGCAAGATGCTTAAGTCACAACTACCCTAATAGTGATAATACCTCATATTATAACCTCATGCTTTCAAATGGCGTAAACTAGGTTTAGTTCAAAGTTTCCATTTTACATTTTGAAAAGAATCAAAACAGATGTATAGTAGATTTTGGGAAAGGAAGATAGATCAAGCAAAGGTTCGAAATGAAACTTAGCATGATCTTTTAGGTAATTAATATCCCAACTAACCCTAATCTAACCCTAATCGGTTAGAGCATCAAAAGTCAAGAAAATCGTATTGCTCGCTAAACCGACAATAAAGAACAGAGACAAATCTTTGCTAACAAGCTAAATAGATGATGACAAGAATTAAAAGAACAACTTGTTATGCCGCTAGGTTTAGTTGAAACCTAACTAGGATGATAAGTTGACAGGAGAAACTCTAGTTCTTGAAAATGATATGAAAGACCTAAAAGTTATAACAACAACTTTTCAGCTTTAAAGAAAGTTAGAGCTATCAAGTTCAAAAGAATGATTTACAGAACTTCTAAGGTCCTTAAGATGCTCAAGATGAAAATAACTAAGGGTTTAGCTACTGTAATAGGAAAGACACCAAAGACTCAAACCGGGTGGATTGACAGAGAAATAAACTCGATTAACCTACAAAAGATATCCAATCTTTAATGCAAGGTAAAACCAAAGGCTTAAGGTGGATAAGCAATGGACAAGAGCAAGAAACTCCACCTGACAAAGAAGAAAGATGATGAGCTTGGCACAACAATGGCAAAGCACTCAAAAGTTAGGGTTATATATAGATGTTGAGCTACAGGCAAATTGGAAAGGTCTAGAGTTGATGAGGTGTCCATTTAGCTAAACATCCAAAAATTAGTGCATAATCTTTGATAAATCCTCTCCTCTCGCTCACGTAAATAGTCACAGGCAGAGATAAGAAGAAGAGAGGCAACATATGACATGTGGGTCCTTTGTCATCCTCACACGCGCCTCCTAAAGCTCAAAGAATCTCACCATCCGATTAGAAATGGGCACGTGATAAATGGAGAGGTTAAAAGGTTTTAATCGGCAACTTTTAATATGGACCGTATGATTTTAATCGGCGATCGAGATTTAAACAGAGTTCGAAGGAATCTCGGATCTATTTCAACCGACGTTGGATTGGAATCCAACGGTCAATTAAAAGATATACACGCCACCCTTTTTGATGCGATGACGCGCACCGTTAGATTTGATTTCTATGGTCAAGATGGAAAGATGAACCGATGGTCCGATTGCATACACAAACCGACCTCACGATGAAATCCAACGCCCACTAAAAAGGTGCCTTAATAAAGACGCGCAGAAAAGAACCGCCGAGGATTTGAATCGACGGCCTAAAAGAGCGCGCTTTAATTTCAAAATGAAAAGGGCGGCGCGTTGGATCGTGGAATGAACGGTGGAGATCGGGGATCCGAGTCGTCCGAATGCATACACCGACTTCGATCGTAGATGAAGATCCAACGGCAGATTGGCCTCGCATACGCGACGCTCAGGACGTTGCAGCCTCACTGCTCGATTAGAAATCGACGGCTCACAATGCGCGAGGGGATTGGGCTCGCGCCCGAACGTGACAGAGCCGACAGTGTTGGACTGGTTGGACCCAACCGCATGGTTCGAGTCGCACAATATCGAGGGTTAGGCTTAGACCGAATAGTTGACCGTAACCTATTTGAATGCGAAGGTTTGACTGGCCTTTTAAAAATAGCAATTAAATTTGTAAAATCATGAAATTTTTATTGGAAGCTATTGGGATGATATATTTCCCATAAATTTTTAAAATCACATTATCACTTTGTAAATTACATAAATAATTATTGTAGTCTAAAGATGTTTATTTAAAAGCAAATATTTTCTCCAAGCCAAAATAATTTCTAAAATTCAACCAAAATTATTTCTAGCCAAGATAATTTATCTAAACTTTAATAAAAACACTTCCAGTCATAATACAAGTTTTATCTTGTATTCCTTAAGACTTTGAATGGTTCTTTGGATTTTGTCTAAAAGGAAGGTTTTATTTGGTAACAAAGAACTCAAATCGGTAATTAAGAATAAGAATGCTATGAATAAGATTCCATTATCGCTCATAAAGCATTATTATTCATTTATAAAATTGGGGTCAAGTATACAACAACAAGAAGAAGAAGGAATGGAAGCGCGCGATGCAAACTTAGTGTTTGAGTTTGAGTTTTGAGTCTCATTCGTATGGTGAGCGAAGAAGGCGCGTTCAACCCTCGCACTGACCACGACGGCCGCACCGCCACCGACGCGCCGAGGTCGAACCCACCACCGTGACTGATGGGCCGCCGGCCTCGATCCCGCGAACAAAGGCCGAGTAGCAATCGGTCGCAGCGCCGCCACGGCAGCTTACACGCCCATTAGCGCCGTCCAATGCCACCAGTCATCTCGCCCAAGGCTCCACATCCGCCTCGATCCACGCCGGCGTGGGACTCCTTGCCGCGCTCCTTCTCCATCGCCTCCGCGCCTCGCCGAGCCTTCTCGCCCGTGAGCACGCGCCACGTCGACTATCAGCTGAGCTCCGCGACGGCCCTATCACCGCAGGTTGCGAGGCCCGCCCCTGTCCCACGGGATGATAAGGATGAAGAACAGAGGAAGCGGTCAAGGAGGGACTCGACGGAGGGGTGGCCGAATGAGAAGGCCTTGTCGCCGGGAGAAGAGCACGGCGCGACGTCACGCCGAGAGGATGGAGAGCTCTTCACCTTCTTGAAGATCTCGGCGTGGCTTCTGGAGAAGTGCACCTGACGACATCGCTCTATTGATGTGACGGATTCGATCTTCGCCGCCCCATGCTTGGCCGCCACGACACCATTGTCATCTAGCTACGCATTTGTAGGCACGTCGTAGATGGGTCTCACAGAGAAACGAATACTAATGTTTGTTTATATAGCACTAGTGGATCAATGGAGCTAGCTAGTCATTCGCATAGCCATTCATTTTACTTATTCAAGCATCACCTAGCTAGCTACCTAGTAGGTATACAATTAATTCATTATCTTATGATGGGATGGAGAATGTAAGAAGCAACCAGCTTAGGATTGGCAAGTATTGTGATTGAAACCACCACAGGATGGAGCAAGCCATATCTTATCCATCTTTTATGGTAATCAATAAGTAAAATGAACCAGCTTGTATAGCTCCATCTTTTAATGCTTGTTCAATCTTTTAATTTACTAACAACTACTATTCATATTTTTAATGCGAATGAACTAACTAGTACTTCTATTGCGAATGAACCACCTAATATAGTTGCATCTTCGAATACCTATATATATATATATATATATATATATATATATATATATATATATATATATATATATATATATATAGGTATCCATTTTACTAGTTTGTTCATAGCAATTATAGCTATTGTGAATAATCCATCTAGTATAGCTCTATCTTTTAGTGCTTGTTCAATCTTTTAATTTACTAACACTATTATTCATCTTTTATTATGTAATGAACCAACTAATATAGCTCCATCTTCGCAATAAAAGATAACATATATATATATATATATATATATAGGAATTCATTTTACTTATTCAGCACTATAAAAAGTTGGATATAGTATGGTTTGGTCCATCCCATCGGCCGGTTTCAATCGTAATACTTGCCAATCCTAACTGCTCGTTTCTTCTCGTTTCTCCATCCATCGCAAGACAAGGAATTAATTGTAAACCTACTAGATGACATATATATATATATATATATATATATATATATATATATAGGTAGCTCGCTAGGTGGTACTGAATAAGTAAAATGAATGGTCATGTAATCTAACCAACTAGCTCATTCGAATGAATGGCTATTGTGAATGAACCACTAGCCTCATCAATCCACTAGTGTGACATTAACAAACACTAGTATTTATTTTCTACACACCGATCTACGACGTGCACCTACATAGGTTGCTAGCTAGGTGGCAATGGCGCCACGCGCCAAGCATGGGGCGGCAGAAGATCGAGATCCGTTGGATCGAGAGCGAGGAGGCGCGTTAGGGTCCGCTCTCCAAGTGCCGCGCTGGGCTTTCAAGCAAAGCGAGCGAGCTCTCCATCCTTTGCGCACGATATCGCCGCCGTGGTCTTCTCCCCGCCGCAAGGCCTTCTTGTTCGGCCACCCCACGTTGAGTCCTCCTCGACCGCTTCCTCTATTCTTCATCCTCATCATCCCGCTGCGCCATGACCCGGTGATGTGGCCTTCGCGAGTTGAACCGCCAAGACGGGCGAAGCGCGCTGCTCTCCCGACGAGAAGGCTCGGCGGAGCGCGCGAGGAGCGATGGAGAAGGAGCACGCGGCGAGGAGTCCCGCGCGCGTGGATCGAGGCTAATGGGCACCTGGGGCAAGACGACTTGGTGGCGTTTGGGGCATGCTAACGGACGCGCACGCCGCCGCAGCAGTGCATGCCGACCAACCGCCGCACGACGCTACCGCTCATGGGATGCAAGAGGGTCCGCCCATCGTCGCCGGTGGGTTCGACTTCTACGCATTCGGTGGCGTGTCGCAGCCATCCATGGAGTCGAGTCAGAGGGGCTCAGCACGCCTTCTTCCGCTCACCCTTCCGAATGAGATTCAAAACTCAAACTCAAACCGACTAAGCCGCATGCGCACGCCCATTCCTTCTTCTTCTTGTTGCCGCTTAGGTGCTTGTCAATCTGATTGTGCTTTGGTTTTTGGATTATCGAGCTTAAATTGCTGCATGTTTAATTATCTGCTCTCTCTAATCTATACGGTGCTCACCGCTGAGCGATGATGTATTCTTGTTGTCGATCTTGTCGTGTCGCATGTACTGTGCTAAGCAACAAATTGAGTTGCTACTATTGATCACTCCAATATTCTCGTGAAGCAAGCATAGAAGGCCTGCACAAATACTTTTTGAGAAATCTGCTGGTAAATTAAAAGATTGAACTAGCATTTTGTTGCAATCAACTTGCCACATCGACCATGCCATGATCATTCATCCGTCGCCGCATGCACCGCCCCTACCGATCGTGATGCACACAATGCCTTCGCACATATATCCTAGGCATCGTGATATATACATAACACAAGGTTGGTTGGCTACATGTTAGAGTACCACTTTTACATGGTGTTGCCATTTTGCCACTGCATGTCACAATATCTATATATATATACATTGGTGAGAAATATCTCCCGCAAACTGTATTGTACATCAGTAATCCATCATGTGTTCAACAAAGCATACCGTTGTTTTCACTCCATCTCATTCGCACGCCCAACAATGCAAATGCAATGCCTGTCATCACACTATCGCAGCCCAAAACCCAACCCATAGCAGTGTCTAACGGAGGATTTCAACCCACCAGGGCCCTATTTTCACCAGCGAATTTATGATTACCCTGCCACCCCCACGGTGTCCACTCCCGAACGGGTCAAACCTGCTTTAATTGTTGCATCAGTGCCGTCCCGGCCCGAGGGTTCTAATGCCTTTCTGTCCC
Source organism: Ampelocalamus luodianensis (assembly GCA_036346255.1). Classification (NCBI taxonomy): domain Eukaryota; kingdom Viridiplantae; phylum Streptophyta; class Magnoliopsida; order Poales; family Poaceae; genus Ampelocalamus; species Ampelocalamus luodianensis. The sequence continues at coordinate 296,242 of JAYEVH010000032.1, read as the reverse complement.
ACGCCTCATTAATTCCAGCAATTTACCCCCGGTTGCGACAGGGGATTTTAACCGCTGCTTGGGCCTCTTCGTTTTTACAGTGGGGTTTCATGGCTTGGCTTGTTGCTTTGCTTGCTTTGTTTGCCACGTTGTTGCTGCTGATCACACAGAGAGGTCGTAACATTAGCTGTTGGTAAATTAAAAGATTGAACAAGCATTAAAAGATGGAGCTATACTAGCTGGTTCATTCGTGGGTTCATTCGCACGAGCAGCTGCCAACCACCGACTAATACTACTGATGAGCCCTTCATTCAACCCAACGTGATGACGGCATGAGATAGAACAAATGGAAGTGTGCTTGCGTCACTCCATCTGTTGATATGGTTGGTACAACACTAGCTACTACTTTTATCGTACGTGTTTCCAGCACTCGGATAATCAATGTTTTCTTCGGCCTTCTGTTGTCGCTCATCGTTTCATGGACCGGATTAAGTATGTACAAATTAATCTGCTGTCTACCAACTGTGTCTTGTTAATCACGTGTAATAATTTTAGGTAATTTATTTGTCATTGAAAGTTTAAGAGATTTTGAAAATTTCTAGTGGCATATAAGATATAAGGAATTAACCCAATGATTTTGAAGGCATTCTCAATTGCAAACACTAGCAGCTAGTACTTCTAGTTGACTGTTCTTGTCTTTTTTTGAGCTGGTCCAGTGCTTCCGACAAAGTAGTAGGTACCACGTTTGATTGTCATCTCTACTTATTTGACAACGGAATGCTTGTGTCAAGTTTGCACGATAGTATATTGGAGTGATTTTGAAGGCCTTTGTTTGTGCCTTTCTTGTTTGAGGCAGCCGGTTGAAAGGGGGAATTGAATCGATGTTAACTCACAAATTTAAAAGTTAGAAATAAAACGAGAGCTCGTTAGAAATTGCTATGGGTTGGGTTTTGGGCTGCGACAGTGTGATGACAGGTATTGCATTTGCATTGTTGGACGTGCGAATGAGATGCGATGAAAATGCCGGTTTGCCTTGTTGCACACATGACGGACACAGTGTACAATACACCGCAGGATATATTTCACCAATGGTATATATATAGATATTGTGACATGCAAGTGGCAAAATGCCAACACCGTGTAAAAGTTGTACCGACATGTAGCCAACCACCTTGTGTTATGTATATATCCCGATGCCTGTGATATATGTGTGCGATGGCGCTCGTGCATCGTGATCGGTAGGGTTGCGCGGTGCATGCGATGCGCACAGATGAACGATCACGGCATGGTCGATGTGGCAAGTCGATTTTAACAAAATGCTTGTTCAATCTTTTAATTTACCCACGTGATTTCGTAAGAGTATTTGTCGCGTCGCTTATGCTTGCTTCACCCAGAATATTGGAGTGATCAATAGTAGCAACTCGATTTTGCTTGGCACGAAAGTCAGTAGTACAAGAAGATCGATAACAATAATACATCATCGATCAAGAAATGAGCATCGATAGATTAAGAGAGCCCAATAATTAAACATACAACGAATTGAAGCTTGGTAATCGAAAACCAAAGCACAATCGGATTGACAAACACCTAGCAACAACAGAAAAAGAAGAAAGGCGTGTAAAGCGATGCAAACAATGGTTTGAGTTTGAGTTTTGAGTCTCATTCAAGGGTGAGCGGAAGAAGGTGTGCTCAGCCCTCGCACTGACTCGCGAATCGCCGCAGCCACCACCGGACGCGCTAAGGTCGAATCGACAACTAGCGACCGATGGTCGGCCGGCTCGCGCGCCCCACGAACAACGTGGCGTAGTACCGTCGCTGTGCACCGCGACGCGCCTACATGTCTCGCGGCAGCATGGCCCCAAACGCCACCAGTCGCCCCGCCTGTGAGGGCCCACATTAGGCTCGATCCACGCCGCCACGGACTCTCGCTGCACCTTCTCCATCGCCTCCGCACGCCCCCGCCGAGACTTCTCGTGTCCGAGGAGCACGCGCACTTGTTGTACTAATGGTTCAACTCGCGACGCCCTATCACCATCGGTTATGGTCCGCCCTTTCCTGTGGGATGATGAGGATGAAGATCGAGGAAGGTAGAGGAGGGACTCACGAGGGTCGACCGAATGAGAAGGCCTTGCCAAAGGGGGAGAAGACCACGGCGGCAATGTTTGCGCCGCTGAGGATTGAGATCTCGCTCGCCTTCTTGAAGAGCCTAGCGCGGCTTCTTGGTGAAGTAGACCTGACGTGCCTCCTCGCTCTCAATGCGACGTATCTCGATCTTTTGCTACCCCATGCTCGGTTGCAGTGGCGCCATTGCCATCTAGCTAGCTACCTTTGTAGGTACGTCGTAGATGGGTGTGTAGAGAAACGAATACTAGTGTTTATTTATATAGCACTAGTGGATCGATGGAGCTAGCTGGTTAATTCGCGATAGCCGCTCATTTTACTTATTCAGCACACCTAGCTAGCTACCCATATATATACACACAATTAATTCTTTATCTTGCGATGGGATGGAGAAACGTAAGAAGCAACGTGTTAGGATTGGCAAATATTGTGATTGAAATCAGCTAGCAGGATGGAGCAAGCCATACCATATACCTCTTTTTACAGTACTAAATAAGTAAAATGAACCAGCTAGTATAGCTCCATCTTTAATGCTTGTTCAATCTTTTAATTTACCAACAGCTACTATTCATCTTTTATCATGAATGAACTACCTAGTAAGGCTATAGCGAATGAACCGACTAATGTAGCTCCATCTTCGCAACAAAAAGATGACAGATATATATAGGTATCCATTTTACTAATGGTTCATAGCAAGTATAGCTATTATAATAAACCATCTAGTATAGCTCTCTATCTTTTAGTGCTTGTTCAATCTTTTAATTTACCAACACCACTATTCATCTTTTTATTGGGAATGTACCAAATAATATAGCTCCATCTTCGCAATAAAAATGACATATATATATATATATATATATATACATATATATATATATATATATATATATATATATATATATATAGGTATTCATTTTACTTATTCAGTAACTATAAAAGTTGGATTTGGTATGGCTTGCTCCATCCCGCTAATGGTTTCAATCACAATACTTTATCAATGAACTTGTTGCTTCTTCTGCTCTCCATCCCATCGCAAGACAAGGAATTAATTGTATACCTACTAGATGACATATATATATATAGATAGTTCGCTAGGTGCTACTGAATAAGTAAAATGAATGGTATCGCTGAGTGAACCAAACTTTAACTCCATCGAATGAATGGCTATTGAGAATGAACTAGCTAGCTTCATCGATCCACTAGTGCTATATAAACAAACACTAGTATTCATTTCTCACACACCCATCACGACGCACCTACATAGGTAGCTAGGTAGGTGGCAATGGCGCCGCGGCCAAGCATGGGCGGTAGAAGATCGAGATTCGCTTGATCGAGAGCGAGGAGGCACGCAGTTCATTTCTTCGAGCGCCGCTGGGTTTTTCAAGAAGGCGAGCGAGCTCTCCATCCTCTCGCAGCACAAACGCCGCCATCGTGGTCTTCTCCCGCCGGCATGGCCTTCTCATTCGCCACCCTCCGTCGCCGAGTCCCTCTCGACCTTCCTCTATTCTTCATCCTCATCATCCCCAGGTGGGTGGGCATGCGATTGGCGTGATGTGGCCATCGCAGAGTTGAACCATCAAGAAGGCGAGCCGCACGCGCCCTCGACACCGAGAAGGCTCGGCGGGAGCACGCAGTGGGGACGATGGAGAAGGAGCGCGCGAGGAGTCCCGTGGTGGCGATTGAGGCTAATGTGGCACCATGGGACAGACGACCGTGGCGCCGGCCGAAGGCTAACGGACGGCAGCCACCGTGGCGCGTGACGCCGACCGCTTGCCGCGCGACACTGCTCACGGTCGCAGGAGTCTGGCCGCCCATCGTGTCTGGTGGTGGGTTCAACTCGGCAGTTCGCAGAGGGTCGCAGCAGTCAGCCGGAGTCGAGTGGCAGGGCTCGCACGCCTTCTTCTTCGCTTCTCACCCTTCCGAATGAGACTCAAAACTCAAACTCAAACAACGAGTCAGACGCGATACTTCCTTCTTCTTGTTGTTGTTGCCGCTAGGTTCTTGTCGATTCGATCGTGCTTTGGTTTCGGATTACCGCTTAAATTCATTGTATGTTTAATTATCGAGCCTCTTAATCTATACGTGCTCACCGATCGATGATGTATTCTTGTTATCGATCTTGTCGCGGTCGCACGGCTGTGCAAGCAACAAATTGAGTTGCTACTATTGATCACTACAATATTCTCGAGTGAAGCAAGCACGTATACCTCCCGACAAATACTCTTTGAGAAATCTATTGGTAAATTAAAAGATTGAACAAGCATTTTTGTTGCAATCGACTTGCCACATCGACCATGCCATGATCGTTCATATGTCGATTGCATGCACCGCTACCGCCCTACCGATCGTGATGCACGCAATGCCGCACGCATATATATCCTGCATCGTGTTATATACATAACACCAGTTGGTTGGCTACATGTCGAGTACAACTTTTACACGGTGTTGGCATTTTGCCACCGCATGTCACAATATCTATATATATACCATTGGTGAGAAATATCTCTGCAATTGTATTGATACATCGTAATCCGTCATGTGTTCAACAAGGCAAACCGTTATTTTCACTACATCTCATTCGCATGTCCAGTAATGCAAATGCAATGCCTGTCATCACACTGTTGTAGCCCAAAACCCAGCCCATAATAGTTTCTAACGAGCTCTCATTTTATTTCTTGCTTTTAAAGTTGTGAGTTAACATCGATCCAATTCCCCCTTTCAACCGGCTGTCTCAAACAAAAAAAGGCCTTCAAAATCACTCAAATATACTGTCGTGCAAAGCTGCAGTGCCACACGATACGCAAAGCTTGACACTTGCATTTCGTTGCCAAATAAGCAGAGATGATAATCAAACGGACGATTTCAACCCACCAACGCCCTGTTTTTACCAGCGAATTTATGATTACCCTAGCAACCGAGGCTCTGATACCAAGATGATACGGGGAATGCCCGATCTTCACGACGAGGATCGATGATAACTTTGGATCCGTAACCCGACGAACCAATGGCGCCAACCATCACAAAACAACAACTTACGCACAAAAGAATTCACCCAACCATACGCTCATGATCCCGTCTACCCACCACACAAAGTATACGTGATTCGCCGCCTCCCGCAAAACACAAGGATTCACAAGAACAACGGGGTTGAGAACGCCCACCCTCTCTAGGTTGCACCGTATGTCAAACCTAGGAAGAACAAGCGTATAGCTCTCTTCCGAAATAATAGATTCATATTCGTGGTCTGCCGTTCTCAAAACCGGCGTACATAATAAATAAGCCAAGTCGACTCCTGACCAAAACCGACGTATACTCGTTCAACATAATTAATGTTGTGCCCAACTCCTATTCGGACAACATGCTGTGGCCCACAGTTTTGGCACCTTGATTTCTTCCTTCTGAGCATTATCTTGGTACATGGCTGCTGTCACTTTTCTTCCATGCATGCAAGTGGAAATAATAACTAGTCTTGCCTCACGTGACCAACACACATGCATGTATGCATGTTGCATGCATGGAGGCCTCACGTGGCCAACACATATGCATGTTGCATGGCCTCACACATGCACATCCGAAATTCATCTTCCTGCTGTAGCTAACAAAGATCTTGTTAAATGCTTCTTGCTCCATTGTTCTCGGTCATCGCATGCTTCTATATGTGTATAATGTACAAACAAAACATGGGACTAGGAAAGATCATATTCTCATTAGTAAGATTAAAATCATTTAAGAGCGAAGTTCACTCTGTTGGTTAATTAATTTAGCCTCTTGTCGTGTAGTCGGCCCAGAGGGGATGTCCTCATCACCGAAAGTAGAAGCTCATCATGGGATCCATCAACAAGAGCTACATCGACATGGACGAGTACCGTCACCACCGACACTGGTCCGAACCATGGGAGGATCGTCATCTCTTTCAACTTTTGGACATGTCACTTAGGGCATCTCTAATAGTCAATTTCAGCTGTCTCTAAGAGATGTCATGTTGGATTTTTACTGATGTGGAAGGGAGAGAAAGAGAGAGAGCGAGGTCGTCTGTTTCCAGACGCGCCGAGCGTGCACGCGAAACAATACCGTAGCGACGATGAAGTTTGCTGTTGGAGCATGTCGTCGCTATCCTCACTTTCTTTTGTGGCAAACACAGATCCGAAGAGCAGAAGGAAAAATTCCTCCCACAGCGCGAAGCGGATTCTTCCATGGCGCGAAGCTGATTTCTCGCGCGAAGATTTCCTCTTCCCCAGCACTTCCCTTTCCCTGTCCGCTCTCCCATTCCTCGCGCGGATCCGATTTCGTCCCCTTCCCCAGCCCTCCCATCTCTCCTGGCGCAGGGTGGCCGCTGGAAGGGCCGACGGCCACACCTGCAATGGGATGAGGTGCGTCGTCCGCAACCCCAACACCAGCATGCCCATGGAGGAACCTCCCAGCTAAGGTTAGATCCAAATGAACTAAGCAGCTAGAACTAGTGGAAAGGTTGGATTATTGAAGAGTTTTGGAGCAAAAGTCCATGGATTGATACTAGAAGTTTCCCAGTTCCAAGCAAGTACACATTAGAAAATTTGGGATTTTGTTACACAGTGAAGAGGATTAATTATGTGATATAGCTCCATGTTTTAACTTTCATGTTCTCTGGTTAACTCTACATTTTGGTTTTAGTTTTGCTCGAATTGTTGATTTGTTTCACACCGGAAGAGGGAGAAGAATACAATCTAGGTTCTTCTTGATTTCTGATTTCTTGTTGTAAAGGTTGCTTAGGATATTCCAGTTACTACTACATGGTACCAGTGTGGGTCTCGAGATGAACTTTGCTTACCACTTTTATCAGCAGTCCCTTTTGCTTAGCAAGCCATGGCCTTTAATGTTTGTTCATGCATCAGCTCGCACCTTTGAGAAATTGTTAATTCTGCAACCTTTTGCTTGTCCCTAATTTGGGGCAAAGCCGCTAGAAGAACCTCTAACTTTAGCAGCACCCTCCTTCGATTCCACTTGATACCTTTCTTCAAAAGCAATCTTTTCTACCTTTAATTGGTTCTTAATTGCTTCACATCATAGAAAAGGAATCACGTCTAAATTCTATGCTGAGTGCCCTAAGTATATAGACTTTGGGGGTGATTTGGGACTTAAAATCATGAAGGATTGCCATTAGATTTCTTTTTGCTCATAAATGAGCTTAGAAGGCAATTATTCAGTTTGGTAATCAGTCATCAGTCACTGAGTACTTCTGAGTATCCATAGTCGGACTTTCCTCATGTATTAAGAAATGATATAAGATTGCTGAGTATTTCTGCATTACTAAGTGTCTATGTGCATCTTAATCCTGTATTAGGTAGTCACTGAGTACTAGGCATCTATTCAATGGAAACTGGTAACTAGTAACTAGTTTTACCAAATATAGAGACATAGCTCTTTCTTCTCAATTAGCAATAAGATTCAGTCTGTTTGCATGTCACAGATGAGCATCAAAATTTTCATATCTTTTATGTGAAGGTTCCGTCTTCAGTGTATGCAAGCTGAAGCTTTGTGTCCTATTGGTCAAAGCATTGTAATTACAGTACATTGATATTTTCATACAGTATGCTTTCATTGTAATTACACATTGATATTTAATACGATAATTGGGCAGAAAATCAGTTGGACTATTTAGAACAGATATACGTCCACTTTGTTTTGTAATACCCTGCCCTGAAGATCACCTGATTAATGCAACTTTTATATTGGGAAAAGACCAACCTACTTGTCCATACATAAGTGGGTCATATTCTATGTTTGCCTAAAGATCACCACATCAAACTTGCGTACAGTACATGTACTTCCCAGAAAGGCCATCCAGAACTGGATTCTATTGCAAAGATGGTAGATACAGTATTACCAATCTAGTTGCTTCTCCACTGAGTACTGACATGGCTTTTAGACCACCTTTATTTTGTGCCTTGAAAATTAAAGTTAGGTATATGGAGTGTGGATAGAGCTCCGAGAGATTGAACCTATTTTGGGCATTGAGTGGCTTGATCTTTAGGGGCTCCATGAGGCAGATAGCCTGAAATAACTGAGATTTTGCATTGAACCGACCTTTGATGAAGTGGTTGCTGATCTTTAGTAATCTTTTCATGCGTAAATATATGATATATTATATATGCATGCTTCCATTTTTCACAACATCAGTTATATATGCATGCTTCCTTTTTTCTTTATAGTTCTCTTTGGATTTTAGTTGTTCAGTTCTAGGGTTAGAATCATGCAAAGCTTAAATACTTGTGAGGCTTGGTGTTAGAATTGCTGCTTGTTTATATATGTAGATATAACCAAAAGACACATGTAGGCCACAAAGATTGAAGTTAGTGTTGATCAATATGTTTATTTGATTCATGCAAAGCTTAAATGCTTGTGAGGGTGTTAGAGACAACCTAAAAGACAAACTATTGGAATAGTTGTCTCTAATATTATCTCAAGATGACGTGGAAGGTATTAGAGACAACCTAAAAGACAAACTATTGGAGATGCCCTTAGTTCTTACTAATTGGAATCTGGGAGAGCTGGGACAAGTCCTAACATTTTCGTTTGTTCAAGGGGATCTGATTTCCCAAGAATAGAAGGGTCCCAGGTCCCAATATTTGGGGATTCTAACACAAAGGTAGTTTCTGATTCTAACCAACAGACAACCTGAATTTTCTTACAGTCTGAACCTGAATTTGGTTAAGTAATATTACGAAGATTTTCTGTGTAGAGACAAAGATGCATTTTTCCCTAAATTTATGCAGATGGCTAAGCTTTATGCTTGGGAGGCTCCAAACTTCAATGAAAAGGATTCACAGCCATACTAGTGGGCACAGCATTTAGCTGGTACTGATTTCTTGTCGGAAATGCCTCTATCCGTTGCTAATGATTCTAACAGAGCATTGGAAAGTGCTGATTTGTCATCTCTACTTGCTCTATACCATCGCAGAATCGCAGAGAATATTTTGCAGAATCGTGTGAGACCCCTGCCATTTAGCTTGTAATGCTTAGTCATCCACAATCTAGCACCACAAACTGATACACTGCGTGCCTCTGAAAATGTATACTTCCTGCACTGCAAGATACACACCTTTTACAAAACATTGCATCAATTCCACACAACAAATATAATCAAACACAAACTTTACAAGCAAAGACATACATATTTGCTATTACAAAAGAGAGGCCAACTGCCAAGCATAAGCTAAAGAGTTAGAAAGACAATGGAAGCAAAATGCCATAAGATGGCTAAGAGAAAGCCAACCGGTTTGCCTACACCCACAAGGCAATCCGACTGGCCGCCGAGCTAGTCGTCCCAAACACCGCCACAACACAACTCACAAAGTGGGGCCCTTGGGGCTCACTTTTTCCTCTCAGAACAATTAAGCAAACCGAGTAATATTGCATGAAACCGTCTGTGATGATATTTTGAAGCGCCTCGTCAAGATCTTTTCGTAGTAGTATCGTATTGCACTACGTAACCATACATCTAAAACTATGTAATTCATTCGGTTAAAAAATACCTAAGAGGTGGGCAACCGGACGGACAATATCCGCTAGCTTCTCTCCTCCTCTCTCTCTCTCCTTCTATTTTTTCTCAATAAAACCGAGTCCTGTACCAAATTCTAGGGTTTCAAGAGAGCCTCAATCGCATGTGAGTCATTTTGTAATCTTTTGAAGCGGCTATTTATTTTTGTAAATATCTTTTAAAAATATTATTTTAAAAATTCTCTGCCGCCACGCCCGGCTGCTTTTCTCAGTTTTCACCGTGAGTAAAGAGACGCGCACTGCAAATTAACCGTAGGCCAAAGCGAAGAAGCGAAAAAGAGGACTCGTGAGCAGGACTACAAGAGTAGTAATTGGGTAAGGAGTTAAAAGAAGCCGTGGAGTACTTAAAAAGTATGATGCAAACAGAACGATAATTTCTGTCCAATCGATCGAAGGTTTGCAGAGCGAATACAGAAAGGATAAATAAGTATCCGATACTATCTGTGTTCGATTTCGACTCCGAAGAAAAAATACGAATAGGATACAGGATGAGTGATATATATCCGTCCGTATGTGTTTGTATGTCAGGTAGTATAAGGAAAGTTTGTTGTGATTTCATTTAGGAACACGGTAATAGATAGGTGTGTTGTCAGATTCGGAGCGACATGAAAATACCGAGTGTTTTTTCTTCGACGTCTCAGCGATTAGTATCTCTGTGTTCGTTCTGATTTCATCCTTTCTGTCTAATATTTTGGATAAAGGTATAAAAGAAACGAATAATTTTCGTTCGATTGACTAGACTCGGGGAGCAAATAGAAAAATGAATATCCGACATTATTTGTATAATACCCGCTCCGACTGTACACTAAAAGGACGTCCCTTTGTGCGTGCGCGACCACTGATGAGCTAGGCTTGCCGCCATTTAGCTTGCTTTTGCCTTTTCCCGGCTTTAAATAAGCTTAGCCCTCTTGCTGCATGCCACTCTGGATGGGATCTTTGCTTATCCTCTTCTTAGCCAGTACTACTGCTGTTGCAAGGGAGTTGCCGAGGAAGCTTAGCTAGCTAGGAACTATACTACTCGGCAACTTGGAAGAGCTGCTATTTTGAGTTTTTGGACACACTTCTGTCTCTCTTCTCTCATCAGGCATCAGGTACGCCTCTTGTAGTTGTAGCTGCTGGCTGTTAATACATCTTGTTTGTGTGTGTGACTGACGTGTATGTCATAAGTTTGTCCTTAACTGATAGAAGCCTTTAACACTCGCTTGGATGTTGCTTAATCAGCTGTATAGCCATAGTACATGCCTTCTTAGTACTACAACTGTACTAGCAGTTGTTCTGCTGCTGCACATGGGGTGTTTTTTAATTATTAAAGGGGTGTTTATCTTTCTCAATTTTAATTAGTGAAACTAGTCGTAGTACACAGTTAAAGTATCATCTGCGGTACCTCAGCTTAGAGTACAATCCCAAACGATCACCTATTTTGGTTTTACTCTCAAGTCATGCTCAACGTACAAGGCCTTAAACTCCGGAACCAGCTCGCGTGTTGGGCGTTTATGCGCGCACATTTTGCTGGGTTGTCTCGGATGCTCGTTGATTTTCTCGTGTTCGTCCCTCTTTCTTTTGAGGCCTTGCTGTTCTTTCCTTTGATGCGTCGTGGATGGTCTTGGCCTCTTGGGTCGGCGCTTTTGAGGAGAGCGAGCGCGCTGCATGCAGGCAAGAGAGAGGAAACCGGCTTTTTTGCCCCAAAACTGCGTCGCCGTGGCGTGAAGTGAAGCCAAACTCTCTCTCTCTCTCTCGACACTGTCAAAACTGTCGAGATCCCAGTCACACATCACGGTCATGTACGCTCACGTCTCTTCCTTTCTCTCCCCCGCCCTGTATCTGCCAGCCATTAAATGCATGCGAACGTTTTCTTAAAACTTCGCTAGAACTCGTGATTGCTTCCTAGTTACTTTCCTCCTCCTCGTGTTCTCCTCTAGACTTCCTTCTTGCCTTCGCAAAAGGGTACCATAAATTTTAGTCCTTTCCCTGCCACGACATTGTTTGCGTAGTAAGGAGTAGTATTCGTTGTGAAACATTAACCTGGCAGTTGAAGATTTCTACATGCACAGCGTAGTTTGGTACTTTGTGGGTTTTTAATTTTAACCTTGGGTAGATCATTCAAGAACTCAACTCGTGTGCATTGTATTTACAAACTCTTTGTTGTAGTGAACTGAATCCACATTTACTACTATTGATTATTGAAAATCAACACAGATGTAGCAATGACCACATAGACTATGAAATATTCCCGGCATCTAATATCTATATTAGAAAGGAAAACAAAGAGAGAAATCTGAAAACCCAATCTGAAAACACAGAGGTAAAGTTGCCTTTTTTTGCTTTTGTCCATGACAACGGTTAAAAACCCATCTTTCATGGTCCGCACCAAAAGCTTCTTTTGCATAAGTATTTCTCACCCTTTCTTACCTTTTTCCCATCGATGAGGGTAAAACTGGCTAGAGACCTAGAGTGACTCAGTGAACGACTGACCCTATCCTACCACTGGTACCAGCACATCACCGGCCACCCAGCCATCCGTTCATACTATGCTTGATGATATCTCCAGAGAAGAGAATGCAAAGTGATTTCATCTATTGAATCTAGATTTAAAAGTTCAAAATTTGAATACTATCTAACAATAAAACACTCAAATACTCTCTAGACATCACTTGACACGGTTTTGCTGCTGGACGTGCAAATATTGCATGCTCTTGTGTACTCCTACGCACTACTACATGCAAGCCTTAGTTTGGCATACTTTTTCCAACCCAGTGCATCGCACGTATGGTCTTAATTTTGCCATCAAAATTGTGGATGATGTGTCCAAATCATAGATTTTGACATTATCTAGAATGTTTGCTAATTACTAGCGAAAGGAATAATTTCTTAAACCAAACTTGTCTCGTATCCCATAACCAGCAGTTAATAGTGAACACAATTGGCCAGCAGACAAATTAACGTATCAATTGATCTATGTAAAATTCACAAAAAGGAATATGCTAAACCAGCCGCCCCAAGATCCCGACTACATTCCTCGGAGAATTTTGTTATTCATAAGGTGTATAACTTCACTGCGGCAAACGAACTATCATAAGTTCGGCACAACGGGAATTTTAATCATTTTTTAATTTAATTTAAAGTTAACGATTGCTAACTTTATTTTCATTTCGACTGAATCACGACACCACGCGGCGTGGATTAAACAACACCGTCACGCCATTTCATTTCGTCAGTCTTGTCACGCCATCGGTGGTGCGTGATTGGCAAAGTGCTTGGTAACGCCACCACCACTGGCGTGACAAAAATACGATTTTGAGGACTTATCCTTGGCGTGAAGAGTGTTGTATGGTCACGCTTACTGTGGTGGCGTGACCAAATGGGCAGAATTAGAAATAAAGTTTATAAGGGTTAACTTTAAAATTAATTTAAAAAAGGATTAAATAATAAAAAGTTCTCATAACGGTGGGTAAAAAAAAACATTAGTAAAAGGCCAAAAGTAGACTCACCAACGAAAGAAAACATTGCTCCAAAAAGAAGGGCAAAAAGATAAAAACTGGACCATTCCCTCCCGCGAGTGGTTTGGTCGGGACCAACCGCACATAACAGCTAACCAGCATGCTACCATGCGTGGCGACTGGAGACGCAACGGCACCTCGCGCGTGCCGCTGGTGCGTACGCGTACTACATGCGTGCGCACGTGAACGGGCACAGGCGCGCGGGGCGAGTTACTGGCTGTCGGTGGTGTGGCGACCTTTCCTTCCGGGAACGCATGGGCCGTCTCGATTAACTTGTTGCCGTTTTCCATGCTTGGCTTTGCCTTTCTGCCCTCCTCGGCGGTGTCCTTGGCTCGCTCTACTCTTTTGTGCAGCTTACACGTTGTGTCGTTGTCCTTGCTGCTACTTAGCCGCAAGAGTATGTACAATGGTACAAATAAATCGTTGTTTATAATAACTTTCTATATCACTTGTACAGACTAAAGATGCTTTATACAAGTAAGTTGTGGTGATACAATTGGCTACGAACTTATAGACAACACACAATCTTTTAATCGCTTTTTAGTTCTAGTGCTACACTGTTCATGAATTATAGACATCACATTTCTCTTTATTCTCTTTTATCCATATCACCTTAAATCCTACGTGACATAGTCTATAGACAAACTAATGTAAACCCATTATACATAATCTAAAGGCGTGGAGGAGATATGGAGATGGGGATCGTCGTGTTTTGTGCGCGCTCTGGTATTGGGTATGTGACACGCCTCCCTTTTGGTCCCATTTTTTTCTCAACTTCTTGTGTTGGTTCCAAAACTGTTTCTTAATTAAGTCATAAACTAGTATAAACTGTAACACTAATTAACACTAATACATTTTTAACAGGAAACAAGTTCATGTCTTTTTCATGATCAACTTATGCTTCCCATATATTGATCCCAATTCTCAACCTGCCCTTGATATGCTCTTTCGCCAAATCTTCACTCTATTCTAATCGGGGGAATTCATATTTTGTCCTCAACTTAGATGCATTTTCAGATTTTACATCCCTTCCCGATGTAATTGATATTTTTCCCTCAATTTAGTTTGTTGCTTCATTATTTGCCATCTTTCTATTATTTTAATATTATTCGACCGTTCCCCCGTTTTGGCCATGTGAAAATACATTTTTGCCCCCTGCACATCTCCCCATTCATTCTTTCCCCAATTCATTTCTTCTCCGAAGCTTCTTCTACGCTCCGCTTCAACTCCCTCCTCCTCCACCGCCCCAGCCCCGCCAAGGCCGACGCCTCCTCCCTCCGCCTCCAACTCCCTCCTCCTCCTCCTCCACTGCCCCAGCCCCACCAAAGCCGACCCCTCCTATCACGTAAACTTTCAAAATTCAAAATTTCTATCACGTAAACTGTGATGCCAAGTAAGTTAGATGATCACGTATCATTACCACCAAACGCGCAGCAGCAAATGCGGTAGAGTCTGAGCAACCAGTCCGACGAAGAACGCGCGCAATGTAGTGGTCGAGATGACCATCCAACGCCCTCGTAGTCGATCATCTCCTCGAGCAACCTCCGCAGCTCCTCAGAAGATCGCGGATCGTCCTCGCCGCAACAAATGACGCGCAGAGCGCTTCTACGCATCCACACGCCCAGAGAAGGAACAATCGTACGCGGCGTGCTAGCACCAAGTCGCACGGGAAGGCTCTTCAAGAAGATGGCGCTAGGGTTTCGTGGAAACAACTCACGCGCTCTCTCCGTCTGCTCCCACTCAACAATAGCCTCAAGCAACTCCTTATAGTGCCCCGTGCCCGATCCTATCCGAATACGCTTGACGAATCGTATTCGCATGGTTTGTTCCAACTCATTAAGTCCGTGACCCTTTAGGTTTGTGTGTAATCGGTTGTGACTGAAACCCTTTCCGACCACCTAGTCGTAGCGGTACCTAGCGTGACATAACGATTCTCGAGTACATTCAAATTATATCGGATTTAACTTTAATGCAATATGATCTACGATCTAGGTCCTCATCACTTACGATCAGGTCCTATCTCTATACGACTCAGTCCGCATTTGGTCACGCATCAACAGAACTCCCACGACTAGGTTTCACCACTTTGTGATTTCGTTCGACTACCTACGACTTACTCGTATCACCATACGACTTGTCTGGACCTGATCGAACTAAGTGGCCTACTCTAGTATTCTCCTTTTGCCTCACGATATCTGGTTGAACTCCAAGTGAGATAATGTGTCATCCATGTACTATTCAATACTTTCTCTATCGAGTTGTCGGATAACCTTATGTGGTAGAAAACTTCGACCACTAGCAGCATGGCCATGCACTTTCTTTATCCGACCACTTCGAGGGGCCTAGAGACATCTCTCCCGTTATGTTAGGAGGGACAAATCTCATATCCGACTAGTCACATCCCTCCGCATATTTCATAGCATACCCGAAAGCTACCTTTATAACTACCAAGTTACGAATAGCGTTTGGTATTACACATGTAGGGATCCATACTGATATCAGGTCTAAGGATTATACATCATCATTGCTTAAGACCAACTAATAATATATAGAATCATAACAATCTCAATAGTATCTCAAGGTGGGTCAATCCAACCCCATGTTCTCTAACATGTGTTCACATTATTGATTCGATATCCCTATATCCATGACCGTGAAACATGGTCATCAATCAATACATGTCTTGTCGTCGAGAGTCACTAGTGTTCCGATCGCGACATTCGACTGCAGATATTTTTAGAACGACATCATCTAAGTCTAAGAGTTTTACCAACAAGTCACATATTCGTTGATCTTCGTAACTAACGATTTATTTAAGGAATATAATAACATTTATTCAAAAGCTCATAAACATAGACGTGATACAATCATCTCTATGATTGCCTCTAGGCATATCACTCAACGTGAGCTCGCCGCTTCTTGAAGGGCCTAGCGCTTCTTGGAGAAGGTGACTGACGCGAAGACGTTTCTCTTGATGCATGAGATCTCGATCTTCCGCCACCCATGCTCGCCATCGTGGCACCATTGCCATCTAGCTAGCTACCTTCGTGGGTACGTTGTAGGTGGGGTGCGAGAAATGAATACTAAAGTTTGTTTATATAGCACTAGTGGATCGATGGAGCTAGCCGTTCATTCATGGTAGCTATTCATTTTACTTATTCCGCATCACCTAGCTAGCTACCTAGTAGGTATACAATTAATTCCTTGTCTTATGCGATAGGATGGAGAACATAAGAAGCAACGAGTTAGGACTTGCAAGTATATATTCTGATTGAAACCAGCCAGCAGGATATGGAGCAAGCCATACCATATCCATCTTTTTATGGTACTGAATAAGTAAAATGAACCACCTAGTATAGCTCCATCTTTTAATGCTTGTTCAATATTTTAATTTACCAATAGCTACTATTCATGTTTTATTGTGAATGAACCAGCTAGTACGGCTATTGCGAATGAACCAGCTAGTACATCTATTATGAATGAACTAGTTAATATAGCTCCATCTTCGCAATAAAAGATGACATATATATATATATATATATATATATATAGCTTATGAACCAAATAGTAAAATGAATATATATATATATATATATATATATATATATATATATATTCATTTTACTAGCTGGTTCATAGCAAGTATATAGCTATTTATAATAAACCATCTAGTATAGCTCCATCTTTTAGTGCTTGTTCAATCTTTTAATTTACCAACAGCTACTATTCATCTTTTTACTACGAATGAACCAGCTAATATAGCTCCATCTTCACAATAAAAAGATGACATATATATATAGGTATTAATTTTACTTATTCAAGACTACAAAAAGATAGATATGGTATAGCTTGCTCCATCCTACTGGTTGGTTTCAATCATAATACTTTGCACCCTAACTCGTTGCTTCTTCTATTCTCCATCCCATCGCAAGACAAGGAATTAATTGTATACCTACTAGATGTCATATATATATATATATATATATATATATATATATATATATATATATATATATATATATAGGTAGCTCGCTAGGTGGTAATCGAATAAGTAAAATGAATGGTTGTCGCCAATGAACCAACTAACTCCATCGAATGAATGGCTATTGAGAACGAACCAACTAGCTTCATCGATCCACTAGTGCTATATAAACAAACAATAGTATTCATTTTCTACACACCCATCTACGACGCACCTGCATAGGTAGCTAGCTAGGTGGCAATGAGCCGCAGCGACCGCAAGCATGGGGCGGCAGAAGATCGAGATCCGCTTGATCGATAGCGGTGGAGGCACGTCAGTTCGCTTTCCAAGCGCGCATTGGTTTCAAGAAGGCGAGCGAGCTCTCCATACTGCGGGCGCACGTCGCCGCCGTGGTCTTCTCCCCGCCGACAAGGCCTTCAGCACCACCCTCTGCCGAGTCCTCCTCGACCGCTCTGTTCTTCATCCTCATCATCCCTTGGGATGTGTGGTGGGCCTCGCGACCAACGGTGACAGTGGCCGTCGCAGAGCCTGAACCACAAGACGGGCGAAATGCGCACTCTTGGACGCTGAGAAGGCTCGGCGGGAGCGTGCAAGTGAGGGGGCGATGGAGAAGGAGCGTGGCGCAGGAGTCCCAGCAGCGGGCGTGGATCGAGGCTGATGGGCACCATGGGGGCAAGACGACTCGTGGCATTCGGGCTGCACTAACGGACGCAGTCGTGCCAGGCAATAAGACGCCGACAATACGCGCTGACGCTGACCGTTCGTGGGACGCAGAGACGGTCTACCCATCAAGTCGCTCGGTGGTGGTTCGACCTCTGCGTGGTCGCAGGTGGGTCGCAATAGTTCGTGGGAGTTGAGCCGCAGGGCTTAGGCACGCCTTCTTCCGCTCACCCTTCTAAATGAGACTCAAAACTTAAACTCAAATCGATCGAGTCAGATGCACACTTTTCCGCTCCTTGTTGTTGCTGCTGGGCGCGTGTCGATTCGATCATGCTTTGGTTTTTGTTTTATCGGCTTAAATTCGTTGTATGTTTAATTATCTGCTCTCTTAATTTATACGGTGCTCTACCGTTGATCGATGATGTATTCTTGTTATCGATCTGGTTGTGGTCGCGACGACTCATGCCAAGCAACAAATTGAGTTGCTAGTATTGATCACTCCAATATTCTCAAGTGAAGCAAGCTACCTAAGCGGCTCACAAATACTCTTTTGAGAATCCTATTGGCAAATTAAAAGATTGAACAAGCATTTTTGTTGCAATCGATTTGCTACATCGACCATGCCATGATCGTTGATCCGCCGTGATCGCATGCACCGCCCCGCCTACCGATCGCGATTCACGCAATGCCATCGCTACATATATATCGCAAGCATCGGGATATATACATAACATGGCGGTTGGTTGGCTACATGTCGAGTACAACTTTTACATCGGTGTTGGCATTTTGCCATCGCATGTCATAATATCTATATATATACCATTGGTGAGAAATATCTCCGCAACTGTGATTGCAATAATCGTAATCCGTTATGTGTTCAACAAGGCAAACCGCTGTTTTCGTGACATCTCATTCGTGACGTCCAAAGAATGCAAATGCAATGCTTGTCATCATCATTGTCAAGAGCCTAAAACCAGCCCATAGCAAAGTTCTAACGAGCTCTCGCTTTATTTCTTGCTTTTAAAGTTGTGAGTTAACATCGATTCAATTCCCTTTCAACCGGCTGCCTCAAACAAAAATGCACAAACATAGGCCTTCAAAATCACTCCAATATACTATCGTGCAAAGCTGCAATGCCATACGATACGCAAAACTTGACACATGCATTTCAAAGAGCCAAATAAGTAGAGATGATAATCAAACGGAGGATTTCAACCCACCAGGCCCTGTTTTTACCAGCGAATTTATGATTACCCTGCCACCCCACGGCGTCCACTCCCGAACGGGTCAAACCTGCTTCAGTTGTTGCATCAGTGCTGTCCCGGCCGTAGAGTTCTAATGCCTTTCTGTCCCACGCCACGTTAATTCCGGCAATTTACACTCGGTTGTGATAGGGATTTTAACCGCTACTTGGGTCGCTTCGTTTTTACAGTGGGGTTTCTTGGCTTGGCTTGTTGCTTGGCTTGCTTTTGTTTGTCACCTTGTTGCTGCTGATCACGTAGAGTGGTCGTAACATTAGCTGTTGGTAAATTAAAAGATTGAACCAGCATTAAAAGATAGAGCTATACTAGCTGGTTCATTCGTGGGTTCATTCGCACCGAGCAGCTGCCAACCACCGACTAGTACTACTGATGAGCCCTTCATTAAACCCAACGTGATGACGGCATAACATAGAACAAATGGAAGTGTGGTTGCGTCACCCATCTGTTGATATGGCTGGTACAACACTAGCTACTACTTTTATCGTACGTGTGTTCTCTTTCGGTACGTCTGTCTTCAGGCGTCGCATTGCACTTGGATAATCAATGTTCTCTTCGGTCTTCTCTTGTCGTTCATCGTTTCATGGACAGGATTAAGTATGTACAAATTAATCTGCTATCTACCAACTCTGTGTCTTGTCAATCACGTGTAATAATTTTAGGTAATTCTTATTTATCATTGAAAGTTTACATCGTATTTTATATGCTACTCAGTCTGAGAGATTTTGGAAATTTCTAGTGACATAAGATATAAGGAATTAACCCAACGATTTTGAAGGCATTCTCAATTGCAACCACTAGCAGCTAGTACTTTTGCTTGACTGTTGCCTTTGTTTGAGCTGGTCGAGTGCTTCTAACAAAGTAGCAGGTACCACGTTTGATTATCATCTCTACTTATTTGGCAACGGAATGCCTGTGTTAAGTTTTTGCGTATTGCATGGCATTTTAGCTTTGCACGCATAAAGATATTGGAGTGATTTTGAAGGCCTTTGTTTCTACCTCTTTGTTTGAGGCGACTTACGTAAAGGGGGAATTGAATCGATGTTAATCTAACAAATTTAAATCAAGAAATAAAAAGAGAGCACGTTAGAAATTGTTCATAGGCTGGGTTTTGGCTACAAAGGTACAGGATGACAGCATTGCATTTGCATTGCTGGACGGCGAATGAGATGCAAGAAAACGACCGCTTGCCTTGTTGAACACATTTTTAGATAATTGAAGAGAAAAATCTCTCCCTGCCTCGATCTATGATGCACACAAATTTCAACCTTATTGAACACATGACGGATTACAAAGTACAATATAATACCAGAGGATATTTCTCACCAATGGTATATATATATAGATATTGTGACATGCGTGGGCAAATTGCTAGCATCCGTAAAAGTTGTACTCACATGTAGACAACCAACCTTGTGTTATGTATATACCTTGATGCCCGGATATATGTCACGATGGCGTTATGTGCATCGCGATCGGTTCGTCAGGCGGTGCATGGCGCGTATAGATGAACGATCACGACATGGTTGATGTGGCAAGTCGATTTCAACAAAAATTCTTCTTCAATCTTTAATTTACCAATGTGATTTCTCCAAGAGTATTTGCTCGAGTCGCTTCTATGCTTTGCTGTGCCCGAGAATATAGCGTAGATCAATAGTGGCAACTCAATTTGTTGCTTGGCACGAGCCATACAAAGACAAACAAGATCGATAACAAGAATACATCATCGATCGAAATCGAGCATCGATAGATTAAGAGAGTCCAATAATTATACATACAACGAATTGAAACCCGATAATCCAAAACCAAGCACGATCGGATCGATAAACACCTAACAAAGAACAACAAGAAGAAGAAGGAATGGAAGCGCGCGCATGCACGAAGTTGGTTTGAGTTTGAGTTTTGAGTCTCATTCGAAGGGTGAGCGAAGAAGGCGCCCGGAGCCCCCGCAGCCGACGCCACGACGCTCGCGCACCGCCACCAACGCGTCGAGGTCGAACTCCACCACCGGCTGACTGGCTGGGCGGCCGGCCTCCCGCATCCCGCGAACGCCGCTGGCCGAGTAGCAATCTGGTCGCCAGCGCCGCCACGCAAACCTACACGTCCTCGCAGCGCAGTTCCCGAATGCCACCAGTCATCTCGCCCATGGCTCCTACATCCGCCGATTCACGCCGCCGTGGGACTTCTTGCCGCGCGCTTCCTTCTCCATCGCTCCTCCGCGCCTCCGCCGCAGCCTTCTCGCGCCAGAGCACGCGCGCCATCGTATCGGTTACTGAGCCTCGCGACGCCCTATCACCGCAGTTGCGAGGTTCGGCCCGTCCCCACGGATGATAAGGATGAAGAAATGCAGGAAGCGGCGGGCGAGGACTCGACGAGGTGGCCGAATGAGAAGGCCTCGCAGGCGGGAGAAGAGCACACGGCACGACGTCAGCGCCAAGCAGAGGATGGAGAGCTCTCGCCTTCTTGAAGATCCTCGGCGTGGCTTCGAGAAGCGCACTCCGACGCGACATCGCCTCTCTTGATGCGATATATGATCTCTCGCCGCCCCATGCTCGGCCGCCACGGCACCATTGCTATCTAGCTAGCTACATTTGTAGGTATCGCGTGATGGGTGTGCGTGGAAACAAATACTAATGTTTGTTTACATAGCACTAGTGGATCAATGAGCTAGGCTAGTCATTCGCAATAGCCATTCATTTTACTTATTCAATCCACCTAGCTAGCTACCTAGTAGGTATACAATTAATTCATTATCTTATGAATGGATGGAGAACGTAAGAAACAACCGCTAGGATTGGCAAGTATTGTGATTGAAACCACCAACAGGATTGAGCAAGCCATATCTTATCCATCTTTTATGGTAATCAATAAGTAAAATGAACCAGCTTGTATAGCTCCATCTTTAATGCTTGTTCAATCTTTTAATTTACTAACAGCTACTATTCATATTTTTAATGCGAATGAACTAGCTAGTACTTCTATCAGTGAATGAACCAGCTAATATAGCTGCATCTTCTAATAAAAGATGACATATATATATATATATATATATAGGTATCCATTTTACGAGCTGGTTCATAGCAATTATAGCTATTGTGAATAATCCATCTAGTATAGCTCTATCTTTTAGTGCTTGTTCAATCTTTTAATTTACCGACAACTATTATTCATCTTTTATTGCGTAATGAACCAAATGCAATGTAGCTCCATCTTCGCAATAAGATAACATATATATATATATATATATATATATATATATATATATATATATATATATATATATATATATATATATATATATATATGTATTCATTTTACTTATTCAAGATTATAAAAGTTGGATATGGTATGGTTTGGTCCATCCTAACACGTTTAAATCACAATACTTGCCAATCCTAACTCGCTGTTTTTTTCCTGTTCTCCATCCATCGCAAGACAAGGAATTAATTGTAAACCTACTAGATGACATATATATATATATATATATATATATATATATATATATATATATATATATATATATATATATATATATATAGGTAGCTCGCCAGGTGGTACCTATAAGTAAATGAATGGTCGTCATCTAATCTAACCAGCTAGCTCATTCGAATGAATGGCTATTGTGAATGAACCAGCTAGCTTCACTCGATCCACTAGTGCGACATTAACAAACACTAGTATTTATTTCTCTACACACCGATCTACGACGCACTCCACAGCAGGTTAGCTAGGTAATGGCGCATACTGCCACGCCAAGCATGGGGCGGCAGAAGATCGAGATCCGTTGGATCGAGAACGAGAGGCGCATAGGTCCGCTTCTCCAAGCGCCGCTGGGTTTTCAAGCAAAGCGAGCGAGCTCTCCATCCTTTTGCGGATAGCATGACGCCGCCGTGGTCTTCTTCGCCGGCAGCCTTTCTTGTTCGACCACCCTCCGCTGAGTCCCTCCTCGACCGCTATTCTCTATTCTTCATCCTCATCATCCCTACGCCATGACCACACGGTGATGTGGCACGTCGCGGAGCCGAAACGCCAACGACGCTGAGCCGCCGCGCCCTCGACGCCGAGAGGCGTTCGGCGGAGCGAGCGGAGGAGCGATGGAGAAGGAGCACGCGGCGCAGGAGTCTCGCGCGCGTGGATCGAGGCTAATGTGGGCACCATGGGGCAAGACGACTTGGTGGCGCGAATATGCACCGACGACGGCACGTGGCATAGCGCACGACCAGTCACGCGCTGACTACTGTTCGTGGATTGCAAGAGGGTCGCACATCGGTCGCCGGTGGTGGGTTCGACTCGCATATTCGGCGGCGGTGTCAGCCACACCGCGGAGTCGAGTCAGAGGGGCTCGCACGCCTTCTTCCTCACCCTTCCGAATGAGATTCAAAACTCAAACTCAAACCGACTAGCCGCATGACGCCCATTCCTTCTTCTTCTCTTTGTCGCTAGGTGCTTGTCAATTCGATCGTGCTTTGGTTTTGGATTATCGAGCTTAAATTGCATGTTTAATTATCGCGTTCTCTTAATCTATACTGCTCACCGCCGATCGATGATGTATTCTTGTTGTCGATCTTGCTGGCTTGCATGGCTCGTGCTAAGCAACAAATTGAGTTGTTACTATTGATCACTCCAATATTCTCGTGAAGTAAGCATAGAAGCAGTTCGCATAAATACTCTTTGAGAAATCTGTTGGTAAATTAAAAGATTGAACTAGCATTTTTGTTGCAATCGACTTGCCACATCGATCATGCCATGATCGCTCATCCGTCGCCTGCATGCACCGCCTCTACCGATCGTGATGCACACAATGCTCACGCACACATATATCCTAGGCATCGGGATATATCCATAACACAAGGTTGGTTGGCTACATGTTAGAGTACCACTCTTTACATGGGTGTTGGCATTTTGCCACCGTGCATGTCACAATATCTATATATATATATACCATTGGTGAGAAATATCTCCGCACTGTATGTGTACACCGTAATCCATCATGTGTTCAACAAAGCATACCGTTGTTTTCTACCCATCTCATTCAGACGCCCAACAATGCAAATGCAATGCCTGCCATCACACTATCGCAACTCCAAAACCCAGCCCCATAGCAGTGTCTAACGAGCTCTTGTTTTATTTCTTGCTTTTAAAGTTGCGGAGTTAACATCGATTCAATTCCCCTTTCAATCGGCTGCCTCAAACAAAAAGGCACAAACAAAAGCCTTCAAAATCACTCCAATATACCGTCGTGCAAAGCTGCAATGCCATGCAATGCACAAAACTTGACACATGCATTCCAATTGCCAAATAAGTAGAGATGATAATCAAACGGAGGATTTCAACCCACCAGGCCCTATTTTTACCAGCGAATTTATGATTACCCTGCCACCCCACGGTGTCCACTCCCGAACGGGTCAAACCTGCTTCAGTTGTTGCATCAGTGCCGTCCCGGCCCGAGGGTTCTAATGCCTTTCTGTCCCACGCCTCATTAATTCCTGGCAATTTACCCCGGTTGCGGACAGGGGATTTTAACCGCCGCTTGGGTCTCTTCGTTTTACAGTGGGGTTTCATGGCTTGGCTTGTTGCTTTGCTTGCTTTGTTTGCCACCTTGTTTGTAAATTAGCTGTTGGTAAATGAAAAGATTGAACAAGCATTAAAAGATGGAGTTATACTTAGCTGGTTCATTCTCACGAGCAGCTGCCAACCACCGACTAGTACTACTGATGAGCCCTTCATTCAACCCAACGTGATGACGGCATGAGATAGAACAAATGGAAGTGTGCTTGCGTCACTCCATCTGTTGATATGGTTGGTACAACACTAGCTACTACTTTTTATCGTACATGTTTCCTAGCACTCGGATAATCAATGTTCTCTTCGGCCTTCTGTTGTCGCTCATCGTTTCATGGACCGGATTAAGTATGTACAAATTAATCTGCTGTCTACCAACTGTGTCTTGTTAATCACATGTAATAATTTTAGGGTAATTTCTTATTTGTCATTGAAAGTTTAAGAGATTTTGAAAATTTCTAGTGGCATATAAGATATAAGAATTAACCCAATGATTTTGAAGGCATTCTCAATTGCAAACACTAGCAGCTAGTACTTCTAGTTGACTGTTCTTGTCTTTTTAGGCTGGCTCAGTGCTTCTGACAAAGTAGTAGGTACCACGTTTGATTGTCATCTCTACTTATTTGACAACGGAATGCTTGTGTCAAGTTTGCGATAGTATATTGGAATGATTTTGAAGGCCTTTGTTTGTGTCTTTTGTTTGAGGCCGGTTGAAAGAGAATTGAATCGATGTTAACTCACAAATTTAAAAGTTAGAAATAAAGCGAGCTCGTTAGAAATTACTATGGGTTGGGTTTTAATTTGACGATGTGATGGCAGTATTGCATTTGCATTGTTGGGCGTGCGAATGAGATCGAGTGAAGCGGTTTGCCTTGTTGCACACATGAAGGATTACTGATGTACATTACAGTGCAGGAGATATTTCTCACCAATGGTATATATATAGATATTGTGACATGCAGTGGCAAAATGCCAACACCGTGTAAAAGTTGTACTCGACATGTAGCCAACTAGGCCTTGTGTTATGTATATATCGATGCATGATATATGTGTGCGATGGCGTTTAGTGCATCGTGATCGGTAGGGTTGGGGCGGTGCATGCGTCGACGGATGAGCGATCACGGCATGGTCGATGTGGCAAGTCGATTTTAACAAAAATGCTTGTTCAATCTTTTAATTTACCTGCAGTTTCGGAAGAGTATTTGTCGAGTCTTTGCTTCTATGCTTCACCGAGAATATTGGAGTGATCAATAGTAGCAACTCAATTTGTTGCTTGCACGAGCACGTGTAATCAGCAAGATCGATAACAATAATACATTATCTATCAACGGTGAGCATCGTATAGATTAAGAGAGCCCAATAATTAAACATACAACAAATTGAAGCTTGGTAATCGAAAAACCAAAGCACAATCGGATTGACAAACACCTAGCAACAGGAAAAGAAGATGCGGGTGTGCATGCAGCTCGGTCGGTTTGAGTTTGAGTTTTGAGTCTCATTCAGAAGGGTGAGCGAAAGAAGGCGTGCGAGCCCCAGCTCGACTCGCGAATCTTGCCAGCCATACGAGCAGCGCTAGGTCGAACCGACATCTAGCGACGATGGTCGGCCGGCTCGTGCGTCCCGCGAACAACGTGGCGTGCGGCAACTGGTCGTTGTGCTCTGTGACGACGGCCTACGCGTCTGTTAGCATGGCCCCAAACGCCACCAGGTTGTCTTGCCCCATAGGGCCCACATTCGGCTCGATCCACGACGCCACGGGACTCCTCGCCGTGCTCTCCTTCTCCATCGCCCCCTCCGCACGTCCCCGTCGAGCCTTCTCAGTGTCGGGAGCGCGCGACTTGTTTGCTAATGGTTACTTCTGCGGCGGCCTATCACCATCGGTTGCGTGGTCGCCCCTTTCGGATGATGAGGATGAAGATCGAGAGGGGCGGTCGAGAGGACTCGACGGAGGAGTGACGAATGAAGGCCTTGCCAAAGGGAAGACCACGCGGCAATGTTTGCGTGGGATTGAGATCTCGCTCGCCTTCTTGAAGAGCACGGCGCGGTTTCTTGGTGAAGTAGACTGGCGTGCCTCCTCGCTCTCGATCACGGCGTATCTTGATCTTTTGCTACCCCATGCTCGGTTGCGGCGCCATTGCCATCTAGCTAGCTACCTTTGTAGTGCGTCGTAGATGGGTGTGTAGAGAAAGCGAATACTAGTGTTTATTTATATAGCACTAGTGGATCGATGGAGCTATTTGGTTCATTCGCGATAGCCGTTCATTTTACTTATTGGTACCACCTAGCTAGCAACCTATATATATACACACACAATTAATTCCTTGTCTTGCGATGGGATGGAGAACAGAAGAAGCAACATGTTAGGATTGGCAAATATTGTGATTGAAATCATTCTAGGGATGGAGCAAGCCATACCATATACCTCTTTTGTTACTAAATAAGTAAAATGAACAGCTAGTATAGCTCCATCTTTTAATGCTTGTTCAATCTTTTAATTTACCATGACTACTATTCATCTTTTCTTGCGAATGAACCATTAAAATGCGGCTATAGCGAATGAACCCACTAATGTAGCTCCATCTTAGCAACAAAAGATGTGAGATATATATAGGTATCATTTTACTAGGTGGTTGATAGCAAGTATAGCTATTGCGAATAAACCATCTAGTATAGCTCTATCTTTTAGTGCTTGTTCAATCTTTTAATTTACCAGCCACTATTCATCTTTTTATTGGGAATGTACATTAATATAGCTCCATCTTCGCAATAAAAAATGACATATATATAGGTATTCATTTTACTTACTCAGTACCATAAAAGTTGGATTTGGTATGGCTTGTATCCACGCTAGTGGTTTCAATCACAATACTTGTCGATCGTAACTTGTTGCTTCTACATTCTCCATCCCATCATAAGACAAGGAATTAATTGTATACCTACTAGATGACATATATATATATATATATAGATAGTTATTTGGTGCTCTTGAATAAGTAAAATGAATGGTATCGCGAGTGAACGACTAACTCCATCGAATGAATGGCTATTGAGAATGAACTAGCTAGCTTCATCGATCCACTAGTGCTATATAAACAAACACTAGTATTCATTTCTCTACACACCCATCTACGACGTACCTACATAGGTAGCTAGCTAGGTGGCAATGGCGTCGCGGTGGCCAAGCATGCGGCGGTAGAAGATCGAGATTCGTCGGATCGAGAGCGAGGAGGCACGTCAGGTCTACTTCTCCGAGCGCCGCGTTGGGCTCTTCAAGAAGGCGAGCTCTCCATCCTCTACGCGGCACAAGCGTCAACTTGCGTGGTCTTCTCCGTCGGCAAGGCCTTCTCATTCGGCCACCTGCGTGAGTCCCTCCTCGACCGCTTCCTCTATTCTTCATCCTCATCCCCTCGGGCAGGTGGGCATCGTCAGCGGTGGCGAGGCCATCGAGAGTTGAACCATCGATAAGCGGCGCGCGCTCTGGACCGAGAGGCTCGATGGGAGCACGCGGTGGGGGCGATGGAGAAGGAGGCGGCGAGGAGTCCGTGGTGGCGTGGGTGAGGCTAATGTGGGCACCATGGGACGAGGCGACTGGTGGCGTTCGAGGCGAGCTAGCGGACGTGCAGGCCCGCGTGGCGGCGCCACGTCGACCGATTCTTTGCGCGACACGGCCCCATTCCGGTCGCGAGTCGATCGACCATCGAATCGCTGGTGGTGGGTTCAACCTCGATTCGTTCGGTAGTGGGCTGCGGCGATTCGCGAGAGTCGAGTGAGGCTCGAACGCCTTCTTACGCTCACCCAGATGAGACTCAAAACTCAAACTCAAGCGGTAGAAATTTGTCGCGTGTCTTCCGTTCCATCTTGTTGTTGTTGTTGCTGCTAGGTTCTTGTTGATTCGATCGTGCTTTGGTTTCTGGATTACCGGGCTTAAATTCATTGTATGTTTAATTATCGAGCTCTCTTAATCTATACGGTGCTCAGCTGCTGATCGATGATGTATTCTTGTTATCGATCTTGCTGTGTTGCACGGCTCGTGCCAAGCAACAAATTGAGTTACTACTATTGATCACTCCAATATTCTCGAGTGAAGCAAGCACAGAAGCAGCTCCCGACAAATACTCTTTTGAGAAATCCTATTGGTAAATTAAAAGATTGAACAAGAATTTTTGTTGCAATCAACTTGCCACATCGACCATGCCATGATCGTTCATATGTCGCATTGCATGCACCGCGCTGGCCCTACCGATCGTGATGCACACAATGCCGTCGCTATTACATATATCCTGTGCATCGGTTATATACATAACACAGGTTGGTTGGCTACATGTCAGAGTACAACTTTACATGGAAGTGGCATTTTGCCACTGCATGTCACAATATCTATATATATACCATTTGTGAGAAATTTCTCCTGCAGCTGTATTGTACACTGTAATCCGTCATGTGTTCAACAAGGCAAACCGCTATTTTCACTACATCTCATTCGCACGTCCAGCAATGCAAATGCAATGCCTGTCATCACACTGTTGTAGCCCAAAACCCAGCCCATAATAGTTTCTAACGAGCTCTCATTTTATTTCTTGCTTTTAAAGTTGTGAGTTAACATCGATTCAATTCCCCCTTTCAACCGGCTGCCTCAAACAAAAAAGGCCTTCAAAATCACTCAAATATACTGTCGTGCAAAGCTGCAGTGCCACACGATACGCAAAGCTTGACACTTGCATTTCGTTGCCAAATAAGCAGAGATGATAATCAAACGGACGATTTCAACCCACCAGCGCCCTGTTTTTACCAGTGAATTTATGATTACCCTGCCACCCCCACGGCGTCCAATCCCGAACGGGTCAAACCTTCTTCAGTTGTTGCATCAGTGCCGTCCCGGCCCCACGGTTCTAATGCCTTTCTGTCCCACGCCTCATTAATTTTGGCAATTTACCTCCGGTTGCGATAGGGGATTTTAACCGCTGCTTGGTTCGCTTCGTTTTTACCGTGGGGTTTCTTGGCTTGGCTTGTTGCTTTGTTTGCCACCTTGGTGCTTCTGAGACCCCGGTTTCTTGGCTTGGCTTGGCTTGGCTTGTTGCTTTGTTTGCCACCTTCCATTGGGTCTAGTATCACAAATAAAATATACCGCGTCTCGATGGACATGTGCTTCCCAGAATTACAGCACACATACATCATACAAAAGCATGCATCAATTCCATACATTATAATATAACAAGTATAGCAAAAGACATATATAATATAAAGTTATTACAGGACAGCCGACTGGCCAAATGACATAAGTATCAAATAACAGCGGAAGCAAAAGGTGCCATAAGATGGCTTAAACCAAAAGACGATCGGTTAGCCACATAACCACAGGGCAACCGACCGGGCCACCAAGCTAGTCGTCCCACACACCGCCACAGCACATCTCACAAAAGTGAGGCCCTTGGGGTCACCTTCTTCCTCTGCACACAACAAGCAATGCAGATGAGTATACATGTAATGTTCGCATAAGACTTACGAGTAACAAGCCTATACATAGCTACATGAAAGCTGGAATAAGGGAGAGGGTCATATGGTTATTTGGACGCATAAAGCAAACTTTCATTTGCAATAATGTAATAGATTGAAGGAAATTTAACAAATCAGTTTTTAATCATTGAAATAACAAATAATAATCAGTAAATACAAGTAATCACCTAGAGGTGACTAACCCAATAGCCACCACAACATAGCACATGAATCCCTGATTCGTACCACCCATCAAGTTTTAATTAAAATGTTGTAGTCTAACTCTTGAAAAGCTTACCCAAGCGTGTTCATAACCTAGGACGAGGCTATTCGAATAGTTTGATCCTGTAGGGGTGTACCAATGTACCCACATTTCAGACCGCCTTTAAGCCATATGATTTAGCACACTTCCTTTGGTATGCCAGCACGGCTAAGTCCTATGAGACGTTTCCAATATTATGTATCAACTACGAGTTGCTCGTATGGACCGCAGTCCATACGCTTACATTGTAAAGCCGTAAAGACAACTAACCCTCGGGGTAAAGCTTTACGGTCAACTACAATGCTCTCGGCACATCACCACCTCATTTCACCACAACACAATACACACACGTCCTCTTGCGACTCGTAGCTAACACACGCCAAAGTACTAAGTCAAAAGAGGTCCCATTTTCCTCTAGTGTGGTTAGCACACAAATTGCCTGGATAACAGGTACTCACAAGATGTTTGGTCCTTAATTGACCCGGGCACCATTCCAATCACACTCAAAATCACACCATCTTACCATTGTGCCCAAGTCCAAGTCATTTTGCTTTCATTTTTAGTTTTTACAATTAAATATAGCACCAAGGCTTAAATAAAGTCATAATAAGCATTTTTATGAACAAGGTAGCTAAGCATGGCTAAGCAATATACTCAAAAACTACTAAGTGACAAGGGCTCATCCAACGAACCCAAAATCACAACAAGTATTTCTAGGCTCAGTAGTAGAGGATAAATATTTGCCTACTGATAATGCATCTAATGGATCAACTATCGACAATAGTTAAAATCAAGATAGCAATGCATACATAGAATTTGCAATCAACATATTAGAATTTGAAAATAGTAGGAGGAACATGATCAAATGAATGCTACATTTGCTTGCCTTGCTGGAGGACAGAGTCTTGCTGCTGAGGTTCAGATTCATGATCAATTATATCGTCGGAACCTAACGCAAAACACAATAACATCAATAAGAACAAAGAACACCAAATAAAACCCAACAGCAAAAGGCCTCCAAATCTTATGAAATTTACCCAATACCAAGATATTGATTTTAGACAAATTTAGAAACAAGGATTATTCAATTTAGATTAAACATGAAAAAGTTATGGCTAAAATAATTTCTATTAGCCTGTTAATTCAATTAAATTAATTATTGGTACTGTTCATAGCATAAATTTCCAGAATGATCTAAAGTCTGAAATTTTTATGATAGGTAGGTTATGACATTCTAAGAACAACAAAGTTGAGTTTACTCAATTTGGAATTAAAATAAATTACTTATGATTTTTCTAAGTTGAAAATCTAGTACATATCACTTTTCAGAAATGAAATCATGATCCAAACCTATTTTATATTAAAGTATACTAACAGAGGAAATTAACAAGCTTGAGTTTGCACATTTTGGAGTTATACATAAAAATATATGCATTTTACAAGGTTTAATTCAATTTCTGGAATATTCAAACATGGCTGAACTCAAGTTAATATTATTTACAAAACTTTCTGTTACAGAAACAGGCCTAAATGCATTTTTATATTAAAATTTAGTGAAATATGAATTTAATGCAGTTAGAATCATCTAAAAAGGATTTAAATTGAATTAGTTATGAGTTTTCAAAGTTTTAATACAATTTTTAGTTGACAAATAAAGGCCTACAGAAATATAACAGACGTAACAAAAATAAAACGACGTGGACGAATGTGGGCCTTTGATTCGGAATCTAATGGCTCACGCGCTGGAGAAACAGCGCACGCGTGCAATCCTAAAAGGGCTCACCGTTGGATCTAAATCCAACGGTCCACCTGGATTGGGCTATTCGGGTACACTTGCTGTTACACGATCAACCACAACCGCAGATCTTGAGATGGAGGGCGCAGAGTGTCAGGCACATCGGGTGACCCAAACAAGACGACGATCTCAAACCCGCCATTGCGCAAGGGACGATCCAGAGCCGACGTGGGGGGTTTAGTGGTTGGGCCCATCGTCATGGGCACATGGACCTCGCTAAGGCATATTAATTACCTCTAATGATTAACAATGATTAGCAATTAGTGATGTCTTAACAACAATGGCTCAGGAGTTCCCGTCCGCAAAAACCCGAGGGTAAAGATGCGGCTTGTCGCCACGCACCGGCGCCACGCGGCGCGACCTAAGGCCCAAAATGGGTTCACAATAGCCTTGCGGTCCTCGATGGTGATGACCTCGCTCGCGGCGACAAATTTAGAACACCGACGAGCCGAAAAAGAAAGATGGGGACACTTACTGCCTAAAACAAAAATGGCAAAAAGCTCCGCTGCAGTCCAAGAAAGCGAGTGCCACGACTTCTAGGGACTAATAAGAAGCTACCTTATCTAAGTTGAGCTTCTAATATGGTCTGAGAAGCCTTGAGCAGAGAACTTTACTGAGGAAGAAGATGAAATGAAAAAGATGCCCGAAAGCAAAATGAGTGATACCTGATCATCATGATAGCTTTATTATAGCTCATGTAAGATTCATGAGCAAATAATCGAGGAATGAGGTACTCACCTGAGTCGGAGAAGAAAGGGTGGTAATCGTCAAAATGATCCAATCTCAAAATTGGTCAATTCTCGTGTGAATGAAACCCAAAATTGAGGAGGATCAGTAGTAAGGAGTTCAAAAGGGTACAAAGAGAATTAAAGATAAACCACTGAACACCAAGATCCACAATTGAGCTTCTGGTCAACAATGGTGGTTTTGCTATTTTTCTGGTGTTTTGAGCTCCAAGCAAAGAGGAGCTAAGTGGTGGTGTAAAGAAGCTTTAGAGGGTTTTAGGAGAATTCAAATAGATGGAGGCTAGGGTTTGGCAACAAACGAGATTTTCAGTGAGTTAGGTCCATAGGGTCGCCATGGTCCAAACAAGTGATAAAGGCGTGAGGACACGATCTCCGCTGAAGTGAGCCGCACTAAATGCCCACCAAAGAGAGTTGACGAGGGAGCAAGAAAAGACCGCCATGTCTTTCCCCTGCTCACGCACTGCTAGAGGAGGAAGATGACCAGTAAAAGCTAGGTTGCTTGTGAGCCGTTAGATTGAAAATGAACGGCTCGGATCACCAAGCTCCAATGGTTAAAAGAGTATGGGAGATCGTGAGCCCGTGGAATAGAATCGACGCCCAGATCACACACTAATCAACCGAGACCAAAAACGTTGGGAGGTCGAGCGGTTGATTTAATCCAACAACAAAATTCGAGGTGGCTTGAGTTTGGATCAAACAGTGGTTGGGCTCTAGTCTCCACTTGAGCCCAACACCTTTTGACTAGGTTTTACAATAACAGCTTGGAATTTGGGGATTTATTTGAGATAGCAAAACAACCCAAAAATTCTAAAATTTTTACAGAGCTTGCTAACATAGATCTTAACCTTGTGTAAAATTTGCAGAGCTTTTATGCAGTGCATTTTTCTCAAAAATTTCGTAGGTTCTGACTAGGGTTTGACCGCCTCTAAAAATATTCAAACAATTTCCAAAATGTGAAATTTTTCAGGGGTCACATACCATCCCTAGAACATGGGAAAATATTTTGTAAGATGATCACAATATTTGACAAGAATGTTTTTGGAAGACAAGGTTTTAATCAAAAAGACTTGTGACTTGTATTCCCATAATTCCTTTTACAAGAATTGTTTAGAACATACAAGAAATACATGATGTAAGAAAAAGTTTTAATTTCTACACATTTTCTTACATTTGAAACACAAGTCCAAACTTGGGATGTTACAAAGGTCACCGATCACGCAGAGAGGTCGTAACATTATAAGGCGCCATGTAGCGCCCACCACGTTGTCGGGTAATGAACTCAAGCGCTGGTCGCAGCGGCCACTTGTTGGAGGTCCTCAGACATGCCGCCGCCAAGCACTAGCCGGCAAGGCGGAGGCGGCACGGTCTTGGGCATGTGAGGGCGGCGAGGAAGCCACAGGCAGCGATGGCGCAGCCTGGCGAGAGTGAGGCGGTGATTGCGCCACGAGTGAGGAAAGAAGTGCGTAGGGTGGAGGCGCGTGCAGCGCGCGCGCGATTACAAACAAAGTAGACACCCTATCATAGATGGGTTAATTTGGAACCGCCTGTGTTTGGTCTGCTGGGGACGCTGTGATTGATTCTGCCGGCTTATCACAGACGGTTTTATTAGTCACCGCTCAGTGATAGGTATATATCACTGCACGCTTCATGAAAAGAACTGTCAGGAAATATCACGCATGGGCTCTATTTATAAACCGCTCTGGATATGGATTTATTACCGCGCATGCACGTCTCATGAAAATAACCGTCAGTGAGAACTCGCTCGTGATATATGCCTATCACGCACGGTGACTAATAAGAACCGCTCTCGTGATATCCTCGCGCTATAAAACTCGGAGTACCCCCGCCATTCTACATTTGAGCCGCAACGCAGAAAACCCAGGCACCGCCGACAGAGAGAGGGGAGGAGAAGGAGAGGAGAAAGGGAGGGAGAAGGAGAAAATCTCAAGAGATTTGGTATTTTACGAGCTTTTGAGGTAACAATCTATATAACCCAATTAAGACATTGTAGAATAGGCTAAGCTTTTCATATCTCTCTCGAGCAAGTGCTAAAGTAGCTCATAAGAAGAGTGTTATTGTACCTACTAAAGAAATGAAATTCATTATTAAAGGTAGGGATATGAAAAGAGGAAGAAGTCGAGCTAGAAGAAAATCCTCTCTCACGTTGTCTGCTGTATAAGAGCCTAAATAGGAGTGAGTCCTTCTATAGCATCGTAACCATAGTTGCTACGTGAAGAGGAATTGTGCGATTTCAAGAATCGCACTGCAAGGAATAATAAAAGCACACAAAGTAGTAAGTAAGGAATTAATCTCATTATTAAGAATCTCATATTAGCTATTTTGAACAAACCCAAACTCTACCATTTAGAGCATCCGCATTTACGTGCTTAATTAGCCGGTTCAATGGCTAGATTTGATGCTAGGAACCGATTCGACAAGTGGGAGCTGCCTATTCCAAGCAAAACTCTAGAACCGATGCAAACTTTTGCATCCTGATGCAAGGGAATAGAATAATATTTTTCATTGGGTGGTTGGAATAATATTAAAGTTTTGTGAGGGGGAAGGAATTAAATGGAGAGAGAGAGTGGTTGAGAGAGATTTTATTAATCTAATTTGACACTATATATTTGTTAGATGTGTAGCGTAGATGGACCAAAACTGGATGTATGGTGAACTGAACTGTGAGTCAAGAGTACATTAATGGCGGTTGCTTTTAGAAGAGTCATTGAAAGGTGATATGTTGAAGAAGGGATAAAATTTATGTAACGTTCATGCATTGATTGCGTGTAATCAAGATGTTTACCAACCCGCAGATAGAAGCAATACTTGATTCGGGGTTTCAAAAAGGGTATACATGTTGACCACCACGTGAAGAGCGACAGAAGTTAGTAATAACGACATCACCAGGGAAGTCAACGATATGCCTTTGATGTCAACGATATACCGGATGTAGATCTGCTTTGATGAGGATAGGTCACACGATGACAACTGGATCGATGCACGATGATGTAAGAGAACTACAAATGAGAGAGTTTTGTAAATTCGAAAGCTTAATCGGAGAACTCAAGCGAGACCTTTGTTCCTCGGGCCGCAAGCCGAATACACAAGGTTCTCAACCGTGATTGAACCGCTTAAATTAAAGGGCAAGCAATGGTTGGTCGGATAAGAGTTTCACGACGTTGTTAGGGTCTCCTAGCGGACATTCTTCCGGAGGGAAATGTGTTGCCTAACACCACCTACCAAGCAAAGAAGGTTCTTTGTTCATTGGGAATGGAAGTAGAAAGAATACATGCATTGTAACACCCAGACCCACATTACCTGGAATGCTACTAAACCACTTACACTAGCCAATAATTTCAAGATAAATTATTTTTGCAACATCTCTAGTCAAGAAGTATTAAGCTTGAAGCATAAACAACTAAGGGAATAAAGATAACGGTAACAAGTTCAATAATTAAACAACCTCTAGCAGATTAATCAAAGAATGGTTCACAAGTCCATCCTTATTAAATAACATAATTATCCATAAATAGTTAAGCATTTGGCTAGAATTTCATCGACTTTATTACAACATGAGTTGTCCAACCAAGTGCATTATTTGGTGCCTCCACCCATCCCATGAATGCTCAACAATCTCTCTCGTAAGGAAAACAAGGGTGAGATAAAAATCTCACAGCAAGCAAACTGCTTAATGTGCTATTCGTGACTACCAACAAATATACAACCTCATTAAAGTATCCATATGTCCACATCCATAATGTGAATCCACATTCATTTACAAGCTAATTAAACTATTAAAGATATTAAGCATCAACATCCAATTCTATAATGAACACAATTATAGCCTCAACCATATTTACTACCAATGATAGTAAAATATTAACAATTGAATCTTGATCAATCTTTCATATTATTCACCACTACCACTACCAATGACAATAAAGTATTAACATGTTTTACATCATAACTTTACTATTTCTCGTGATCCACAATCATATCAACAATTACCACAAGAGAGAAGAATCTCATGCCACAATCACAACCTCTACCATACCACAAGGGATGAACCCCATTCCACAACCACAACTACATTACTCATACCACAAGAGACTCTCATGAGTCAATTTTCACATTGCAACTATGAAGTTGCGCTTGTTTGCAAAAATAACTTCACTCTCAATATATTGCATAAGTATGCAAATGATCTTTACACAATGTAATGCATATGCATGCTATGCTCCATCGCACCTTTACCAAATAAGGTAAAAGTGTGCATCGTGTTACGCAATGCACGATGTTGTATCGGCAAGTCACCGGCTATAAGCATCCATCCACAATGCAAATGTTATGATATGTCATGAATTATATGATTATCATAAACCACAAGAATTTAACCACGAAGGTCAACAACATACTCATCATGAATACTTCATCATAATCCACATGTGTCTCATTAAGCACAATACCATTGTGTCATAAGACCATTACCACATAACTCCCACTCAATTCACCAAGATCAAAATCACGATCTAAAGGGAATTCTACCACATAGACTACAACAAGGATGATCATCATGAATGTAACCACAAGGAATTATCAACATATCCACATTGAGTTTATTTTCATATTCCGTGATTTGGCTCATTACAAATTACTACAATACTACCCAAACTCATCCAAACATAGCAATTGATTAATATCTTGCTACCACATTCTTACTTAGAAAACATGTAACCATGGCATATCATTTAACATTACGCCAATCATACATAGTGCAAGTACTAAGAATAACGGGTTAAACCAGAGCACAACCGCTACATTTACTTGCCTTCCACGATGCGACGCGTAGCCGCCAAGGTGATACTCCTAAACCTGAGACTTCACCTCCTAAACAAGTAAAATAATTTCAATAAGGACATAATATACCCAGCGCTACTTAATCGGCGTTTCACGCTTCCTCGATGTCTCAAGTCGAGTCGACAAAGCTGAAATCAAAACAACGCTTCGCCATATACCGCTTCGACAGCAGCACGGATTTAATTGACATAACTCATGAACTGGAAGTCAAAAAGAGGTAAACCCAATTTCTGTAGATTTCAACTGACTAATCTACAATACTCTAGTTGACACGATAATCCAATTCGGCCAAAATATTAGGCTAACCATTGTTTGAACTTTCAGTACATGAAACTGCCTACACAATCGAACAACAACAAAACTAAAATGACCATAACTTTTAATAGGTAACTCCGAATTGATCGTTTTTATCAATCAAAAGGTTATCGAATTATCTACAATAACCTAGCTGTGTAAACTTTCAGATTCTACTAATTTCCTTT
Source organism: Ampelocalamus luodianensis (assembly GCA_036346255.1). Lineage (NCBI taxonomy): Eukaryota > Viridiplantae > Streptophyta > Magnoliopsida > Poales > Poaceae > Ampelocalamus > Ampelocalamus luodianensis. The sequence goes on along the minus strand of JAYEVH010000032.1, from coordinate 258,011 downwards.
CATATTTTAGAAAACCAGACAGATTATTCTCGCCGATTTCTGGCAGAGATACTAAAACGATCATAACTTTGACTCAGACTGGAATTGAGTGATCTTCACGGCTACTAAAAGATAAATGACAGATCCCACATAACTCTAGGAGATAGAATCTTAAAATTCAGCCTCTAAATACACGAAAAACCCACGCAAGGTACTTGACAGAATCGAATCTTCTCAGCAGCCCAACATTTATCCAACAATTTAATCGGTTTCGATCACTATGGATCAAACAATGGGAAGGCATCTCGCTACCCTTGTAGAACCGCTTAGAACTTGCTGAACCAACCCTCACACAAGATCTTCTTCCTCTTTCCTCCTTCTTCTCTTCCTCTCTTCTCCGCCTTGGGCAAAGTGCAAAGGCTCTCGACAGAGGGGAGGCGCGAGGAACAGACCGGGCAGGGGAGGCGCAAGGGAAAGGGAGGGGTCGCCAAGGAAGGGAGGAGGCCGCAAAGTGGGAGGAGGGAAGGCGGGCGTGGTAGGTTTGGGAGGGTGGCACCTCCCTTGGCCGGCCACTACAAGGCTAGATGGCCAAGGCCCAGCCCAAGTGGATGAGAACAAGCGAAAAGCCTCTCTAATCTTGATTTGACGAATTCTAAAATAAATTCTTCCCCATTAAATAATTTCACCGATTAAATTTAATTAACCCGATTCTGACTTCTCACACTTCCGAGTATTACATTCTTCCCACCTAAAAGGATTCGCTAATCTAACCAACTCTGCACATCACAAAGAAAAGAACAACAAGCAAAAAGCAACCCAAACTAGGGTACTCACCACCTCTCAAGAGCTCGGGGTACTTCTTTTCGCAAATGATCCTCCAACTCCAACGTAGCTTCTCTCTCGCATCGATTCGCCCAGAGGGCCTTCACATACTTGATGGCCCTCTTCCTCACTACAGCTCCTGCAGGTCCACCATTCACGTTGGTCTAAGCCTAACGTCCAGATAACTTCTCGGTCAACTCTGAGCGCCAACAGTCTTGCCATTCTTGGCAAAATTTTCCGCACAACTATTAAGACAACTTTCTAAAACCATCCTCTTCTTAAAACACTTTTCTTATTAAATATACTGGATAACACAATATACCTGCTTAAAGAATTTGATCACAAATTCCACTCACATCAATCTACTAGAAGCACAAATCGGCATCTTTTGTAGGATACGGGTTAGGCTACGCTAGCCACAAATCAAAATTTCTACCACGCAAACCGGGATGCCAAGCAAGATATATGATCACGCATCATTACCACTAGGCGCCAGCGCAAAGGCGGAAGTAGTAGTCGAGTAGCCAGTCCGACGATGAACGCGCCGATGTAGTGGTCGAGATGATCGCCCAACGCTCGTAGTCGTCATCGCCTCCAAAGCCAGCCCCATGGGCCTTGTGAAGATCACGGATCGCCTCAACAGCAACATCGCATCAGAGCGCCTTCACTGGTCATCCACACGCCCAGAGAAGGAACAACCGCATGCCGTGTGCTAGCACCAAGTCGCACGGGAAGGCTCTCTTGTCCCCAAAACTAGCCTCAAGCATCTCCTTTATATAGTCCTCGTGGCCTGATCCTATCCAACACTTTTAACGAATCGTATTCGCTCGTTTGTTCCATCCCATTAAGTGTGTGACCAAGTTAGGTTTATGTGTAATCGGTTGTGACTGAAAACCTTCCGATCACGAGTCGAGCGGTCCCTAGCGTGACATAACGATTCTCGAATACACACAAATTATATCTGACTAACCTTAATGCAATATGATCTATGACTAGGTCTCATCACTTACGCACTGTGTCTTATCTTTATACACTGCGTCAGATTTCATTACCACGCACTCAGAAACCCACGACCGGTTTTCACCACTCAGGATTTCGCTCGATCACCTACGACTTGCTCAGATCACCATACGACTTGTCCGATCCGATCGAACAAGCTTAACTTACTCCAGATTTTCCTTTGCCTCACGATATCCGCTTTGAACTCCGTGAGATAGTGTGTCATCCATGGACTGCTCAATACTTTCTCGATCGAGTTGTCGGATAACCTTACGGTCGAACTCTTCGACCACTCAGTGGCACGTACCATGCACTTTTTTATCCGACTACTCGAGGCCCAGACATCTCTCCCGTTATGTTAGGAGGCAAATCCCATATCCGACGAAGTCACATCCTCCGCATGTTTCATAGCATACCCGAAAGCTACCTTTATAACTACCTGCACTATTTAGTAGCGTTTGGCAACCCCTAAGAGTGTTATTACACATGTAGGGAACCATGCCGATCTCAAAGTCTAAGGATTATACATCATCATTGCTTGAGACCAACTAATGACATATAGAATCATAACAATCTCTATAGTGTCTCAAGGTGGGTCATTCCAACCCCATGTTCTCTAACATGTGTTTACATTATTGATTTGATATCCCCATATCCATGACCGAAACATGATCATCAATCAATACATGTACCGTCGAGAGTCATCGTGTTCAATAATGACATTCACTGGTGGATACTTTTAGAACGACATCATATAAGTCGAAGTGTTTCACCAACAAGTCACATACTCGCTGATCTTCGTAACTAATGATTCATTCAAGGAATGTAATAACATTTATTCAAGAACTCATAAACATAGACGTGATACAATCATTCTCCATGATTGCCTCTAGGCATATCACCAACAATCTCCCACTTGCACTAGATTCAATCGATAGGTATCGAATACCCATAGCTCTTGTGTGCGCCGATGCTTAGGTTATGAGAGGCTTTGTCAACGGATCAAGAATATTCAAACTGTGTGCACTTTGCATATTTTCACATCACCTCTCTCAACGATCTCACGAATAATGTGGTATCGCCGGCGATGCTTGACTTTTGATGCGATCTAGGCCTTAGCTTGTGCAATGGCTCCACTTTTATCACAATAGAGATCCATTGGACAGAAGCACTCAAATCACACCCACTTTCACTAATGAACTTTTTAATCCATACGCTCTTTCGCAGCCTGCCGCCGCAATGTATTCACTCCTGCGGTGGAATCAAAGAAATCGCTCCCCTCGCTTGGAACTTTTCCACTTTATTGCTCCTCCATTTAAACAAAACACAAACTCTGACATGATCTGAAATCATCCTTGTCGGTTTGGAAACTAGCATCGGTGTAACCATTTACGACCAGCTCTTCCTACCACCATATATAAGGAATGCATCCTTAGTCCTTCTTAAGTACTTAAGGATATTCTTGATCATATCCAGCTGACATTCACCAGATTCGATCGATATTCCGCCAGAATACTTAGAGCATACGACACATCCGTGTCGTAGTACAAAGATGGCATACATGATAGATCCGATAGCCAAGCATATGGAATTCTACTCATTTTGTCTTGCTCATCGCTGGTCAAGGGCATCGAGTCTTGCTAAGATTAATACCATGTGACATGGGCAAGAAACCCCTTTGGAATCTTGCAAGTTGAACCGCCGACACACCTTGTCAATGTACATGTCTTGGCTTAATCCAATTAGCCTCTTAGATCTATCTCTATAGATTCTTATACTCAAGAATATATGCTGATCTCCAAATCTTTCATTGAGAAACTATTTCTTAATGAAGTTTTAACAGATTCAAGCATTGGAATATCATTTCCACCAAGAGTATGTCATCCACATACAAGATCGTAAACACAAGCTTGCTCCCACTAACCTTCTTGTAAACACAAGGTTCTTCTTCATTCTTGACGAAGTCAAACCCTTTGACTACCTCATCAAAACGAATGTTCCAACTTCTCGAGATGCTTGCTTTAATCCATAGATGGACTTCTTAAGTTTGCATACCTTTCTAGCTTCCTTTGGATCGACAAAACCCTCGAGCCATGTCATGTACACATCCTCACTTAGGTTTCCATTTAGGAAAGCCATTTTGACATCCATCCGCCATATCTCATAATCGAAATATGCAAAGAATAGCTAGAATGATCCTGATAGACTTAAGCATAGCGACAGAGAGAAGGTTTCATCATAATCAACACCTTGAATTTGTTTGAAACCCTTCAACCAATCCGTGTTTTATGAATGTGAACCTTTCCATCCATATCTATCTTTTCTTAAAAATCCACTTGCACTCAATGGTTTTAACATCATCAGTGCATCAACCAAGTTCCAAACTTGATTGTCATGCATGGACTTTATTTCGGATCTCATGGCCTCAAGCCACGACTTTAGTCCGGTCTACCATTGCTTCCAATAAGTATTAGGCTCATCATTATTCATTAATAAAACGTCATGCCCATACCTTATAGGCAATTGACGTGGCCTTTAGATCTACGTGGGTCGATGCTTCATCTACTGAGTTTAACAACATTTTGTTCATCCCGTAGAGACTCGAGAGGAGTTGAAACATTTTCGGATGTTTCCAATTTCTTCGAGTTGCACCTTACTCCCACCGACTTTGGAAAGAAACTCTTTCTCCAAGAAGACACCATTACGCAACAAACACTTTGTTTTCTTTCCGCTTGTAAAAGTAATATCCTTTAGTTTCCATAGGATACCCTACAAAGAAGCACTTATCGACTTGGGTGTGAGTTTGTCGACGCCAAACGCTTGACATACGCCTCACAACCCCATACCTTGAGAAAAGACAAGTCGTGACACTTCCGGTCCATATCTCATATGGTGTCTTCTCATCGCTTTTGATGGAACCCTATTTAATGAAAGTCGCGGTTTCTAGAGCGACGCTTGACTTGCAATGGAAGATCGATTGGCTCATCATTGACCGAACCATGTCCAACAATGTTCGTTCCGCTGCTCGAACACCCCATTCCATTGAGGCGCTCCTACGGAGTGAGTTGTGGAACAATTCCACATTTCATTAGATGATCACCAAACTCATGGCTCAAATATTCACCTCCACGATCCGATCGTGAGACATTTGATTGTCTTGCCAATTTAATTTATACCTCATTTTGAAATTCCTTGAACATTTCAAAGGATTCCGACTTATGTCTCATCAAGTAGACATAGCCATATCCATCAAATCATCGCGAAAGTTATGAAGTATCAAAACCACCTCTCGCCAAGTGCTCATAGGTCCACATACATCCGAATGTACAAGGGCCAACAAGTCACTCGCTCTTTCACCTCTCGGTCGTGAAAGGTGCCTTTGTCATCTTGCCAAGTAAACAAGATTCACATATTTCAAATGATTCAAAATCAAATGAGGTTAGAAGACCATCTTTATGGAGCTTCATCATGCGCTGATTTATATGACCAAGTCGACAATGCCGGATAAAAGTGGGATTCATTTCATTGGGTCAAGTCTCTTAGCATTAACGTTATAGATAGGCATATCCTCAAGATTCAAAACATACAATCCATTCATCAATGGAGCATGGCCATAAAGCATATCTTCAAAATAGATTGAACAACAATTGCTCTTTATTCTGATTCATAACCTTCGCTTCCTAAACATGAAGCGTAAATAATGTTTATTAAGGTCGAACATAATAACAATTATTTAGCTCCATAACTAATCCCAAGGTAAAGCTAATTGTAAAGTTCCAACAATAATGCAAGAACTTGCTCCATTGCCTACGCGAAGATCAACATCTCCTCTTGTCAAAATTCTATCGCTTATTAGTCCTCGTGATCGAATTGCAAATATGAGCAACCGATCCTAGTATCAAATACCTAAGAACCGTCTGAGAAGTGGCAAGATTAATTTGTATAACATTTATACCGAATCGAAGTCAAACTTCCTTTCTTCTTTTCGCCAAGTACTTCTTGCAATTTCTCTTCCAATGCCCAGCCTCATGACAATGGTAACATTCCGTGTCGCTTAGGACCCGCTTTAAGCTTCTTAAGCTTAGCCTTGAGACTCTCGATCTCATCTTTAGTCTTTCCTTTGCCTTTTCCTTTCCGACTTACCCTTCTTCTTGAAGGCAGTAGTCTTTGAACCATCATCACATGATTGAAACTTTTCTTGATGCTCTCCTCAAAGACTTAAGCATACCATGTAACTCGGTCATTGATTTCTCCAAGCCATTCATATGAAAATTCAGATGACAGCTCAAAGCTCAGGGAGCGATTGGAGAATCACATCGTAGCCAACTCTTGACTAAGGAAAACTAACCTTTCCTGTGCTCTCAATGAGACCAATCATTTTGATCACATGAGGATCGACTGGTTACCTACCTGATAGCCTCGCAAGAAAACAATGCCTTAGAGGTGTTGAACCTCTCGCCTCTTGCTTGATCCTCAAACATACCCTTCACTCACAATCATATTGTAAGCATCCGTGGTCTCATATTGCTTCAAGCTCGAGTTCATGGTTGCAAGCATTAGACAAGATGTACATCGATCGCCGTTGCAATGCTTCTCATAAGCATTCTTTCAGCTCGAGTAGTATCGCACTTGGTTCCTCGTGATAGGGATTTCTAGAACATATTCCTTATTTTCTTGTTTGAGAACAATTTCGACACAAACCAATCAATAAAATTTGAACCATTCAACTTTTCCTTTCAAGAATAGATCGCAAATTAAAGGTAGGTGGGAAGAAGTAGTAGGTGCCATGATCTACAATGAAAATATATGCAAAGATTCAAGACTATGTTTATGAAAGATCTTCTATTAATCATATATGTCAATTGGTTATGTTCAACCAATTACCACGACGACCGTCAGATCACCAAACGACATGTCCGACCTGTCAGATCAATATACGCACTGAAGGGTCGAATTTTAACTTAACAATAGATAATGTAAGATACTCCACTATAAACCATGTTTCTCAAACAACATATAGCGAGTCCAAGATCCACAAGTCATTAAGTTCTAGTGAGCTTTGGCATCACCGCTAGAAACCTAGTGATTTATGGTAGGCAACCTCTTGTCAATCATATCGATATGACTCTTGTTTGTTGGATGGCATCTTAATGCCCCTTCCAACACCATGCCTCAAGGCCCAAAACTATTTTGATAGCCTTGTCAAGTCAAACCAACACTATGCATGTGGGTGTCCGACACCCACCCCATCTTATTAAGATAGTTAATGGCACCCTACTTTGGTAGACTCGCCATTAACGATCAAAATCGTGATAGGTGTAGCAACCGGAAGGCATCAATTTTACTTAATTTTCTCGAGGAGACTATTCTATCATGTCAAAACATCTAATGATAAAATAGCATAACAGAATAAACATAAATATTCACGATAATCAAATTAAATCGTGAAATAGTATGCCTTAACATGTCGATCTCCATCATCATGCTCCTCGTTTTCCACCCACCATGCTTGAAGTTTCCGATCGCATTCATCTACTAAGCATTTACTCCTAAAAACTAGTAAAGAATTTACATAGGATAATTTCAAGCATCACAAGTCAGACGCAGCCGTTATACAATAATATGATGGCTATCTTAAAGCATGACACGCAGCCATGAAAATCCATTCATGCATCACATACACAATGGGCCATACTATTCACATCAAACCCCAAAAACCAGCTTATGCAAAGAATCCAATTCTATCGGGCAACATGAACACATACTATCTATAACGCATGCAGACGACAAACCAAAGACACGGTCCTCGCTGAAATGATTAGCGGGATGGGCTTGAGAGGCAACGCCGCCTCGAGGGCGAAAGACTCGGAAAAATTTCCGAGACATGAATCTCATTCATATATCCGAGCCTTGGAAATCATCGGATTAATCATATTAACTCGCCCGAACCAATCCGATCCGCGCTTTGATATGACAACACATCGCGACGCATCGGGCGCGAACTCCACCAGGAGTATCACGCAAGATAGTCGAAAAACAAGTCGAGCTTAATCATATGGTGCTCTTAATATGTGCCTCCTCGAAAAACCCATCTTCTATCGCCGAACAATGATCGATCCTATCGACTGCCTAGATCGTTTATATATATGAACCAATCTAGGTTATCGCACCAAACCAGAATAGATCCAATCTACTACCGCCACATATACAGATATGCGACCGATCTAGATCAAAAACTTTGCAAGATGGCTCGATACCACCGTAGGGATACGGTAGGCTACGCAGCCACAAATCAAAATTTCTACCACGTAAACCGATGCCAAGCAAGATATATGATCACGCATCATTACCACTAGGCGCCGCAGCGTAGCGGAAGTAGAGTCGGAGTAGCCTAGTCCGATGATGAACGCGGCGATGTAGTGGTCGAGATGATCGCCCAACGCTCGTGAGAGTCGATCGCCACCTCCAGCAGCCTTCCACGCCTTGTGAAGATCACGGATCGCCCTCAAGACAACAAATGATCGCAGAGCGCCCACAGATCCACACGCCCGAGAAGGAGGAACAAGACGCCGTGCAGCACCAAGTCGCACGGGAAGGCTCTCTCAAGAAGATGGCTGTAATACTCCGAAGTTTCGCTTAGAGGGAGTTGAATCGGGAAAAGTTGCAGTTCTTTTTTCCGCTTTTGGAGCGCTTTCATGGTTTAGCCTCCGCCAGCGATCCTGCCTGAGGCCGCCGAACCTCCTCTGGGCCTGGCCCATGCGCCTCCAAACCCTAATCACCCCCTTTCTTCCTCCTTGGCCGAACCCCCTTTTCCTTTGGCGCCGCCTCCCATCCTCCTCTCTTCCCCTCACACCTGCCTAGGAGCCGCCCCAACCTCCCAGTTGCTGGCCCTGCTGATTTGCCTCCCAACTCGCCTTCGACATTCTCGCCGGCCGGTGGCAAAGGATTTGAGGAGGACAGCAGCTTGTTTGGGGCAAAAGAGGTGAGAAGGAGGGAGATCGCCTTCTCCGTGATTCTTCTACCTACCCCTGGTTGCAAGCAAGGGTAACGATGCGAATCTCGTTGTTTGTTTGTTGGTAGAAGCGATTTGGATTCATAATTGTTTAGGCAGACTCGCCATGCTTAAAGACTGGTTCTGTCCAGATTGTTTCGGGCCCTGTTTCGTGTGCTTAGATGCAGAATTAGAGATTTTGGTCTCCTAGAGTTTTGTAGGCCTCGTTCTTAAGTTTCAGTGGCCACCAAGTTTACGTGATTCCGAGGTCTGAGTCAAAAGTTATGGACGTTTTAGTAGCTGCTGCCAGAATCCTAACGAGAATAAACTGTCTGGCTATTTCCTAAATTTTGAAAGGGAATTGGTTGAAACTGAAAGTTCACCCAACTAGATTATTGTAGAGGATTCATGAACTTTTCAGATTGGTAAAGAACGTTCAATTTGGAGCTACCTAATAAAAGTTATGATCTTTTAATTCTGCTGTTCGCTCTGTGACAGATTCTGACAGAAAGTTCAAACGTTTATTAACCTATTAAATTGGCCAAATTGGTTTATCTCGTCAACTAGAGTATTGTAGATTAGTCAGTTAAGAAGCTACAGAAATTGGGTTTACCACTTTTGACTTCCTGACACTGAGATACGTTAATTCTCGTGCTGCTGTCCAGTGACAGTTTTAAAGTCAAAACATTGATTCTAGTTTAAGCTTTGTATTATTGACTAGAGTTGTCGTGAAGCAATGTATAACTTCGCTTAGTAGAAATGGGTATTGTTGGTGTTCTTATTGAATTTATTTCATTGGTTAGGCGGCGAGCTTCGAGTTTAGGAACGCCATCGCTTAGCTAACGCTGCCTCAACGCGAAGGCAAGTACATTGTTGATCTAAATGTCTGTGCATTGTGGTTATTGATATGAGGGTGCTGTGATAACTCTTGTGTAGTATGAAGTGAAATATCCATGTTTTGTCTCTATGTTGAATTCATTAATAGAAATGATGGTAATGTTATATTCAATAAGTTGTTTCATGCATTCATTATCATTTGCCGTCCACGGGAGTGGATGAGGGAGACCATCAATTCCAGGATGGTTGAGTAAGACCCATTAATTCCATGATGGGCAATGTTGGACACCCGTATGAAACGTTCTTCATACGGGAAGTGGATCCCCGCATTTTTGTTAAGATGCGGGCTTGAGTGAACACCGACGGGTGTTCACTGACTATACCGGTATATGTGTGTGTGCAGTCCATTCCCTTGATTTCTTAAGCATTCATATCATATCATCTTAAGTAATCATTTGTGTTATGATCAATGTCGAGGCCGGTATGTCTTATTCGATTGATAAATGTGTTCTTAATCATTGTACTTGCCGAGTCATGGACTCACCTTGCGTTGTTTATCTATTTCTAGGTGATCGCTGATGAGATTCTCTGGGAGGAGTAGACACACACTACTTGTCTACAACATCAAATTCTTGTTCAAGACTAAATTCTAGTTCAATATTTCATTCGTTAATCTTTGACTGTAATAATTAACTATAACTCGAGAAGGAAGGATACCTTCTCCACTACGATGTTGATTTATTACTACTTGTGAACCTTCTTTAATGATTCTCGTGATAAATAACTTAGAAGGTGAAGGAAGGATACATTCACCATATCTTGTTTATATTAATGCGATTAGGTTGGTTGATATAATTATTTCATATTCTTCCGCAATGTGTAGATTGTTAGAATAATTAGGTGGCATCTTGGCTTCCGCTTGGCTAGGGTGTTACAATGGCGGTTTAGGGTTTTGGTGGAAACAACTCACGTGTCTTTCTTGTCCCCAAAACTAGCCTCAAGCATCTCCTTATATAGTCCCCTGTGTCGGATCCTATCCGAACACTTTTAACGAATCGTATTCGCTCGGTTTGTTCCATCCCATTAAGTGTGTGACCGTTAGGTTTATGTGTAATCGGTTGTGACTGGAAAACCTTTCCGATCACGCAGTCGAAGTGGTCCCTAGCGGACATAACGATTCCGAATACACACAAATTATATCTGACTAACCTTAATGCAATATGATCTATGACTAGGTCCTCATCACTTACGACCGTGTCTTATCTTTATCGACATCGCTTCAGACGGCCACGCACCATTCAGAAACCCTTACGACTGTGTTTCACCACTCGCTGATTTCGTTCGATCGCCCACGACTTGCTCGTATAACCATACGACTTGTCCGGATGTGATTGAACTAAGCGACTTACTCCATTTTCCTTTTGCCTCACGATATCTCGGTTTGAACTCCAGGTGAGATAGTGTGTCATCCATGGACTGTTCAATACTTTCTCGATTGAGTTGTCGGATAACCTTACGTGGTCGAACTCTTCGACCACTAGTGGCACGGCCATGCACTTTCTTTATCCGACTACTTCGAGGGCCCCAGAGACATCTCTCCTGTTATGTTAGGAGGGGCAAATCCATATCCGACCAAATACATCCTCCGTATGTTTCATAGCATGCCCAAAGCTACCTTTATAACTACCCAGCCATTTAGTAGCGCTTGGCAACCCCTAAGAGTGATATTACACATGTAGGGAACCATGCCGATCTCGAGTCTAAGGATTATACATCATCATTGCTTGAGACTCAACTAATGACACATAGAATCATAACAATCTCTATAGTGTCTCAAGGTGGGTCATTCAACCCCATGTTCTCTAACATGTGTTTACATTATTGATTTGATATCCCCATATCCATGACCGGTGAAACATGATCATCAATCAATACATATCGGTCGAGTCACCGGTGTTCCGATCAATGACATTCGACCACGGATACTTTTAGAACGACATCATATAAGTCGGTGTTTCACCAACAAGTCACATACTTGTTGATCTTGTAACTAATGATTCATTCAAGGAACAGAATAACATTTATTCAAGAACTCATAAACATAGACGTGATACAATCATCTCCATGATTGCCTCTAGGCATATCACCAACATCTTTTGCAAATAGAACCCAAAGAATGTAAGAGTAAAGAACTCTCAAGCATCACACTAGCAACCAACTTTCCTTCAAAGGACCACGATCCAAATCAAAGGATTCACCACAAAAATTTCTACTCGTGAAGTAGACAATTGGAGAACCACACCATATAAGCTAAGAGTGAAAATCACTCGATGCACTAAAACAATCAATTTCTTTTCCTAATCGAAAAGACTACGCCTCAACATATGTCAACTCAATTTGCAAATGGACTCGCCATAAACACACAAAGATAAACAAGAATCAAGAGAGCATCTCACTACTTGACATAACAATAATTTCCCAATCTATTTCTTTTAATAATTTAACTTCCTTGAACCAAGGATTTTCAAGTCATTGCCCAACACACCAACTCATTTACCTCAAGTTGGCCACCTCAACAATTAGCTCAATTGAGTACATCATCTACACCATTGTAGATAGACTCTACTGGCCCCGCAAATCATACTCTAGCCAAAACCATGACCAACAATTATTTTGACAAATAATTCCTAACGCACTTCCACCCTTAAGGATAACAACTCGATTCATATCACACCCACACATACTCAATTCTCGCACCTCAAGGATGCTATCCGGTCATCACACTATTTGGATTCTACTCTGATCCACTATTCCAACACAGAGACACTGGGCCTCAAAAAAAAAAAATTCTAGCATAACAAAAGTGAAGCCCAAACTCAGCTTCCAAGTTCTTACAACCAACTTCCCATATAAGATAGGGAAAACGCTCAGGTGAACACCCTACTATATCACAATTAACAAACACTCATTTCTTAACATCAATAAATCGCTTGGCTCCAAGATAAACATTCTATTTAAAACATATCCTTCTCAAGGATTATTCCATGGAAATAATATATTATCCATTGCATCTTAAACATTGTGATATTTAAGGCTCCTACAAAACATCACTAGACTACCACTATTAAGTTGTCATCACGCAACAAAAGGCTTCATGACCCACAACAATTACCATGTTCTTAGAAGAAGAGGTAAGAAGAAATAAATTTCAGCATACTAAAATGGTTATCATCACAGAGCTAAAAACCAAAAGAATAACAAATAGCAATGAGGTTGGAAAACACAAGATAAGATCATCTCAGACCTCACATACTTCTAGTACAACTTTTCCTTTCAATAAGAAGCAATTTTCTTTGATTACAACATCCCGCCATTTCCAACAAAGGATGCTTGAAGACCACAACACAAGATTCAAATAAAAACCAAAAAACATCATTCGACATGTCGCTTACTCAAAGCAACCTCGGCTATCACACAAGTCATAAGGTCCAAAAGATCCCAAACCTGTAAATCTCACACCCTTCAATTCAATTAGTATCATGGAATTAACAAATTCCTTTATTTTTTTTTAACATTCAACACCATAATCACAACTACATGCTATCGATTGTATTCACAACAAGATAAAACATTCTTTGCAAAAATCATCATATCATCTCACTCCTTCATATTTTTTCCAAAAGGAACACCATAAATCACTTCATCATGTTCTTATTATCCAAATAAGATTTCAACTACTTAATCTAGTTAAACCTAGTGCATAAGCCATCATATTAAAACAAACTCTTTAACAAGATGATATTAGAACATAACAACCTCACAAAACATGCTAGTATGAATCTCTTATTAGATTTCATACATTTATCTCTGATCGATGCTCAACTCTAGTTTAGCAAAGGTAATTACACTCTAGCCATTGCTGTCAATAATTGATTATTAATTTTTCATCAGCATAGCATTAATGATCCTATCTCTAATTTCCAATCACAAAGACAATAAAGAGCACATATTCAATACTCCACCTTATGTTAAGATATTAAAATAAAATAACTTTAAACATCAATAATACCACTTTATAAGACAAGATTCCACAAGTCAATACATCAACCTTCATCCATTTCTCATACATGTTTCAACAATTTAGCATGGTAAAAGTTACATAAATTTAATAGTTGTACATGCTCATCAAGTATGTAAAGAGAGAACATATTAAAGGTTAATCATATTAAGGCAATATTCCAACACCTGCTTACTTGACCATCCTGAATGGTCAGATTAATTACTTAAGATCGATCAATCCAATCTATCCAACAAGTTGGGAGAATTAAACAACTACAATAGTCAAAACGATTATTTTTCATATTCCTTAATAAATGCATGAGTTCTACACATGTATCGCTAAATTCTTAGCCACAAATCTTCAAGAAACTAAAACAGGACAACATCATATTAATCAACTTCACTTCTAAAGATGTTAGTAGAAATTAATGATGTACCACACTAACTTTTCAACTTGATAATTCACAATTTATCAATTATTTACATAATTGCCACCTACTACTTAAACACAACAAAACATCATAAAGGGATTTTAACACTCCCTTCTAGGGAGAAATCAAACTTCAAAAGTCGAAATAACTCAGAAGAAATGCATAGAGCCAAGGCTTCCACCAGATAACGAACTTCCAACATAAAGCTTTGATTTTTCTTCAAAATATCAAACGAATAAAGGGTCATGTTTTCCAGATGAGAAAGATACAAATACCGCTCTCTCAAAAAGTATCGCTCACGAGCAGAAACAACCCATCAATCGAAAGAAACAATATTTGGTCTCAAGAACAATTGGAGGCCTATTGGCACCCAACAACGCAATAAAATACTAACCCGAGAGAAAATCATTAACGCATTAGGCCAAGAATCGCCAACATCAATTCAAGGAGGATAACACTTTTCTAAGAAACTTACCCATGACATCCGCAACTAAGTTACCTAAGGTAATCGCATCAATATCCCCGTACCACCTAACGGGGTATAAATCGGCAATGCCCAAGGCAATAGCCGCAAACCCTACCTCTTATCATTGACTTTCCTCACTCATAGCAGTCATAGAAACAACACATAAACATACAAGATTATCTCATAGCATGAATAATCAATATAACATGTCAAAGCATGAATGCAACGCTTGACCCATCTCATCCCTACGTGCACCAAAGTGTGTCAATTTAATATTTTTAATTACCACGGACCTAAAGCCCGCTCGATACCAAATCAGTAACACCTCGGACCCACATTACCCCGAATGCTACTAAACCACTCTACACTAGCCAATAATTTCAAGATAAATTATTTCGCAACATCTCTAGTCAACAAGCATTAAGCGGAAGCATAAACAACTAAGGGAATAAAGATAACGGTAACAAGTTCAATAATTAAACAACCTCTAGCAGATTAATCAAAGAATGGTTCACAAGTCCATCCTTATTAAATAACATAATCATCCACAAATAGTTAAGCATTTGGCTAGAATTTCATCGACTTTATTACAACATGAGTTGCTGAACCAAGTGCATTATTATGGTGCCGCTCTACCCATCCCATGAATGCTCAATAATCTCCTGTAAGGGGAAAAAACAAGGGTGAGATAAAAATCTCAGCAAGCAAACTGTTTAACAGGCTACTCAGACTACCAACAAATATACAACATCATTAAAGTATCTATATGTCCACATCCATAATGTGAATCCACATTCATTTACAAGCTAATTAAACTACAAAGATATTAAGCATCAATATCCAATTCCCATAATGAACACAATTATAGCCTCAACCATATTTACTACCAATGATAGTAAAATATTAACAATTGAATCTTGATCAACTGCTTCATATTATTCACCACTACCACTACCAATGACAATAAAGTATTAACATGTTTTACCTCGTGAACTTACTATTTCTCGCATCCACAATCTGCTATCAACAATTACCACAAGAGAGAAGAATCTCATGCCACAATCACAACCTCTACCATACCATGGGATGAACCCCATTCCACAACCACAACCACATTACTCATACCACAAGAGACTCTCATGAGTCAATTTCACATTGCAACTATGAAGTTGCGCTTGTTTGCAAAAATAACTTCACCTCAATATATTGCATAAGTCCACATGTGTCTCATTAAGCACAATACCATTGTGTCATAAGACCATTACCACATAACCCCACTCGATTCACCAAGATCAAAATCAGTCGATCTAAAGGGAATTGCGCACATAGACTACAACATGATCATCATGAATGTAACCACAAGGAATTATTAACATATCCACATTGAGTTTATTTTCATATTCCGCATTTGGCTCATTAAGCAAATTACCACAATACTACCCAAACTCATCCAAACATAGCAATTGATTAATATCTTGCTACCACATTCTTACTTAGAAAACATGTAACCATGACATATCATTTAACATTACGTCAATCATACATAGTGCAAGTACTAAGAATAACGGGTTAAACCGTAGCACAACCGCTACATTTACTTGCCTTCCACGATGCGGCGCGTTAGCCGCCAAGGTGATACTCCTAAACCTGAGGCTTCACCTCCTAAACAAGTAAAATAATTTCAATAAGGACATAATACACCCAGCACTACTAATCGGGCGTTCTACACCGCTTCACGATGTCTCAAGTCGAGTTTACAAAGCTGAAACGAAAAACAACGCTTCCTGCCATATACCGCTTCTGGACAGCAGCACGGTAATTGACATAACTCATGAACTGGAAGTCAAAAAGAGGTAAACCCAATTTCTGTAGATTCTTAACTGACTAATCTACAATACTCTAGTTGACACGATAATCCAATTCGGCCAAAATATTAGGCTAACCATTGTTTGAACTTTCAGTACACAAACTGCCTACACAATCGAACAACAAAACTAAAATGACCATAACTTTTAATAGGTAACTCCGAATTGATCGTTCTTTATCAATCTGAAAAGTTTATCGAATTATCTACAATAACCTGGTTGTGTGAACTTTCAGATTCTACCAATTTCCCTTTCATATTTTAGGAAAAAACCAGACAGATTATTCTCGTCAGATTTCTGGCAGCAGATACTAAAACGATCATAACTTTTGACTCAGACCTCGGAATTGAGTGATCTTCATGGCTACTGAAAGATAACGACAGATCCCACATAACTCTAGCAGATGGAATCTTAAAATTCAGCCTCTAAATACACGAAAAAACCCACGCAAGGTACTGGACAGAATCGAATCTTCTGCAGCCCAACATTTATCCAACAATTCTAATCGGTTTCGCATCTACTATGGATCAAACAGCGGGGAAGGCATCTCGTTACCCTTTGTAGAACCGCTAGAACTTGCTGAACCAATCCCCACACAAGATCTTCTTCTCCTTCTCTTCCTCTCTTTCTCCTTCTTATGCAAGCGCAAAGGCACAGACAGAGGGGAGGCGCGAGGGAACAGCACCCGGGCGCAGGGGAGGCGCAAGGGAAAGGGAGGGCCGGCCAAGGGAAGGGAGGGGCGGCCGCAAGTGGGAGGAGGAAAGGGGGCGGCTAGGGTTTGGGGAGGTGGCACCGCCCCCTTGGCCGGCCACTACAAGGCTAGATGGGCCATGGCCCAGCCCAAGTGGATGAGAACAAGCGGAAAAGCCCTCTCTAATCTTGATTTGACGAACTCGAAAATAAATTCTTCCCCGATTAAATAATTCTCTACCGATTAAATTTAATTAACCGGATTCTTGACTTCTCACACTTCCGGAGTATTACATGCATGTCCGAACGATTGTATCCTCAACCGTAAAGAGTATGCGGACATGCATGTATGTCCGTGTGCAAAGCATCCCGATACAAGCGTCGACATCGGGTAGGTTGAAGCAAGGACCTCCTGCTAAAATGTTGTGGTATCTGCCTGTGATCCCATGTTTGAAACGTTTATTTGCGAACCCAAAAGAGGCAAGATTGGTGAGTTGGCTCTCTGAGGACCGTAAGAAAGATGGAAAGCTAAGACACCTCGTGATTCGCTCATGGAGAAACTTGATCGGAGCTTGAAGAGTTCGGTGCAGAAACCAAGGAACATAAGGTTAGGTTTGAGTGCAGATGGAATGAATCCTTTCGGTAACATGAGCAGCATATAGCACCTTTGTGAATCTATGCGTGTACAACCTTCCTCCTTGGCTGTATGAAGCGGAAGTACATTTTGATGTCACTACTTATCCAAGGGCGAAACAACCAGGGAATGATATTGACGTGTACCTAGCACCATTGTTGGAAGAGCTTGTGACACTTTGTGGAACGAAGGGTGCAGGTATGGGATGCGTATAAACGAGAGAACTTCACTTTACATGCCATGTTGTTCTACACCATCAATGATTTTCCCGCCCTTGGTAACTGTGCGCTTCGGCATACAAAAGGAGCCAAAGCTTGTCCGCATTGCTTAGATGCTACGGAGAGTGTATGGCTAAACAACTCGCGCAAAAGCTGTATACGCGACACCGTGAGATTCCTTCCCGTGAGTCACCCATACCAAAAGATGAAGAAACAATTCGACGGAAATAAGGAGGGCGGTTCGGCTCCAAGGGCTTTTAGAGGAAAGATGTCTATGATATGGTTAAGGATATCGATGTTGTGCTTGGGAAGGACGCCAATTAAGAACCCGGAAGAACATCCGAAGAAGCGGTCAATATTTTGGGACTTGCCTTATTGGGAGCACTTAGAAGTTCGCCATCGCATCGGCGTCATGCACGGAGAAGAATGTATGTGATAGCTTGATTGGTCTCTTCTTGAACATTAGTGGCAAAACAAAGTGTAACACCTCACCCGACATGAGCCCGGAATGCTATTGAACAAACCCTAATAATTCTAACCAAGATAATTTTAGTAAATTTCTGGTAACCTCCCTTGTAAAGTTAATTACACTGAGGTTCCAACATACTGAATAATTCATAATTAACTAAGCCATCATCCAGAGACATCAATAAGTAATCATAACATGCTAAGTCACTAACGGAACCAAAGGAGAATAAAATTCCACTACTCATCATTATTACACTTAATCCACTACATGTGACAAAATAAAACTAACAAAACCTTTGAGCAACTCGCCCAATTATTAAAACACGAACTGAAGTTCATTCAACTTTGTTTGGTTCATGGTGATGTGTGTGTGACTATCAATCTACTTCCCCCCATGCATGTCGTTCTTGGATCGGTACCTAAAACAACAATAAAAGCAAGAGTGAGCCCACGACTCAAAGAAGTACAAAATAAAAGTTATAACTTCAACATCTATAGATAGAAACGCATCAATAAAACATCTCACATGCAAATGCAATACTCAAGGATCCTTTCTCTTTATCTCTTTTGCATTTTACCAGGTAATACAAAGTATGCAACCGTCGCTGCATACCCATGCCTGTGCTCGCAAGCACAAGGACCAATTGCCTATTACTCCGCAAGTAATGGGGACCTCAAGCCCACACTCCTCGAGTGTGTGTGGGGATCTCAGGCCCATCACTTTCATGACGGGGATCTCAAAGGAAAACATACTTGGTCACCACGGGACCAAGCCTCAACATGATTTCAATATGCACATGCTCAACTTTTATTCATCATCAATTTACCAAAAGACAACAACATCATGCAATAATAGAGCATAGTCATACTTGGGACAACCACTGTTCTCAAGACAATCATCATGCTAGCATTCTGGCTACACTATCATATATCGAAAACACACAAACATGGCCAATCAATCACAACCAAGTAACAAACAATGCACTTGCCTTAACAGCGTGAGAACAAAGGGCGTGAAGACGGTCGCCTCCGATACTGTCCCCACACCTTGACGAACGTCGGCTGAGACCACGATGCACCCGCGAACCTTCCCCTTCCCTCTCTCTTCCCTTCTCCTTCTTCCTTCTTCTTCTTTTTTTCTTTGCCGCCACCACAATTAAGAGGCATCGCAGAGAGGGGCACCACCATGGAGGAGAGGGATTGCTACGATCGTGCTACAGCTGGCGGCGATGCATCAGTGCACGTAATTAATGTAGCAAACCTAGGGTTTCCCTCCTCCTTTTGTTGGTGGTTGATTTTCTCATGGGCCACTATGGCTAATTTCCCCCTTATGGCTGGCCACCACCTCCCACCTTTGGGCCAAATACCAATGGGCACGAGGCCCCTGGCCCAGTTGTCCAAATTTCATTGTAAACCCCTCTTTAACCGCTTAAATAACTATTTTCTATTTGATCCTTCCTCAATTCAATTTCTAAATAGCCCTTCTCTTTAAATAACTTAATTCTCTCTCAATAATCTTTTGAATACTTTTGGGTATTACACAAAGGATGGTGTTAACGCATACGCGAGACTTGGTCGATATGAACATACTGGTGAGTTAGCACCGCAAGAGATCGATATAGACAACGCGTACCTTCCCCGACTTGCTACACTCTGTCCAAGGCCGAGAAAAGAATCGTGCGAGCTTGCATGGTGTGAATGTCCGTCTCGGTTACTCTGCTAACATTAAGAAACTTGTTTCTATGCAGGATTTGAAATTAATTGGTATGAAGTCGCATGATTGTCATATCTTGATGACACAAATGCTTCTATGTTGCAATTAGGAGTATCTTTCCGAACAAGGTCCGAGTGGCAATCTTGAGGTCAGTTATTTCTTCAACTCAATTGCTCGGAAGGTCATCGATCCCCAAGGATTAGATGCTCACAGCCGAGGTGGTGACGACTCTATGTCATCTTGAGATGTATTTACCTTACGTCATTTTCGATATCATGGTCCATCTCATTGTTCACCTTGTGAAAGAGATAAAGATATGCGTGCCCTGTGTTTCTCGTCATATGTACCGTTCGAGAGGTACATGGAATTCTCAAGTCGACGACGTCTGAAATCTATCTCGACCGAGGGCAGATCATCGAAGGTTATGCAACTAAGAGGTCATTGAGTTACTGCGTCGACTACATGGCTCAAGTGGATCCGATAGGTGCCTCTATCTCGTCATGAGGAGATCGGATGGTATCGGGACCATCGGAAGAAAATCAATCACTCCGATCCGGATACATACGCTCAAGCCCATTTCATGGTCTTGCAACACATGACAAAGTGTTCCGTACATCGGCGAGCACAAAGACATGGTACGCCAACGTGAGATCCAAACCGGTCGGAGGTTTGGATCATGAGAGCACAACGTCGGTTCAACGGATGGTTAAAGGTGCGAATCAGCGGGAGGTCATCAAGTGATGATACATTGCTATTGTTGGCGTAAGGGCCACAATTTACAATTGTCACATGGCAAGGATACGACATAAATGGGTACACATTTTATACGACATTTCGGGATAGGAAGAGCACGATCCTTAACAGCGTTGTCCGCATAGATGCATTCATGCCGATGGTGAGGAGCTCGTACTATAGGCAAATAGAGGAGATATGGGAGCTCGACTACGTGCTTTTCAAGATCCCCATATTTCGGTGCCGTTGGGTCCATCTCCACAGGTGAAGGTTGAAAATGCGGGCGTCACTATCGTGGACCTTGAACGTGTTGATACAAAGACGAACCATTAAATCTTGGCTAATCAAGTTGTTCAAGTATTCTATGTAACCGACCGACAAATAAGAAACGTCACGTAGTTCTTCATGAAAAAGAAGGATTGTCGAGTTGAGAATGTAGTGGGCGAGGAAGAATACAATCAATTTGACGAGTTGCCTCCTTCTGGAGATGGCATCGGAGCTTGAGGAAGAACCCGTGAGGAAGCTAGCTATATGCGTACGATCATCATGAAGGGCTATATTTTAATTAAGAATTTAATCCATTGTAATTAATTTATTCCATAACATCATGTGTTCACGGACTTGTAATCTCATATATTTTGATATTGATGTCAATGTGGACATTCATTAAAGCAAACAATTGGTTTTGAAGTAAAATGTGTTATGAGCTTGTCATCATATATACTTGTCACGAGTTTTGTCATCTCTCATATATTTTGATATTGATGTCAATGTACAATTGTCGGAGAGCTATCACGAGCGGTTCTAGTATATAAATCGTATGTGATAATGAATCCTGAGCGGTTCTAATATGAAACCGTGCGTGATATGAGATATCTCGACGGTTATATTTGAACCGTGCTGTGATAGCCCGACAAAACCTACTAGCAATGTTTATCACGAGCGGTTTTATTCTATAACCAATGCGTGATATGAAACGTATCCGAGCGGTTATTATTTAGAGCCGTCTATGATTAATTATCCTGACGGTTATATTAAATAACCGTGCGTGATAACCTCTTATAAGGTGGGAACCGCTGAGGTTTTGCTCACTCATCCCTTCTCTCCCGCACCCTTGAGCTTATCGCGCTCTTTTGCCTCCACGACCTCGCACGCCGCCGACCCGGTGCGTGTCAAGCTCCCGACCTCGGCGCGTCGCCCGACCTCGACACGCCGCGCCTCCCGACCTCGGCGCCCGACACTGCGCCCCGACACGGCGCCCCAGACTCGGCGCCCCGTCTCTCCCCGACACCGCCGCCTCCCTTGCTCTTTGAGCCTTTGAGGGTTCGTTTTGATTGCCTCGCATTTTCTTCTTTTTTGCGAAGTAAATAAAGCATATGAATATATGATGATCTGAATTGCAGAACACGAGCTTGGAATTAATCCTTTCGTTTGTTTTATTTGCCTGCCTGTGTCAATGCTAAGCAACTTGTTGTTTGATTCGAACTAGAATTGGATGAGGCTCGTGATGTGACTTCTATGAACTAGAATGCGGCATGCTTAGTGCGAGAGCACTTGTCACTCATGATCTTGGTGGTTGGTTACATTAGGCAAAGAAAGAAACAGAGCACATGACCTCTCCTTCAATTCTCTTAATGGGACACACACTTACGTAAAAATGCATAAAATTTAGTCTGGTGAGTCCTTGACCACACCAGTGTGTGATGGCATGTGTATATGGAATGGAACAATGGATGTCGGTGTTGCTCACTGTCCACCCAGAACACCACGACAAACATTCTCACTCATCATATTGCTGTTTTTACTCTCTCCTCCTCCATGCTGCTTTAGCAAGCCGAGATTAGTGGGTTTGGTCGGTTGGCAAACCCTAGCCTAGCCCCCATCTCGTGTCGTGTCTTTGGCGAGTCCTTTTTGAGCCTTATGCAGATCAAAGTTGTTTGGGAAGAGTAAACCCTAGTTCATAATTTCAGATTGTGTATTTAATCTCTTTGAAATATTGTGCCCTTACATTTATCAAGACAAAGTATACACTTTGCTCAAGCTCCACTAAATCTTATTACTTAGCTTTATAACAGCTTGAATTTCAGATTGCATAGGTCGAGTCACATCTTTTGCTATCGATGTGTTTGTTTTCTTCAGTGTGCTTAACCCTCACGGTGTTTATGCCTTTGAAGTATATGCTTACGAGTTATGATCTATTGGAATTAATTATTGTTATCTTCCGCCGTTCTTGTGCGGATGGCGAGGCACCATCTTCCGCCGTCGCCCGCCTTCGCGGTCATGAAGGCACCATCTTCCCGCCGTCGCCGGCGCGCGGATGGCGGAGGCACCATCTTCCCCCACCGTCGCCGGCCCGCGGATGGCGAGAGCACCATCTTCGCCCTAATCCGTCGGCGACAATGATCTGGCGAGATGGTAGAGGAGAATCAAAGATGCACTGTGGGCGGCCCGGTCATCACGGAGGTTAGTGAGTTTGGGTCCCTCTGCGTCCCAAGAGCTCAGTGCGAGATTCGGACCATGTCGGGATACTTGCAAGAAGCGGGTCCCCATTACCACACCAAGGTGGAAGGATCGGCGAAAAGCGAGGCGCGTGTGGGCGAGAACTATTACAAAGTTCACTATCGAAGCGGACATGGCACGCGTGGAGCAGGCGGCGATGCTCACGATCGATAAATCGTGGAGGGCGTTCAAGACATTCTTGTCACGAAGTACATGAACACGGGTCAAACGCCCTTCAGCGAGTAGATTCTTAGCGCGGGATACATGGGGCGCCTTTGTTGCTACGAAGGCGGCGCCCGAATTTAACGAGCAAAGTGCGGCACACAAAGCTCTCCGGACATGAAACACTCATCCGCCGGACTCGGCACCGGCTGGATGCGGTAAATATGATGAATGGGCGGCGGAGGACAACGCGTTTCGATGTCACGGACCCGTTCCCTAGCACCGTTAAAAGCAAGGCAAAAGTCTCGCCACCGATGACATCTCTTTCACAAACCCGGCGGATGAGGAAGTGTCTCAATGTTTGGTAAGTATGTCGAACTCGTAGTTAATAACTCCATATATAACTTCATAGTGTCTATAATAACATGATGACCTCTTGCGGCGTGAATTATGCGCCCCAAACTTCAAGGCTCCTTCCATGTAGGCGAGGAGAAGGATATACTCTCTCACGGCCACAGAAACAAGGAACACCAGGGTGCCGCGAGTCTTGGGGTTGCGCCCCGAGTCATGGATTCGCGACGACTGCACGCGTCTGAGGTAGGAAGAGATCTAAGGCGGCGCGAGGAGGCCGGTTAGTGCGGATGATTACGAAAATTTTGAAGGAAGGCGGCGGCATTGCGGGATCAAATGAATCAACTCACTGAGCGATCGCGATGCGCAAGCATGTTAATTTGGGGCAGTCTGCTCGGCATCGGATGGCGTCGGCGTCCACGCATAATTACGAACATGGCGATGTCCAATTACCGATAAGCGATATCAAGGTAATGTACATCTATGGAATGCGGCAAACATAGAGCTATAGGTCACCTTAGCTAATTGCGTGTCGTTTTGTAGGGGCGACGGCTGCAAGCTCAAGCGAGGTTAGTTGGGTCCATTTCTATTGAGGCGGGTGAGATGGTGCATCCATACCGGGAAGAAGCGATCGCGATCTGGTGTCAGTGGCGCGGGTTACGCGGTGGAGGTGGACATGGTACATGAACATTTATATGGCGTCCAGCCCCGGTCGCCCGGTGAAGAGATCACAACACTAGGGATGCAGTGCGCAGTTTTATCCGGTGGCCCAAGAAGGACATCGTCACTGGACCAGCAGATGCCGCGATCTCAACACGACCATTCCTCTCAAGCGGGACCCTCCATGACTCCACCTCATATTTACGCCTCGCCAGCCACCTACCGGTTCCCTTGGAAAGGCGCCAGAAGGAACAAGAAAAGCGTGCGGCAAATGTCGAATCGAGTGAAGTCTCGCGAGAAAGGCAGCATAATGCTTAAGACCAAATGAAATCGACGAGCGTTAAGCGCGCCTCAAACGGCAAGTCAGGGAATATCGGAGATGTACATCATTGAAAAACCGTTGTGCTCCACACGCGATATTAGGGCGTCTTTGGATATGCTGTCGAACTTTGTATGCACGGTACTTGGATAAGACCCATAAGGAGGGGTGCGTCTGGAATCACCGTCGAGATCGAGCATAAACATTTCTTCAGCGGGGCCGAACCACTTCGTCGTGGGCTAGCGACCTATATGACCTATTCAACCTCATTGGCCTTGGCGCTTCGCTTCTCGATGTTGGATCTTGTAAGTGCATACAATCAAGTTCTACATTCACGTAATACGATAAATATCACAACTCATTTCTTATGTATAGATACATGATGAAAAATGTCAGGAATGGAAAGAACCGGTGGGTTTCTCGACCCACATGTGGTATCGTTGCAAACCATCCAAGCAGACTCGTCCTTCGTCGAGAAATACATAACGAGCATTGCCGTCAGTAGAATATGAATGTGAGGACCCGGTTTATTCGGCTTGTACTGTTTAACCTTCCACTTGGTCCTAACGGTACAAATCAAATAAACCAAGCCTTGAGATATGTATACTTCCCGAGTTACGGTATACACACCCCGTTACAAAATCATGCATCAATTCCATTCATACACATAGAGCGAAGCAAAAGCAACAAGCCCAAATACATAGATAATATAAAGAGAGTTATTACAAAGAGAGCGCGTAGGCCAATAACACATAAGTAACTAATTTAAGCAATGAAGCAAAGGGCCATAAGATGGCAATAAATAAAAAGCCAATCGGTGTGCCTTTACCACAAGGCAACCAGCCAGGAGCGCTAAGCTAATGCGTCCCAAGCAGCGCATAGCCTTGACTCACAAAGTGAGGCCCTTGGGGCTCACCTTCTTCCTCTGCAACAATTAATATTAAGCACAGCGGATGAGTACAAAACTTGTTTTGTACTTTTGCAAGGCCCACGTGTGAGATAACGAACTATAATTAATTACATGCAAGCTTTATTTATGTGGATGAGGCTCACGGACTTATTTTCGACATAAAGCAAGTTTTCATTTGCAATAAGGTAATAGATTCAAAGCAAGTTTGCAATTAACTTTTATTGTTCAAATAAAGAGAGACAATAATAACAATAGATGAGAACAACACCAACCTAGAAGTGACTAACCCATAGCCACCACAACAATAGCATGAAGTACCCCTTCATACCACCGAGTCAAGTTTAAGTTTTAAAAGGTTGTAGTCTAGTTCTTGCATGACCTTACCAAGCATGTCCATAACCTAGGGCGGGGCTATTCGAATAGTTTTAACCTGCGGGGTGTACCAATGTACCCACGATAGGCCGCCTTTCCAGCGCCACAGTTAGCACACTTCCTTTGTTTGGTATGCAGGCATAGCTAAGTCTAACAAGGCGCTTTCAATGGGCGATGCTAATTAAGGCACGCAACCCACGGGAGAAGGACACATTAGGCGGCCTAACCGGCCTGCTAATGCTCCCCTCAAACACCACACAAACACCACCAACCTTAGACTCATAATTAACACCTCCCAATGTACTTAGTCAAGAGAGGTTCCATATCCCCTCGTGTGGTTAGCACGGAATAAGCGCTTAGCTTAGTGACACAAGTAACTCGGTCCTTGGGGACTTAGGCACCATTCAAACACACAGCAGATCACATCAACATACCATTGTGCCCAAGTCAAGATAGTTTTGTTTTAGTTTTTGATTTGTAAATCGATAAAACACAAGGGTTGGACATAATGGAGTAGTATAAGTATTTGTGTGATCAAGATCATCGACTAAGTCGATGATGCTTATCTCTGACAACTAGGCATGGCTAAGCAATATTCATTACGTAATCTACTAAGTGATAGAGTTCATCCAGCGAACTCGATCACGACAAATAACCTAGGCTCAGTGTAGTGAGGATATTTATTTCCTCTGATTATGCAACTAGAGGATTAACTAATCAATTTAACAACAAATTAGCAATGCATACATAGAAGTTAAACAAAATATTAGACTTTAAAAGTAATGGATCAAATGAAAAATGATCAGCTGCTTTGCCTTGTTGTTGCTCAAGGCATTGGGGAGGATCGTTCTCGGGGTTACCGCAAATGTCGAAGCCTAAGCGAAAGAGCAAAGGCGACCAATAAGACGAGCAACACTTAAACAAAGAGCAAGCAAAATTTATCAATTAAGCCAGGAAATTTATGCACAAGGTAGAATAGGAATAAACCTAGACATAGAAACTGGAAAAACCTAATTTGGATTTGTGGTGCAAAGATATTCCCTAAAAACCTATTTTTAGACCATAATTAGAATGCTGTAGCAAAAATATTTTCTAGAAAGATTTTGAAGCTGAAACTTTTATGGTAGCTACCTACTGGTATAGTGATAAGCCATATAAAATGTCAGGTCATTTGGAGTTATAATGAAGGAGTTAT
Organism: Ampelocalamus luodianensis; assembly: GCA_036346255.1. Classification (NCBI taxonomy): domain Eukaryota; kingdom Viridiplantae; phylum Streptophyta; class Magnoliopsida; order Poales; family Poaceae; genus Ampelocalamus; species Ampelocalamus luodianensis. The sequence continues at coordinate 230,638 of JAYEVH010000032.1, read as the reverse complement.
GATTTGTCTAAATTGTTTAGAGTATTAAACAAAATATGATCTTTATGATTTTTAAAAACAGTAAGATTTGTGAAACCAATTTTCCTAGCAAATACACTAGCAGTGGAAGCTAATCCAATTGGATTCATACAAAAAAAGCCCTAGATAAAAGATATGCATTTTACAAGTTTTCTAAAGTTCTGAAAACAGTATTAAGTTCACTTGTTTACTATTTTTGAAAAAGGTTTTCCAAGTTGGATCATGGTCTACAATTATTTTCTAATTAGGTTCAAGGTATAAGAATCTAACAAAATTGGAATCATCTAATTTGGATCTATAGTTACAGAGATACAAAATGACAAGACCCTAAAGTTCTGCAGTTTTTGGACTTAGCATTTTAGGAGTTTCCCAACACCGAGAGCGTGGGCGATTGAGAGCCGTCGATCTCAAATCGGACGTCCCGGTTGAACCCGGCGACACTGAGCAGCGGCGCGAAAAGAAGCGGCGGCGTGGAGGCGAGGGCGTAGATCTCTAGATCGGACGGCCACTAATGAGCCACGTCGCCCGGACGGAGCTCGCCCGGGCAACGGAGGAGTTCGACGCCGAGCTTGCTCGGCTGCGTCGGCCGGCGAAATCGCCATGGCGGCGCCGACCAAGGCAAAAGCGGGATCCTAGCACTGTGCGCGCGATGGCACCGGCGGCGAGGCCAATGGCGACTACTGCAGGCGCGGCGGCGAGAGCGGAGAGGGAGTGCTACGGCCAGCAGCGGCGACATGGCTAAGCTATGCGCCAAATGGGATGATTTAAAAAGCTACTGACGGGGTCCTATGGACCGCGCGACCAACCAGGAGTCAAGCAGTGGCGGGAGGCTAGCAGGCGCGGCCAGCGACAGCGAGGAACCACGACCGCGGTGCAGCAAAGCTCAACGGAAAAAGCTTAAGCTCACCGAGGAGTTCAATGAAGACGATAGCGGTTGGGGTGGGCGGAGGATGATCGAGCGACGGCCCGGCGAAGTCGGCCAGCGTGCGAAGAGAGCTTCACCATGGAGGGTCAACACAGGCCGGGCTAGCAACAGGGTGGTAGCGCCGAGCTTCGCAATACCACGAAGAAGCTCCGGGAGGCGGGATTAGGAAATGGAGGTCTTCTGTCGTCGAAGAAAGGGGCCTGGCAGCGAGAAATGGAAGAATCCCAAATTAGCTTCTCACTGAAAAGGATAAGCCAAAGCAGGTGAGGTTAATGACCGGTGAGGTGAGAAGAAGGGGTTGGAGCAAAAGCCGAGCGGAGAGCCAGCTTTGGAGGTGAGCTTCAGAGGAGCTCAGAGGCTTCGGTAATGGCGGCGAGGGTGTTTCATTGGCGGAACTCAAACACGCCGAGAGTGCTAGCTAGAGCTCAAGGTGGGTAAAGGAAGCTAAGGAGGACAATGAGGGCTTAAGTGGGCACGAGGAGCGAGATGGCAGATGTTAGCGCCTCGGGTTCCGATCTTGGCATTGCGGTCGGCGTAGTGGCGGCGGGAGGCGATTGAGGCAGCGACTAAGCGGGGCGGTGGGTAGCGGGCATTTAATGCGCTGCGAGCCGTTAGCGAAGACGGAGGTGACGGAGCACTCGCTGCAGCTCGCTCCGCCATGGCGCGGCGCGTGTGGCGAGAGGAGGGCGGCGATGGCCAGCCGTCCGATTTGCATCCAAGAGCTGGCGCGCGATCAGCGTTAAGCGTCATCCAGGCGGCGTCGACCGCGGATTGAAATCAACGGCCGAGAATCGAGAGAGCAAGCGAGTTGTCAGAATGCACGAATGAAAGGCCGTTCGATGGAGATCTAATGGCGATGGCCTTGCGGCGCTCGCTCGGTGGCAGGTATGCAGTTAGTTGATTCGCTCGATCGGTTAGCTCGAGCAAGTCGGCTACATTTAGAAACGATGAAACGATTAGGGTTTGATTTTGAACTGAAATTTTGGGATTTAATTGAGGCATCAAATCAACTCTAAAATTTATGAAATTTTAACTGGAGCTTCTGACCTTAGGGTTTACCTCCATAAAATTTCCAGAGATTTTTGTGCCTGGAATTTCCTCAAAATTTCGGAAGGTTAAAGCAGAGGTTTGACCAAGGTTTGACTGCCTCTAAAATATTTCAAATAACTTCCAAAAATTATGAAATAATTGAGAGGTGTTACCAAGCAACCTTAGAACCCAGGAAAATTATTTCCAATGGTTTAACAAAGATTTGACCAAGGAGGTTGTTGACTTGATAAATGAGGCTTTTGATTTTGAATTTTCTAAAAATTCTTTTACAAGGATTTTCGAAAAGTTCAAAAGCACAAGAGATGTAGGAAAAGTTTTAATTTACCCTCAATTTCTTACATTTGAAACACAAGCCAAAATGGGGATGTGACAATGAAGTACATCGTGGTGCCCTACAACTTGAGGGTAAGTGTCCTTTGCTTGCTCTACAAATTTTATTTGTACTTTATCATAACACGAACTCGGGTTTAATGACTATAGTGACATACATGAGTAGGTACCACTGGATCCTTTTAGTCATCATACAAAGAAGAACCATGTGATATACCTTGATTCCCTAATCCATATGACCACAACTTCACGTGCAGGAGATACTCAGCGGTATGCTTATTTCCTTCATACATAACTCTATTTTAGTCTTCATTCATTTGAAATAGTCGAGGATAACTTTTGGAATCATATAGGTCGTTCATCGACTATGTTGCCAACAAAGGAATATCTGATGGAAAGAGCACCGAACTAACACACAGGACAAAATTTTGATCACAGCTACAACACGATAATCCTATATCATACTTCATAATAACGCATCTCGAGCGATATATGTAATTCTATTTTTGCGAGTGCCATGACAAAAAAATGATGAGTTATGTGCAATCTCGTTTGCCATCGTATGGAGCAAATCATTGGAGCTAGGAAGAAGGATCCAGAGGTTTGTGAATCTCGAAATGATTATTTCGTAATTATAAATTTAAATATATATGTAACACTTTACTCTTGCTAGCGACAGACCTTGAATATAGAATTAGATGGACTCTTTGAGAATGAGATCAAGGACATTCGAGGAAGCTCTGCTGACTTTATCATATCGAGATAATTAAGGACAGGAGAATGTCACTCAGTTGCCGAGCCAGTAGCATCACCCGTAACACTTCTCAACCACACCGAAACTTTTGACTCAATTGTAATCAAATTTATTTTGTAACAATACTTGAACACATGTGATCTTTTGTAATTTATTTTGAGTAATGATCGATTGAGTTTGTCGATAATTGACTATCCTGTGATGTATACATTTGCATGCTTGTTTTAAGAGGGCATGGCTAGCAATTCACGAGGCTAGCCAAAAATCGTAAAATTAGTTAGTGTGAACTATCACAAGCGGTTTTAAAAATAAAAACCGTTTGTGAATACTAATATCATGAGCGGTTACGTACGCAAAGCGTTTGTAGAAGTCGATAATATATGAGGCGGTTACGTGTACAAGCCGTGCATGTGATAATCGACTTCCGAGCGATTAGATATCTGAGACCGTCATGCGTTGATCTCTGACTTCCTGAGCGGTTGTGTATAGAGCGAAATGCAGCGATCTTAACGTTCCGCAGATGGTTTTATTTAAAAACCGTACAATGATATTAAATATCATAGGCGGTTTCTTTGACCGTGTGCAATAACTACTTGCTATCGAGACCAACATCGGGACGGTTCGAAAACGTGCGTGATGAGGGTTCGAACCATCTGTGATATTTGTTTACGTAGTAGTGGGACTAGTGCGGAGGAGCATTTATGGCGTCGGTGCTGCGACGCGTGCCATCGATGGGCCACGGTGATGAGCAAGAGCGGCGTTCTTCGACGGTGAGGATGGGGCTGTGGGCTGTGTTTGCGTCGTGAAGGCCAACCACTTCCTCACGAGAGCTCACGATAAGGACTTCACCCGGTCGATGTAAGTCCTTTCCATTTAGCTTCTAGAAGTTTAGACTAGCACAACACAATTGAGATGAAGAATGGTGAGAGCTTTTCTTGGTTTCGTGCCATCTTTGTAGGTGAAGATCACACGGTGAGCTCCGGAGCGTGAGCGGGCCATCTTCGGTGGAGGCTGTGCGCCTCTACGCGTCGTCGACCTTGCAATCGCCTCCAGACGCACGCGGCGGCGCAGAACCTCTACACGGGGACCTTTCCATTCGGCGTGTGAGCTCATCGTGCGCCTCACCGGCGACGACGATGGCACGCGTCCCCGCATGATGCCTTTGCATTTGTTCCATGCTATGTGCGCATTCTCATATGTAGGGGTGGCGTGTGAGGACCCGGTTTATTAAACTTGTCTTTGTTTAACCATCCACTTGGTCATAACGGTACAAATCAAATAAACCAAGCCTCGAGATATGTATACTTCCCAGTGCGGTATACACACCCAGCTACAAAATCATGCATCAATTCCATTCATTCACATAGAGCGAAGCAAAAGCAACAACTGAAAGACATAGATAATATAAAGAGTTATTACAAAAGAGGCCGGCCAGGCCAAAGTCATAAAGATAAGTAAATACAGTGGAAGCAAAATGGTCATAAGATGGCGATGAACAAAAGCCAAAGTACCCCTTCATACCACCCATGTCAAGTTTAAGTTTTAAAAGGTTGTAGTCTAGTTCTTGCGACCTTACCAAGCATGTCCATAACCTGGGGCGAGGCTATTCGAATAGTTTTAACCTGCGGGGGTGTACCAATGTACCCACACGATGGACCGCCTTTCCACCAGCCACAGTTAGCACACTTCCTTTGGTATGCGAGGCATGGCTAAGTCTAACAAGGCGCTTTCAATGGGCGGTGCTAATTAAGCCGCAACCCACGGAGAAGGACACATTAGACAGCCTAACCGGTCGCTAATGCTCCCCTCAAACACCACACACAAACACCCACCAACCATCTCATAATTAACACCTCCCAAAGTACTTAGTCAAGAGAGGTTCCATATCCCCTCGTGTGGTTGTACGCAATAAGCGCTTGGCTTAGTGACACAAGTAACTTTCGGTCCTTGGGGACTTAGGCACCATTCAACACACCCAGATCACATCAACATACCATTGTGCCCAAGTCAAGATATAGTTTTGTTTTGGTTTTTGATTTGTAAATCAATAAAACACAAGGGTTGGACATAATGGAGTAGTATAAGTATTTGTGTGATCAAGATCATCGACTAAGTCGATGATGCCCAATACTACCGATAACTAGGCATGGCTAAGCAATATTTATTAAGAAATCTACTAAGTGACAAGAGTTCATCCATCGAACTCTAACCACGACAAATAACCTAGGCTCGGTAGTAGAGGATAATTATTTACCTACAGATTATGCAACTAGAGGATTAACTAATCAATTTAACAACAAATTAGCAATGCATACATAGAAGTTAAACAAAATATTAGACTTTAAAAGTAATGGGATCAAATGGGAAATGATCAAACTGCTTGCACTTTGTTGTTGCTCAAATTGTTGCGGAGGATCGTTCTCGGGTTACATAAATATCGAATCCTAGCGAAAGAGCAAAAACAACCAATAAGGCGAGCAACACTTAAACAAAGAGCAAGCAAAAATTATCCAAATCGACAAAATTTATACACAAGGTAGAATACAAATATACCTAGACATAGGAACTGGAAAAACCTAATTTGGATTTGTGGTGCAAAAGATATTCTCTAAAAATCTATTTTAAGACCATAATTAGCACTTAGCAAAAATATTTTCTAGGAAGATTTTGAAGCTGAAATTTTTATGGTAGCTACCTACTGGTATAGTGATAACCCATATAAAATTTCAGGTCATTTGGAGTTATATTGAAAGAGTTATGATTTGTCTAAATTGTTTAGGTTATTAAACTAAAAATATGATCCTTATGATTTCTAAAAACAGTAAAATTTGTGAGACCAATTTTCCTAGCAAATACACTAACAGTGGAAGCTAATCAATTGGATTCATACAAAAATGATTTATAGATTAAAAGTTATGCATTTTACAAGTTTGCTAAAGTTAGAAAAACAGTATTAAGTTCATTTGTTTACTATTTTTGAAAAAGGTTTTCCAGGTTTAATCATGGTCTCAGTTATTTTTCCATTTAAGTTAAAGTTATAAGGAAACTAACAAAATTGGAATCATCTAATTTGGAGCTAAGACGACAAAGATATGAAAATGACAAGACCTAATGTGACACGATTTACGGACTTAGCAATTTGGGGTTTTCTAACATCAGGAGGCGTGGGCGATTGAGAGCCGTCGATCTCGGATCGGGCGTCCGACATTGAACCAGACCAAACACTCCTCATGCGCGAAAGGCGGCGGCGTGGAGGCTCGGGTCGTTGATCTGCGGATCGGACGACCACGATAGGCCACGTCGCCCCGGAGCACGGGAGCTCCGTCCGACAGCGTTGTTTGCTCGTGTCGCGGCGAGATCGCCATGGCGGCGCCGGCAAAGGGCAAAATGGGATCGCTAGCACTGTGCGCGGCACCAAAACTTCGCGGCGGCGGGGCGGCGGTGCGGCTGTGGAGGCGGGAATGCTACGTGCGGCAATGGTGAAATGCGCGGCCCTCGCGCACAAGCGGGAGGTGCACAAGCACTAGGAAGGTGGTGGACTTAAGGAAGGACTCGGCGCCAGAGGTCACCGGAGGTGGCCGTGGCGAAGATAAGCGGCGGTGCGGATCTACAAAATTTTACGCCCGGCCAAGAGCTCGCTCGCCCTAGGTCCATTCAGCGGTGCACGAGCTATCTAGGGTCTCGGCGATGCTACGGATAGCGCGGTGAGGAGGGGATGCGAAGATGGGCTCGGCGAGGGCTCGCGGCGGACGGGGAGCTTCAGCTGCGGAAGGCGGCACAGAGCAAAATCAACCATGCGGCGTCATCGATGGGTTCTAGAACACCCCAAGGGTGCCCCGAGAAAGGAATTAGAAAATGGGGACTTCACCGAGCGGGAGGCGAATGGGGGTACTCGCGGCGGGTGGGAAACACAAAATCCGGTGCTCCGTTGAAGCAACTGAAATGGAGTGGGGTTAAGCACCAGAGGTGAGAGGAAGGTGCGAGGGCAAGGAGGGCAGAGGAACCAGCTGGAGCTAGGTTCACCAAGAAGCTCCGCGGGCAACAATGGCGGCGAGGAGATTTGGCGCTCGGGAGCTTCACAAGGCGGTGGGTGCATGGGAGAGCTCAAGGGTGTGTAAAGGAGGATAAAGGAGGACAAGGGGGCTTAAGTAGGCACGAGGAGCACGAGAGCACCGTTGCTCCGCCTCGGGTTCCAGCTGCCGCTGCGTCGCCGTGGCGGCGGGGCGGTGGCGATGGACTTTGGCGGCTGGCGGCGCATTTAATGCACTGCCGTTGGCGTCGGTGAGTGGGCGGCGCTCTGCGCCCGAGCCTCTGCCGCCATGGCGCGAGCGGCGGCGCGGCGGCTGGCGCGGCGGCGAGGAGGGCGGCGATGGCGGCCGTCGGTCGCATCCAACGGCTATCACGTGATCGCGTTGAAAGCGGCGCGCCTGAGCGCCACCGTCGGTTGGACATCAGCGGTCGAGAACAAGAAGAACGCGGAGTTGTCGAATGCATACGAGCGCGAGCCGTCCGATTGAGATCAACGGTGATAGCGCGCGCCGATCGACGCGCGCCAGTGCGATTAGTTGACTTCGGCCGAGTCGGTTGGCTCGAGCGAGTCGACTAGCGCCAGAAACGATGAAACCCATTAGGGTTTGATTTTTGAACGAAACTTTGGGGATTTAATTGAGGCATCAAATCAACTCCAAAATTTATGAAATTTTAACTGGAGCTTCCTGACCTTAGGGTTAACCTTTCATAAAATTTCCAGAGATTTTTGTGCACTAGAATTTTCCCCAGAAATTCCAGAAGGTTAAAACAGAGGTTTGACCAAGGTTTGACTTGCCTCTAAAATATTTCAAATAATTTCCAAAAATTATGAAATAATTCAGAGGTGTTACCAAGCAACCTTAGAACCATGGAAAATTATTTCCAAGGGTTTGACAACAGATTTGACCAAGGAGGTTGTTGACTTGATAATTGAGGGTTTTGATTTTGAATTTTCCAGAACTCTTTTACAAGAATTTTCAGAAAAGTTCAAAAGCACAAGGATGTAGGAAAAGTTTTAATTTACCCTCAATTTGTTACATTTGAAACACAAGCCAAAATGGGGATGTTACAAACCTCCCCCCCTTACAAAAATGTCATCCCGAGATTTGGTTCACTCGGAAAAGAAAGAGGGTGAGTGCACTTGCGGAGGCGATCTTCTCGCTCCCAAGTAGCCTCATCCTCGGAATGGTTTGACCACTGAACTTTAAGGAACTTGATGGTCTTGTTCCTTGTTCTTCGCTCGGCCTCCTCGAGTATGCGAGCAGGTGCTCGCGATAGGTCAAATCCTCACGAACATCAAGAGTTTCCAGCGAGCTTCCTCTGTTGGAACGGGAGGCACTTCTTAGGTGGGACACATGGAACACATCATGTACCCCGCAAGTGCAGCGAGCAACTCCAACTTGTGGCGGCGGCTCCTTCTTCTTCGATGATACGGTATGGGCGACATATCGAGGAGCTAACTTGCCCTTGACACCAAAGCGTTGGTGACCTTTCGGAGGAGAAACCTTGAGATAAGCGAAGTCATTGGGCTCAAAGCTCAACTCACGGCGCGGCGATCCGCATAGCTCTTTTGCTTGGATTGGTGTGCGTGGCGATCGAATGAGTTGGACTTGACCCTCGGCCTCATTAATCGAGTCGGGCCAAAGAAAGGTCTTTCAGGTCTCGAGACCAGTTCAACGAGGTCCTACACTTCCTCCGTATAAGGCCTCAAATGGTGCCATGCAGGGCGGCTTGGAAGCTGTTGTTATAAGAAAACTTCGTGAATGGCAAGCACTTCTCCCAATGCTTCCCATAGGAAAGGACACAAGCTCGCGACATGTCCTCGAAAACTTGGTTGACCCTCTCGGTCGACCATCTGTTTGGGGTGAAAAGTGAAAGAAAGAAAGCGAGTTCCATAGCCTCTTGCGGGCTATGCCAAAATCGAGCGTGAGCAATGAACCACGATCGACACAATCGTCTTTGGCACACCATGCAAACTCACGATGCGGGCTAGGTAGAGATGCGCGAGAAGACCTACTCGAAGGTCGGTCTTGGCGGGAAGAAAATGAGCCACCTTAGTCAATCGATCGATGACCACCGGATGGCATCATTCTTCTTTGGAGGCCAGGTAGACCGGTGATAAAGTCCATCGGCCGAATCCACTTCCACTCCGGAATTGGTAAGGGTTGAAGCGGCCAGTGGGCGGCGATGCTCGGCCTTGACACGGCGACATCGTCGCGCTCGGCAACGAACCTTGCGATCTCCCTCTTCATTCGGGTCCACCAAAATCTCAGGCGGAGATCATGATACATCTTCGTGGCCGGGATGAATGGATAACGGAGAATCGTGGGCTTCACGGAGGATCAAATCCGCAACTCCATGTCCTTTGGAACCACGAGGCGTTGCCGAACCTCACGACACCAAGCTCATCTACGGAGAAGCACTTGGTTGTTCCATTCTTGACATTTTCCTTGATGCGGTTCACTCCAACATCGGCTTGCTTGGCGGACTTGATCCGATCTACCAAGGTTGGTGTACAACCAAGGCGTGAGGAACCATGCTCAACCAAACCCAAGTTGAGGCAATTTGAAACTCCTCTAGAAGAGAGGTGAGGCTCTTAGAGTAACAATGCATTGCAATGCGCTGCGACTAAAGCGCATCATAACAACATTGGCCTTGCCGGATGGTAGTGAATACCCATGTCATAGTCCTTGATCAACTCCAACCATCTCCTTTGCACGAGGTTCGGATCTGGTTGGGTGAACAAATACTTTAAGCTTTTGTGATCCGAATACACTTCACAGCGATTACCGATTAGGTAATGTCGCCAAATCTTAAGTGCATGGATCACGGTGGCTAACTCAAGTCATGGGTAGGGTAGTTGAGTTCATGAGGTCTCAATTGCCTTGATGCATAGGCCACTACCTTGCCTTCTTGCATAAGGACACAGCAGAGGCCTCGGCGAAGCGTCACAAAAGATATCGAAGCCGGCGGACATCGGGAGAACAAGAGCGCGAGGCGGTGGTCAATCGCTTCTTAAGCGCTTGGAAACTTTCCTGCAATCAGCGGACCACGAGAACTTCTTGTCCTTCTTGAGCAACTCCGTCGCCGGCTTTGCTATCTTGGAGAAGTTCTCGATAAGCGGCGATAATATCCGCTAAACCAAGAAAACTCGAACCGGTGACCAAAGTAGGTGACTCGAGGAAAGCCGTCGGCGATCTTGCTAGGATCCACGACTCGCCTCTGCCCGAAAGAATATGGCCTAAGAAGGCTACTTCCTTCAACGAGCGCGCACTTGCTGAACCGCATACGGCTTGTGCTCGTGAAGCTTGCCCAACACAAGCCTCAAATGCTCGGTGTGTTCCTCATCGCTCTTGGGTAGATAAGGATATCATCGATGAAGACCTAACGAACCTATCCAAATACTCCATGAACACGAATTCATGAGGTTCATGAACAAGCCGGAGCATTGGTCAAGCCGAATGACATGACGGTATACTCGTACAAGCCATAACGAGTAGAAAAGGCGTCTTTGGAATATCCTCGGTCGAATCGAACACGATGATATCCCACTCTCGAGATCAATCTTGGAGAAACTCGAGCTCGAGTTAATTGATCGAAGAGATCGTCGATCACAGAGGCAAAGGTACTTGTTCTTTCTGTTACTTCATTAAGTGGGCGGTAATCACGCACATCTTGTGAGCGTCTTGTCCTTTTTAGGGACAAAGATTGCTGAGCATCCCGAGAGAGATGAGCTAGGGCGGATGAAACCCTTCTCTTGAAGCTCACCCGGTGCTTCTTCAACTCCACCAACTCAGCTGGGTCCATTCGGTAAGGCCTCTTTGAAATCGGGCGATGCAGGAACCAACTCAATAACAAACTCAAGGTCTCGAGCTGGTGGCATCCACTGAAGGTCGTCGGGAAGACATCAACAAAGTCACATACCACTGGGACTTCGCTAATATCTAGAGCGGCCGCTTCAGCGCGAAGAGATGCGGATCCTGCGGCCGGCGGCGAACTGCTCGCCGGGGAGGCTGGTGAGGTAGATGAGCCTCTAGCGCAATCAATTTGTCCCATGTCTTTGAGACAACCAATCCATGCCTAGGATTACATCTAAGCTCACCGATCGAAGGAGGATAAGGTTTGCCAAGAATCCTACTCCTTCTATCTCAACAGGACATCCCTACACTCGGACTCGACCCTCAACTCCGAGCGGGAGGCGAATGAGCAGCGGGACCAACAATGGAGTAAAGAAGACCTCCCAACGACAAAAGATTCGAAACAAGCGAATGAGATGCGCTTGAATCAAACAAAGCGTAGCGAGGAAAGAGTTAGCAGAAAGGGTACCCAACACGGCGTCGGGTGCCTCTGTGCCTCCTCCGCGGAGATGAGGTTGGCGCGGCCACTACCCACGCCTTGGGTAGCGGGGACAACCGATCACAGGAAGAACCACCTCCTGCCGCGTCCTCCATTGGGGCGAGGGCGCTCGATCTGTTAGGGCAAACATTGGCATAATGCCCCTTACGGTTGCCGCGAAAAGCAAGTGACCCGGCGGCCGGATTGCGGGGCCACCTGGCTGTTGCGGCGCGCGTGGCTGAGGGCACGGCTGCGGAGGCGGGGCTGGTCTTGGCGGCCTCGGTGGTAGTGAAGCCCGAGAGCGGGCCGGGGTAGGCCCGACACGGGGGCGAGAGGCGGCTGTGCGGACGGCTGGGCCTCCACTTGCGCTTGCGGGACTCGCCCAGCGCCTTCGCCTTGTGCTCGGCAACAATGGCCTTGTCCACCAAGGCACGGAAGTCAACAAAGTCCACAATGGAGCTGTCTTGCGGCTCCTCGGACAAGCCCTCCATGAACTTCTCTGCTTGGCCTCATCGGTGGCCACCTCGGATGGAGCATAACGAGCCAAGTGGTTGAACTCGTGCAGTACTCCATCACTAACTTACGCCCTTGCTTGGCGCGAGAAACTCCTTCTTCTTGACTTCATCAAGCGGCGAGGGATGTGAGCTCGGCGAGACGCCGTCGGAACTCATCCCAAGAGCGGTGTGGCGGCGGGCTGCATGGCCAAGTTCTCCCACGGAGAGTCGCCCCAAGGCGATGGGAGGCAAAGAGTGCCTGTCTGGTCGAGCGAGCAATGTCGAGCTTACGCTCAACTTTGGCGCAGGCCGGTCATCCGCGTCAATGGGTCCTCGGACACGGAGAGCGTGGGGTGAGTGCGGAGAAACTTCGACAAGGCCCCACGAGGCGATGTCCGCCTCCTTGTCCGGATCTGAGGCACGAAAGAGGCGGAGGTGTTGCGGCGCAATAACATCAGCGAGACCCTCACATCCTCTGAGCAGTTGCGCTCGATCGAAGAAGGACCTCAGCCATGGTCGGAGGAGGCGAAGCTCCTCATCAAACAGTGCGACCACGGCCGCTCACAGTACCTCCGGCCATCTGGTTCAAGAATTTTAGATTAGAACTAAAACATTAACATTAGAAGTTGATGGCGAAAAGCTAACGATTAGGGAATGAGACATCACCTAACCAAAAGCCAAAAACAACAAGTAAGCAATTTTAAATGTTTCAAAGAAGCTCCAAAACATAAGGAAAACATCAACCCAAATCTCAACTTTTCAATGCCATTAACCCGTATTGAAAGAGCGAGCAATGGTTTGAGAAGATAAAATTTCAGCACACTACAACAAGTCTAACACTACTAAAGATCAAAGTTAAACTACAAAATAAGCGTTAGGTACTTAGCTAACTAGTATCACATCTTACCCTTTACTCCCAGGTTTTACTTGATTAACCTCTCATTTTCTACCTAGTTAGAACCTTTGAGCCTGCTGTCAGGAAATTGAATGATCGCTGTCACATTTCGCATCCAAGCCTCCTAATTGAAATCTCAACCGGAAGCTTCAAAACCTTGTAGAGGCGGCTAACATTTCAATTTGCCAAGCTCATTGGTCCCAAAACCCAGTGTCGATAACACTATCTTTAGAGGAAGGAGGGAAAACAACTTTTAAACTCAAATCAGAGCAAGGCAGAGAAGAAAGCTAAGATAGGTAAGGAATAAAATCCTAGAACTTACTTAAGCTTTCACAAATCATTGACCCTTTGAAAATAAGGTTTTCAAAATATCCTAAGGGCGACCAAGCTTGGGTTACTACGGTGGAATGGCTCGATACCAACTTTGTGAGGACCCGGTTTATTAAACATCTTTGTTTAACCATCCACTTGGTCCTAACGGTACAAATCAAATAAACCAAGCCTCGAATATGTATACTTCCAATGCGGTATACACACCCGTTACAAAATCATGCATCAATTCCATTCATTCACATAGAGCGAAGCAAAAGCAACAAGCGAAAGACATAGATAATATAAAGAGAGTTATTACAAAGAGAGGCCGGCCAAAAGTTATAAAGACCGATAAATACAGCGGAAGCAAAATGGCCATAAGATGGCGATAAACAAAAGCCAATCGGTGTGCCTTTACCCACAAGGCAACCAACCAGGACCGCCAAGCTAATCGTCCCAAGCAGGCGCGCAACACAACTCACAAAAGTGAGGCCCTTGGGGCTCACCTTCTTCCTCTGCAACAATTAATATTAAGCAAGCGGATGAGTACAAAACTTGTTTTTGTACTCGCAAGACGACGTGTGAGATAACGAACTATAATTAACTACATGCAAGCTTTATTTAAGTGGATGAGGCTCGGACTTATTTTGACATAAAGCAAGTTTTCATTTGCAATAAGGTAATAGATTCAAAGCAAGTTTGCAATTAACTTTTATTGTTCAAATAAAGAGAGACAATTATAACAATAGATAAATGACAATACCAACCTAGAAGTGACTAACCCATAGTCACCACAACAATAGCATGAAGTACCCCTTCATACCACCCATGTCAAGTTTAAGTTTTAAAAGGTTGTAGTCTAGTTCTTGCGACCTTACCAAGCATGTCCATAACCTAGGGCGAGGCTATTCGAATAGTTTTAACCTGCGAGGGTGTACCAATGTACCCACACGATGGGCCGCCTTTCCACCACCACGGTTAGCACACTTCCTTTGGTATGCGGGCATGGCTAAGTCTAACAAGGCGCTTTCCAATGGGCGGTGCTAATTAAGAGCCGCAACCCGGGAGAAGGACACATTAGGCAGGCCTAACCGGTGCTAATGCTCCCCTCCAAACACCACAACACACAACACCAACACACCCAGACCAGCTCATAGTGCACCTCCCAAAGTACTTAGTCAAGAGGTTCCATATCCCCTCGTGTGGTTATACGCCAATAAGCGCTGGCTTAGTGACACAAGTAACTCGGTCCTTGGGGACTTAGGCACCATTCCAACACACCCAACAGATCACATCAACATACCATTGTGCCCAAGTCAAGATATAGTTTTGTTTTGGTTTTGATTTGTAAATCAATAAAACACAAGGTTGGACATAATGGAGTAGTATAAGTATTTGTGTGATCAAGATCATCGACTAAGTCGATGATGCTTAATCTACCTATAACTAGGCATGGCTAAGCAATATTTATTAAAATCTACTAAGTGACAAGAGCTCATCCAACGAACTCTAATCACACCAAATAACCTAGGCTCGGGTAGTAGAGGATAACCATTTACCTCAGTTATGCAACTAGAGTCTTAACTAATCAATTTAACAACAAATTAGCAATGCATACATAGAAGTTAAACAAAATATTAGACTTTAAAAGTAATGGGATCAAATGGAAATGATCAAACTGCTTGCACTGCTTGTTGTTGCTCAAATTGTTTGGAGGATCGTTCTAGGGGTTACATAAATATCAAAAACCTAAGCGAAAGAGCAAAAACACCCAATAAGGCGAGCAACACTTAAACAAAAGAGCAAGCAAAAATTATCCAAATGCGATGAAATTTATACACAAGGTAGAATACAAATATACCTAGACATAGGAACTGGAAAAACTTAATTTGGATTTGTGGTGCAAAGATATTCTCTAAAAACCTATTTTAATATAATTAGCACTGTAGCAAAAATATTTTCTAGAAAGATTTTGAAGTTGAAATTTTTATGGTAGCTACCTACTGGTGTGGTGATAACCCATATAAAATTTCAGGTCATTTGGAGTTATATTGAAAGAGTTATGATTTGTCTAAATTGTTTAGGGTATTTAAACTAAAATATAGTCTTTATGATTTCTAAAAACAGTAAAATTTATGAAACCAATTTTCCTAGCAAATACACTAACAGTGGAAGCTAATCCAATTGGATTCATACAAAAATGATTTATAGATTAAAAGTTATGCATTTTACAAGTTTGCTAAAGTTCTGAAAAACAGTATTAAGTTCATTTGTTTACTATTTTTGAAAAAGGTTTTCCAGGTTTAATCATGGTCTCCAGTTATTTTTCCATTTAATTTCAAGTTATAAGGAAGCTAACAAAATTGGAATCATCTAATTTGGAGCTAAGACGACAAAGATATGAAAATGACAAGACCTAATGTGACACTGATTTCTGGACTTAGCAATTTGGGGTTTTCCTAACATCAGGAGGCGTGGGCGATTGAGAGCCGTCGATCTCAGATCAGACGGACGACATTGAACCAGACCAAACACTCCTCACGCGCGGCGGAGGGCCAGCGTGGAGGCTCGAGTCGTTGATCTCGGATCCAGCGGCGAAAACGACCACGTCGCTCCGCAGCGTTGCCGTCCGACAACAGCGGTCGAGGCTTCACGGCAAAGCGCCGCGACCAAAACACGGCGGGCGAGTGAATGCCGAGGAATGGGTGCGCAATGGCGTTGCGCCCCCTCGTTACCACCCTGCAGCGGTGGTGGACGAGCGGCGCGGCGACGACGGTGCGGCGGTAAAGCAAATGACTCGGCGACAAGCGGCAAAGAGTTCGCGATGAGTCCATTCAAGCGGTGCACGAGCATCTAGGGACTACTGGCGTGCTACGAGTAGCGGAGGTGCGAGGGCGGCGAGCAGCTCGTGTGAAGCTCGCGGCGGACCCGAGGAAGATGGCGAGGAAGGCGTCACGGGCAAAATCAACCATGCGCGTCATCACGATGGGTTCTAGAAACCTGAGCTCCGAGAAAGAAATTAGAAAAAGGAGCACTCACGTGGCGCTGAGGCGAAGAAGGATACTCGCGGCGAATGGGGAAATCCAAAATCCGGTGCTCCGTTGAAGCAACTTTGAAATGGAGCGGTTATTAAGCACCACAAGGTGAGGAAACGGGAGAGCAAGGAGAGCCGAGGAACCAACTGAGCAGGGTTCACCAAGAAGCTCATGCGGAGCAACAATGGCGGCGAGAGATTTGGCGCTCGGGAGCTTCACAAGGCGGTGGGTGCATGGGAGAGCTCAAGGGGTGTGTAAAGGAGGATAAGGAGGACAAGGGGCTTAAGTAGGCACGAGAGCACGAGCACCGTTGCTCGCCTCGGGTTCCAGCGCCCGCTGCGGTCGCCGTGGCGGCGGGAGGCGGTGGCGATGGACTTTGAGGCGGCTGGCGTGCGCATTTAATGCACACCCGTTGGCGTCGGGTGAGTGGGCGCGCGCTCGCCCCGAGCCTCTACGCCATGGCGCGAGCGGCCTGCGGCGAGTGGCGGCGGCGAAGGGAGAAGGGCAGATGGCGGCCGTCCGTTTGCATCAAGGTCTATCGCGTGATCGCGTTGAAAGCGGCATCGGATGACGCCCACCGTCGATGGACATCCAGCGGTCGAGCATCAAAGACAGCGGAGTTGTCGAATGCGCTACCGACGCGAGCCATCGATTTAGATCCAACGGTCCGATACTTGCGCCCGATCGGCCGCGCCCGGTACGATTTAGTTGACTCGGCCGAGTCGGTTGACTCGAGCGAGCGACTCGCGTCAATGAGCAGTACAAACCATTAGAAGTTGATTTTAAGCCTGAAACTTTGGGGATTTAATTGAGGTATCAAATCAACTCCAAAATTTATGAAATTTTAACTGGAGCTTCCTGACCTTAGGATTAACCTTCCATAAAATTTTCAGAGATTTTTATGCACTTGTATTTTCTCCAGAAATTCCAGAAGGTTAAAGCAGAGGTTTGACCAAGGTTTGACTTGCCTCTAAAATACTTCAAATAATTTCCAAAAATTATGAAATAATTCAGAGGTGTTACCAAGCAACCTTAGGACCAGGAAAAATTATTTCAAGGGTTTGAGGAAAGATTTGACCCAGGTGGTTGTTGACTTGATAATTGAGGTTTTGATTTTGAATTTTCCAAAACTCTTTTACAAGAATTTTCAGAAAAGTTCATAAGCACAAGGATGTAGGAAAAGTTTTAATTTACCCTCAATTTGTTACATTTGAAACACAAACCAAAATGGGGATGTTACAAAGCGGATCGGATACGGATGGATAATGAGTAGCTATATTTGTTTTTATATTTTTTCGGATGCGAGATCGAATCTGAATACCCGAATATGGATGCTGAATCTGAATAATATCAAATACAAATATGGGCGAATATGATTCAAAGCGAATACGATCCACGGATATTTTTGAACAAGAAAAACCCTTAAATTGTATGTCATAAATTAACGAAAACATATAACTAGTTTGTTTCATGCAAACATTCACGAATTAGTCATATTTAGAGGAATACATAAGATATCAATGAGGCATGCAAATTTTACAAACTACAAATATATTATGCATACATGCAGGCGCGAGATGTTTCGAATATGTAATCGGAACATTTCAACAAATCAGACCACTTTTAAAATTAGTAGGGTTCTACTTTGCAAATGATCAAATTAGGGTTGCGAACTCTTGAATGATGAAAGATGAGTGGACAAATTGGTGCCAATGCCACATAAGAAGAGAATATCCACAAAATTACATGTTGTGAGAATGTGGTTCACGTAAGATCAATAGCTACAAGCCTACAAGTTACAGACTTCTTCCTCAACATAGAGATCGGCCTGAGACAGTAGCTCTAACTCTAAGGCATGCACTTGTGTAAATAGTGACTAATCAACCAACCAATACACATTACATTATTATTGTACCTCTAAAGCAACCAATACACATAGCGGCAAGATTTTTGTTGAAATCAATCAATCAATGGCTTCCTCTGTTCCTCACGACAATAGAGATCAATTGGGACTCGGGGCGGATCTACTCTCCCAACACCCGCCAATTCAATCCTTGCAAGATTGAGTTACGTGCGATGATCGAGTGCGATCTTACGAAATAAAAAGAAAAATGTCACGGGATTTCCTTGGAGAGATGGGACTCCTCTTTTATTGATATGAATTGGCTATTACGAGTGTCTATAATCGGTGATGGAATAATCCTATTTACACAGGCGTAAAGCTTGTTGTCTTTGCGATATCGGACTTGAAACATGAATATAATACTAATGTGTATGCTTCAATCAGATGCCACTTGATTTGACTCAATTGATCCCCTCATCATTACATTTCTCCATCTTTAAATAACCTTTGAAGAGGTGGCGATTACTCTAGAAGAGCGTTTGTTGTGAAGTGTCGTGGTAGTCGGGTGAGGTGATGGTTGATGAAATATCAACCCATCTGCGATTAAGTGTCTGTGAGACACCTAACCGTCATGCGGTGGTTGTTTGTTAGTCTCTTAGGATAAAGAAGCGTCGTGTGGTATGGAATATACCTATGTGTTCCATTCATCACACGGTAAGGAATATATCGAGTTCATACCTTTTACTGTGTATTCTTGTAACATCCCAAGTTTTGGCTTGTGTTTCAAATGTAAGAAAATGTGTAGAAATTAAAAACTTTTCTTACATCTTGTATCTCTAGTATGTCTTGTAAGATTCTTGTAAAAGGAATTATGGAAATACAAAGTCACTGAGTCATTTTGACCTCACGCCTTGGCCTTCAAAAATTTTCTTGTCAAATCTTGCGATCATCCTCTGGAAATATTTTTCCCAAGTTCTAGGGATGGTGGGTCACCCCTCTGAAAAGTTTCACATTTTTTAGAAATTGTTTGATAATTTTAAGAGGCCAGTTCAGAACCTTGTCGAAATTTTGGAGAAAAATGCAAGGCATAAAAACCTCTGATAATTTTTTACAAGGTCAATCTTAGAGTTAGCAAGCTCCTGTAAAAATTTCAGAAATTTTGTAGCTACTTTGCTATCTCTAAAATTTTTCCAAAGTTTCAGCTTAAATTAAAACCCTAAGTGAAAGTGTTGTTGGGCTCAAGTGGGACAGAGCCCAACCTAGTGTGCAGTTGAACCCAACCCCTAAGCACCTCGGGCTCACGTTTGAGGCGCGCCTCTTTTCAACCATTGGATTTAGATCCAACTGTCCTCGTTCGTGAGAACCTTCGGACCTCCCGAGATGCGCTTCGCTTTTGGACCATTGGATTTCCATCGGGCGATCCAGATTGATTGGGCTGTTCGGACCCCCCCGAACGCCCCAATCAATCTCAGCCGCTCATTTCCGATCGTACCGCTAGTGTTATTTTAAACGTTGGGACCCCCAATCATCTCCTTTAAATCTCAGCCATCCGTTTCTGATCTAAGGGCTGAATTGTGTCGTCTCGGCAGTTGTGTCGAACCTAACCTTTTAGTTCTTTTCTTACCGAGCCATTTTCACCCCTATCGCTGACATGTGGGACCCTCGTCCTTGGTCATCGTCTTCAACCTCTGCCGCACGCGCGTGATGGAACAGGGCATGGGGGAGAGCCCTTTTCAACTTCATGCGTCACCATTCAATGGCTCCTGGTCCTTAGCATTTATTGCCCTCAGTGGGTTTTCGCGCTCATTGTCCTCCTCTCAGCTGCTCCCGTCAATCTCTTGGTCCATGGCCGCATCATGAACCGAGCTCACCCTTGAGCTCTTATCCTTGCCTAACCCTAGTTTTCCAACTATAAAAAGCCCCCCAAAATCCCTCCTGGTGTTCAACACTAGCTTTGTCTCTGTTCTTGGAGCTCAGACCACTGAAAATCCCCAAATCCGTCATTGTTGGCCGTGGAGCTCTGTTGGCGACTTCAGCGCTCCAGTGGTTCTTCTTCAATTCTTTTTGTACCCTTTTAAGCTCTTTAACCTCCTAATCATTTCCTCTAACTTAATTTTGGGTTTCATTCACAGGAATCACTCAATTTTAAGTTTGAATCTTTTCGGCCGAAGTTATCCCCTTTCTTCTCCAACTCTGGTAAGTGTTGCCTTTGTCAAATTACTTGCTTTAGAACCTTACATTGGGTCCTTATGTAGGTATTTTGACCACCCAATGGTGTTCATTTGCTCGGCCATTATTTTCACTTCATCTTCTTCAACTCGGCGAGTTCCTCATTTATCAAGCTTCCCGACCACACTTAAGCTCTCCTTGGCTAAGGTAGCTTCTTATTGAATCCTTAGATCTTTGTGGCACGCTTGTTTGGACAATGCGAGGCTTTTAGCCATTTCGCTTCGGCGTTTTGGTCACCATCACTATTTTCAGCTTCGCCCAGGTGTTTTAGGTATGCGCGTGCCGTCGAGGTACCTCGATGAGTGCGCAAGGTTATGCGTTTCCATTTCTATCTTAAGTTCTTGTCGTGGTGGTCGGATCATTGGCGGCGACTCATTCATTTCGGGTTTTGTCGGACGGCGTCTCCCTCTCTTTGTTGTCGTTCAGACATCATTAAGCGCTAATCATGGTCAATCATGGGTTAGAATTAATGACTATCTTAAATCGGGCTTTGTTGTGCCACTAGCGAGTGGGCACATGTGCCTTCTTAAACACATACATGCGGCGGCGTTATCGAATAGGACACCATTAATGCTAATCATCACTAATCATTGGTTTAGTATTTAATAGATATGCGAGTTGGCCTTTTGTCTACGCCTTGTGGGCGGTACCATAACCCTCGGGCATGTGTGGTATCTTTGCTTGGATTGTGGGCCGTCAGTTGTAACCAACGGTCGGATCTAGCGAACCTCTGAACTCGAGTTCCAATCCACGTAGTCAGTCCATCTTGAGATCTGCGGCTCGAGATCTGAGTGGAACATTCGGACCCTCCTATCGTCCAATCCTGTAGGCCTTCATCTTGGATCTACGGTGCGTGGTGGATTGGGCGTTCGGACCCTCGGAGGCCCAATCGGCGTGGACCGTTGGATCTTAATCCAGCGATAGATACTAGGTTAGGCGGCGTGCGTGCAACGTGTTGCGAACACGTGGGCCATTAGATTCGGATCGATGGCCCATTGTGCGTCCACGTCATTTCCTCTTGTTTAAAGTTGATTGTTTTCCATAAGCTTTTATTTGTCAAGCGAAAATGGTAATAGAACTTCAGAATTTATAACTAATTCATTTTAATTCCTTTTAGAAAATTCTAGGCGTGTTAAATTCTGTTTACCTAAACTTTAATCTAAAAATATGTTTAGGTGTTTTTATGTGAGAAAATGAAATAGGTTGTATTAACATTTTTTTATTAAATATTGTCTAGAAATCATTTAAAATTTGTAAAGACATAAGTAATTCCTTTAACTCCAAAGCGAGCAACCTAAAATTTATTAAATCCCACTTTGTTAACGTACTTTATTGTAGGCTAGGTTTTGTTTATGCTCTTGCCTCGAAAAATGATATATTCTAGTTTCATGACTTAGAAAAATCATAAGTAATTCAATTTACCTCAAATAAAGTAAATCTAATTTTCTGTGATTAGAATACCATGTTCTACCTACCATAAAAATTTGAGGTTCTAGATCACTCTGAAAATTTGTGCCATATGAGCGATACTAAATTAATTTAACTTGAATTTCTAGGCTAAGAAACATTATTTAGGCTATAACTTTTGCATGATTAGTCCAAATGAAATAATTCTTGTTTCTAAATTCATTTAAATCATACCCTTGCTCTTGTGCAAATTTCATGAGATTTGGATGTCTTTGGTTTTGAATTTCTTTCGGTGTTCTTCGTTCTTATTGGTTTTTATCGGCGTTTTACAATAGGTTCGAAGAAATCATTGAACTTGAGTTTGATCCTCTGCAAACAGAGCATCTCGGCAATGCAAGCGGATGTAGCATCATTTGATCATATTTCTCCTATTATTTTCAAATTCTAATATGTTCTTTGCAAATTCTCGTATGCATTGCTATCTTGTTTTAAACTATTGTCGATTAGTTAACCCATTAGATGCATAATTCGTTGGTAAATGTACATCCTCTACTCTGAGTCTAGGACTATCTTGCTGTGATTTGGGGTTCGTTGGATGAGTCCTTGTCACTTAGTAGTTCACAGTTATTGTGTTAGTCATCCTCCAGCTACAGGTAGAATTGGGCGGTTATCGACTTAGTCGATAACCTTGATCATACAAACTTATTATGACTCTATGTTTCAGATTTTATGCTATGTTTAATTGCAAAAACTAAAAATAGAAACAAAATGATTTGGACTTGGGCACAATGGTAAGATAGTGTGCTTTTGGGTGTGAATGGTTGGTGCCTAAGTCAACAAGGATCGAACATCTTGTTACACTAAACCAAACATTATTGTGTGCTAACCACACTAGAGGGTATGGGACCTCTCTTGACTTAGTACTTTGACGTGTGTTAGCTATGGGTCGTAGGAGGTCGCAGGAGGGATGGTGTTGGGAGCATCGTAGTTGTCTGAAAGCTTTACCCGTGATGGGTAGTTGTCTGAAAGCTTTACAATGTAAGCGTATGGGTTTCTATCCATACGAGCGGCTCGTAGTTTATACACAATATTGGAAACGTCTCGTAGGACTTAGCCGTGCCAGCATACCTTCGGAAGTGTGCTTATTGTGGTAAAAAGGCGGTCTGAAGTGTGGGTACATTGGTACACCTCTGCAGGGTTTTGAACTATTCGAATAGCCTCGTCCTAGGTTATGGACACACTTGGCAAGGTCTTTCAAGAGTTGGACTACAACCTTTTGAATAAAATTTGATGGGTGGTACGAATCGGGGATTCATGCTATGTTGTGGTGGTTATTGGGTTAGTCACCTCTAGGTGGTTACTTATGCTGTTTACTATGTCTCGCTGTTATTTCAATGATTAAAAACCGCTTTGTCAAATTGCCTTCAATCTCTTACATTATTGCAAATGAAAGTTGCTTTATGCGTCCAAATAACCAAATAACCACCTCCTTTTTTACTTTCATGTAGCTATGTATAGGCTTGTTACTCGTAAGTCTTGCGAGTACATTATTATCTTGTGAGGACCCGGTTTATTAGAAGCATCTTTGTTTAACCATCCACTTGGTCCCTAACAGTACAAATCAAATAAACCAAGCCAGAGATATGTATACTTCCCAGAAATGCAGTATACACACCTCGCTACAAAATCATGCATCAATTCCATTCATTCACATAGAACCGAAGCACAACAATAACTTAAAGATATACATAATATAAAGAGAGTTAGTACAAAAGAGAGGCCGACCGGCCAAAAGTCATACAAATAAGTAAATACAGCGGAAGCAAAGGCCATAAGATGCCAATAAACCAAAAGCCAATCGGTGTGCCTTTCACCCACAAGGCAACCAACCGGACCGCCAAGCTAATGCGTCCCAAGCAGTGAGCATGCACAGACTCACAAAAGTGAGGCCCTTGGGGCTCACCTTCTTCCCTCTGCAACAATTAATATTAAGCAAGCGGATGAGTACAAAAATTGTTTTGTACTGCATAGAAAGTGACGTGTGAGATAACGAACTATAATTAACTACATGCAAGCTTTATTTAAGTGGATGAGGCTCTGGACTTATTTTGAGCATAAAGCAAGTTTTCATTTGCGATGGAGTAATAGATTCAAAGCAAGTTTGCAGTTAACTTTTATTGTTCAAATAAAGAGAGACAATTATAACAATAGATAGATGACAACACCAACCTAGAAGTGACCAACCATAGTCACCACAACAATAGCATGAAGTACCCTTCATACCACCCATGTCAAGTTTAAGTTTTTAAAGGTTGTAGTCTAGTTCTTGCGGGAAATAACCAAGCGTGTCCATAACCTGGGGCAGAGGCTATTAGAATAGTTTTAACCTGCAAGGGTGTACCAATGTACCCACACGATAGCCGCTTTCCACGACCACGGTTAGCATACTTCCTTTGGTATGCGAGCACGGCTAAGTCTAACAAGGCGCTTTCCAATGGGCGATGCTAATTAAGAGCGTAACCCACGGAGAAAGACACATTAGGCAGCCTAACAGGTGCCGCTAATGCTCCCCTCAAACACCACAACACACACACACGGTTTCAACACACCCACGAGCCAGCTCATAGTTAACACCTCCCAAAGTACTTAGTCAAGAGGTTCCATATCCCCTCGCGTGGTTATAGCGCAACAATTGCTTGGATCAATGGCACAAGTAACTCGGTCCTTAGGGACTTAGGCACCATTCAATCACACCCAGATCACCCAACATACCATTGTGCCCAAGCCAAGTTATAATTTTTGTTTTGAGTTTTGATTTGCAAAATGGTAAAACACAAGGTTGGACATAATGGAATAATAATAGCATTTGTGTGATCAAGATCACCAACTAAGTCGATGATAGCCTAATACTACCGATACTAGGCATGGCTAAGCAATATTTATCAGAAATCTACTAAGTGACAAGAGCTCATCGAGCGAACTCTAATCACAGCAAAACCTAGGCTCGGGTAGTAGAGGATAATTATTTACCTATAGATTATGCAACTAGAGGATTAACTAATCAATTTAACAACAAATTAGCAATGCATGCATAGTTAAACAAAATATTAGACTTTAAAAGTAATGGGATCAAATGGGAAATGATCAAACTGCTTGCTGGCTGCTGTTGCTCAAGGGGTTGCCGAGGATCACTCTGGGGTTACATAAATGTCGAAACCTAATCGAAAGAAGCGAAAATCGTAGATAAAGCGAAGAAAGCGAAAAGACTCTAAAACCAAAATGCTCCAAATGCCTGAAAATTTTACAGCAGCAAGGTCCATATTTTTAACAAATTTAGAAATTGGAATCAACTGATTTGGATCCTCTATGCAAAAGATATGATTTAAACAAATCAATTCGGCTGAAATACAAATTAAATGAGTTACTGTTCATTAAATATTTTCTAGAGGTGTTCTGATCTTGAAATTTTTATGCTAGGTAGCTACTGACATTCTAAGACTAACACAATTGGTCTCACTTCATTTGGAGTTAAAATGATCTACTTATGATTTTCAAGTCATGAAAATGAACAAAATTAAATTGCATGTGAAATCTTGTTAAAAACAGTAACAAGCCTAAAACCAATTTTATCATTTAGTACTTTATTAGAGGAAGCTAACAAAATTGGTTTCACTAAAAATTGATTTTCAGAGAATTAGTTATGCAATTTACAAGTTAATTGCCAATTTTAGAATAACAAGTAGAACCTATTCCTAAACCAATTTTAAAATCTATTTTCTGGAGCCGAACTAAACTCCTATTCATTTTTAGATTAAATTACAGTTCAAACTAAAGCTAACAAAATTTGATTCAACCTAATTGGATTTAAAATGAATTAGTTATGCCTTTTGATTTAATACCTTTTGATTTACAATTAAACCTCTCGGGAAAACTCAAAACTCCAAAATGGCGTGGGCCAGTTGATACAGGATCAACGGTCGGATTAATACTGCCGCGTTTGTTTGCAAGCAGCCTTGTGAAGGGCGAGCGTGGGCCGTCGATCTCAAGATGGGCGGCTCTGGCAAGCGACACGAGTGCCGCAGCGCGAGATCTAACGAAATCTTGGCCGTAGATCTACGGACGGACCCAGCGCTGCTCCGGGCCGCGTCGCGCCACTTTGGCGTGTCGACCGCGAGCCGATGCCTTCAACCGCGCCTTGGCGACCAAAACTGCGGCAGTGCGAGAGAATGCGAGAAATGGGTGCACAATAGCATTGCGCACCCTTTGGTACCCACAAGCGGTGGTGGACGAGCGGCGGCGGCGGCGGCGCGGTAAAGGCGGCAACGATGACAAGCGACAAGGCTCGCATGAAGTTCAACCAAGCGGTGCGAGCATCTAGGGACTCTGGCGATGCTACGGTGATGCGGTGCGGAGGGGCGGTGGCGACTCGGCGGCGAAGCTCATGGCGGCAACAATGGCGCGACAGCGAGGAAGATCACGAGCCAAAACAAAGGCGCGTGATCAAGATAGGTCGCATAACACCAGTGCTACGAGAGAGGAATTAGAGGAGAAGGCCTCACGTGCAGAGCGAAGAAGTGTGCTCGCGGCCAGTGGTGGGAACTCCAAAATCCGCGGCCTTTGTTGAAGCCACGAAAAGGAAGCGGGTGTTAAGCACCACCGAGGTGAGGGAAACAGCGAGAGCAAGGAGGAGCGAGAACCCGGAGCGCGGCCTTCTTGCAGAAGCTCGCGAGCAACAATGGCGGCGTTGAAAAATCGAGGCGTTTGGGAGCTCCACAGTGCAGTGGGTGCAGGGAAGCTCACGGGTGCGTAAAGGAAGACAAGGGAGGAAGATGGGAGCTTAAGTAGGCGAGGAGCAAGGGGGTATGGCGCTCGCCTCGGTTTCCACGCTTGCAGGCGAGGAGCGGCAGGCGGTTGGCCGTGGACTTGCGAGGCGGTGCAGGCGCGCCATTAAATGCGCCGAGAGACCGTTGCGAGGTGACGGTGAGCTCAACCACTCCCTGCCATGGCCGGCTGCTGGCGTGAGCTGGCGCGGCGCGCTTCGGCGAGAGGAAGGCGGCGGCTCGGCCGTCGTCGATTTCCATCAGGGTTAACATGCGTCAGCGTCGACCGTAGATGGGCAGCGGACGGCGATGGAAATCAACGGCCGACGGCAGCCTTGCGCCAGCTCGACGCGCGGGTCAGTGGTTGGCTCGGTCGAGTCAAGTGACTCGAGCCCGAGTCGACCGCGCCAGATGAGCAGTGCAAACCAGATTAGGTTTTGATTTTTGAACTGAAACTTTGGGGATTTAATTGGGCATCAAATCAACTCCAAAATTTATGAAATTTTAACTGGAGCTTCTGACTTTAGGATTACCCTCTCATAAAATTTCCAGAGGTTTTTGTGCACTAGAATTTTCTCAATAAATTCCAGAAGGTTATTGAGGTTTGACCAGGAGGTTGTTGACTTGATAAATGAGGTTTGATTTTGAATTTTCCAAACTTCTTTTACTAGAATTTTCAGAAAAGTTCAAAGCACAAGGATGTAAGAAAAGTTTTAAATTTACCCTCATTTATTACATTTTGAAACACAAGCCAAAATGGGGATGTTACAAACCTCCCCCTTACAAAAATCTCGTCCAGAGATTTGGTTCACTCGGAAAAGAAAGAGGGTGAGTCGCACGGAGACCATCTTCTCGTTCCCATGTAGCGTCATCCTCGGAATGGTTTGACCACTTGAACTTTAAGGAACTTAATAGTCTTGTTCCTTGTTCTTAGCTTAGCCTCCTTGAGGGCGAGCAGGGTGCTCGCGATAGGTCAAGTCCTCTTGCACACCTAGGTTTTCCAGCGGGCTTCTCTGTTGGAACAGAACACTTCTTAGGCTGGGACACATGGAACACATCATGTACCCCCGCAAAATGCGGCGGGCAACTCGACTTGTAGGCAGCGGCTCCTTCTTCTCGATATCTGGTGGGGCGAGCATATCGAGGAGCTAACTGCCCTATGCATGCAGAAACCACAGTGACCCTTGGAGAGAAACGCAGGATAAACCAAGTCATTGGGATCAAAGCTCAACTCACGGCGGCGATCCGCGCCAGCTCTTTTGCACGGATTGAGTAGTGCGTGGCGATCACGAATGAGGCTGGACTTGACCCGGCCTCATTAATCGAGTCGGTCCAAAGAAAGTCTTTCACGGTCTCGGACCAGTTCAACGAGTCCTACACTTCCTCGATATAGGGCCTCAAATGGTGCCATCATGAGGGCGGCGGAAGGCATTGTTATAAGAAAACTTCGGCGAATGGCAAGCACTTCTCGGTGCTTCCCATTGGAAAGAACACAAGCTTGCGGCATGTCCTCCAAAACTTGGTTGACCCTCTCGGTGCGACCATCTGTTTGAGGTGATATCTTTATCTTTGAAAAAAACGAGTTCCATAGCTTTCTTGCAAGCTATGCTAAGTAGGAAGTGAAGATGGAACCACGATCGAAATGATCATCTTGGCACCCTGCAAGCTCACTATCACGGCGATATAGAGCTCGCAAGGTGGTGAGTGCGAATCTTGGTCTTATTTGGAAGAAAATCGCCACTTTGCGTCAGCGGTCAATGATAACCTAAATGGCATCATTGCCCCTCGGTGATCTAGGTAGGCGGTGATAAAATCCATCCCAGGCGAATCCACTTCCATTCGGAATGGGCAAGGGTGAAAGCAATCCGCGAGGCGCTAATGCTCGGCCTTGACACGACGACACATGTCGCGCTCGACGCGAACCTGCGATCTCCCTCTTCATTCGGGTCCACGGAACCTCTGGCGGAGATCGATACATCTTCGTGGCCCAGGATGAATGGATAACGGAGAATGCGTGGGCTTCACGGAGTATCAAATCCGCAACTCCATGTCCTTTGGAACCACGCGTTGCGAACCTCCGCGACATTTGTATGTAGCCCCAAGCTTATAACGGTAATAAAATGCTTTGTGAGCGATGAGATGAGATCTTGTTCGCAGCATTCTTATTCATGTTTACACTTTAGGCGACATGTTACAAGTTAAAAACCTTCCTTTGTAGTCAAAACCCTAAAGAACCATTCAAAGTCTTAAAGGAATACAAGATAGTACTTGTATTATGGTGGGATATTTTTATTAAAGCCTAGATAAATTATCTTGGCTAAAAATATTTTTGTTGTATTTTTGAAATTATTTGGGCTTAAAGAAAAATTTATTGTCTTTAAATAAATATTTTCGACTGAAATAAATATTTATGTATTTTACAAAGTGAAAATGCGGTTTATAAAATTTATCAGGAAATATATCATCCCGGTAGTTTCTGATAAAAATTTCATGAATTTATGAATTTATTTGCTATTTTAAAGCCAGTCAAACCTTTTACAAATTTGAATAGGATTGGGTCAACTAAAGCTGGTCTAAACCTAGCCCTAATGCTGTGTGTGACTACTTTTAGCCGTGGTTGAGTCAACCGATCCATTTAGTCGGCTGCATCACGTCCCAGCGCGAGCCCAAAACTCCACCGTGATATGAGCGTTGATCTTCAATCGAGCAGGCGACTATAACACCCAGCATGGTACATCGCGTGTACACTTTAATCTCCGCAGTTGGATATAGATCTATGGCGTGATCGGTGTATGCAATCGGACAACTCCGGATCCCTATTCAATCTCCACCGTTCGTTCCGGATCAACGAGCGCACCCCTTTTCGTTTTAAACTTAAAGCGCTTTTATCGGCCGTTAGATTCAAATCTCACGGCTTTTCCTTTTCTCGCGTGCTATTAAAGCGCGCTCCTGCGGACCGTTGGATCTTCATCGTGTGGCCCAGTTAGTGTATGCACCGGACGACTCGGATCCCGCTGTCGTGGCCGTCCATCCTGATCTAGCGGTATTGTTTATTCAATTTGAAAGCGAGAGGCGCGCGATTATCAGGGCGCTGGATTTCAATCTATGGCTCCTTTTTTGGCCGTGGGCCTTTAAAGCCCAAAATCGGTGGATCGTTGGATTTCAATCGTGCGGTCCATATGAGTGTATCTGCAATCGGACCATCGGTTCAACTTTCCATCGACCGTGAAATCAAATCCAGCGGTGTTGCGCCATCGCATCTAAAGGAGGTGGCGTGTATTCTTTTAGTTTGGCGTTGGATTTCAATCAGCGTCCAGTTGAAAGTGGACCTCAAGATTCCTTTAGCTCGTTTTAATCGATCGGTAGATCTAGATCGTGCGGTCCATATTAAGTGGTACCGATTCAAATCCTTTAATCTATCTATTTATCACTGCCGCCCATTTCAATCGGACGGTGATGTTCGTTGAGCTTCTATGAAGCGTGTTGAGGAATGACAATGGGACCCACATGGCAGAGTATGCTTATCTTCTTCCCTCTCTCTCAACGCATGAAATCTCTGCAAAGCAGAGGAGAGGATTTATCCCAAAGTTTTGCAACTAATTTTTGGGATAATTAGCCTAAATGGACACCTCATCAACTCTAGATCATTCCCTTTTGCTCAGTAGCTCAACATCCATATATATAAACCCTAGCTTTTTGGGCTGCGGCCATTGTTGACCACTGAAGCTCATTTTCTTCCCTTCTTTGTCGATGGAGTTCTTGCTCTGTCCTTTGCTTATCCATCCTTAAGCACTTGGTTCTACCTTGCATTAAAGATTTGATATCTTTTGAGGAGTTAAATCGAGTTTATCTCTCTGTCGATCAACTTCAAGTTTTTCAGGAGTTCTTGGTATCTTTCCCATCTTGGTAAGCCAAAACCCTAGTTTCGACATCTTGAGCATCTTAGAACCTTAGGAGCTCTTGTGAATCATTCTTTTAAACATCGGTAGCTTGATCTTGCTTCAAGGCTGTTATTCTAACTTTTCAGTCTTTTGTGTCATTTTAAGACCTAGGGTTTCTCCTATCGACTTGTTATTCGATTAGGTCTAAACTAAACCCTAGTAGCTTAACAAGTTGTCCTTTTCATTCTTGTATCATCTCTTTAGTTTGTTAGCGAGATTTGCCTCTGATTCTTTATTGTCAGGTTTAGCAGACAATACAAATCTTCTTTAGTTTTGGTAGTCTAGCGATTAAGGTTAGATTGGGTTTAACTTAGGATGTTAATGATCCTAAAAGATCTTCTTGAGTTTCATTTTGAATTTTTGCATGACTGGTTTCCTTTTTCCCCAAATCTAGAATCTGCATCTGTTTCTATTATTTTCCAAAACAGAAAACTAGAACTTTGAACTAAACCCTAGTTTACATCTTTCAAAGCAGTAGGTTATAAAATGGGTTATTATCATTATTAGGAGTAAATATAACTTAAGCATGCTTTATTAATCATGCATTTCTTTATTGATCATACAATTTACGATAATTTATACTAGTTATCGTTTTTGGTATTTATTGGATTTTATTGCTTCTTTTAGAAGCTTGGTTCTCTTGAAGCTTTTGATTATACTTAGAACAACTGAGCACAATGGCAGTATATTACTACCAAAGCAAGCATCCTCTTTGCACCATATTGAACCTGCATTTTGTACAATAGCTTTTACAAATCGATGATATATGTGCATGCTATTTGTCACGAAAATACAAATGTGACTTGTAATAGCTAGCTATAACCCGACATGGTGGATTACCTAATTATGACCATACCCTCAACTCTAGTGTAATCTTGTATACTATATGGTCTATTTTGATTTGGCTTAGATGTATGATCTAGAGATTTTAGAGTTTGACAAGTATATCTTGTCAAACATAGGAATCTAAATTTGAACTATTGTCATTTTAAACTCTTTGTCAGTTTCTTTAAATCAGTCTTGTATTTGAAATTAAATTGATCACGGACAAGAGGAAGCTAGTGATGGTGCTTTTGTACGAGATTGGGTTTGTGGTGGACTTGTCGGGTTAATTAAGGACCGAACTCGATTATTCAATTCAAGTCCCCACGTACTTCCATACGATTGTATGGTATTTGTTTGGTTAAGTAAAATGTTGAGACTATTGAGTTGGAAATAGGAGAAATAAGGATATGTGTATTGACCTTGTATGGCATAGATGCTTAGAGTCCGAGGGCTGCGTTTTATGCCATGTGAGCTTGTATGTCGTGTCGGATGTTCTTAGGAGGTGAGAGCGTATATGTGCCTAAATGCGCATATCGATACCTTAATGGTGCGATAGCATTCTACTATGGGTAGGGAACCCAATTAAGCTTTAAATTGTTTGGATCGGCATTATCCGACACAACATGTGTGCCGTGGTTAGTAGGTGGTATAGCCTACACTAGTGGGATCGGTTCACACATGGGGTCCAACTCAATAGTGTTAGCTTTTGAAAAATACCAAATCTTGGTTTCCCGGTCGACATACCAAAGGAAGTATGTCATCATTGGAGGCATCCAGAGAGCAACAGACTAGCTAAGTCATGTGGTAAAGATGTACACCTATGGGTATAAAGCTATTCGAATAGCGTGTCCACGGTTATGGATCGATAACTTGAATTGATGTCACTGTATAGAAGCTTTGATTTTCAAAAATGTAGTTTTGGTTCATTTTCGGTTTGCATGAGAAATCATGCCTTTCGATCGTTTATTTTTTATGTCATTTACTTACTGTTTTAAGCAAACTTTGATTTATTAAATTGCTTTATCAAAATTTAACCTTGTAGGTTAAGATGTATAAGCTTTATAAATTTGAACCTTTATACCTTCTGTTGTAACCTTATGCATGTAAAAACTCTACTCCTTTGAATAGGCTCTAATAACCACTTCCTTTTGCTAGTTTGTGTAAGACTTGCTAAGTACCTTCCAGTACTCAAGGTGCTATCACCTATTGTTGCGTGTGAGACGGTTTACCTTTCTGAAATGCCAGTTAGCGCGTCGATAGTAGTGGCGCTAACGCAGTGGCGCTACTTCTTTCCTCCACGCAATTTACTGCGGGTGGATGAGGCCATTGGTGGACATTTTCCGTTTATTTTGCTTCACATGTATCTTCATTAAAGTGACCAAGTCACTTAATATTATAGTACTAACGAATGATGTAACCTATGTTTAATTATATCAATGTATGACTTGTATGTGTTTGATGCAATGTTGATGAAGGATATATATGCAGTTGTCGTTGATCCACGGGAACCATTGTGAATCATATATATCAGGGAATCTGTTTCTTGGATCATCACTTGTTAAATTTATATCTTTAGCATGGTTTTTAATAAAGCAGGCGATCTTGTTCCTTCATTAACCATTGTGCTCTGATGTATGAATTTAATTAGTAACATTTCCAATAGCAGGGGTCCTCACGGAGTTGAGTATCGGAGCATACATTGCACATAGGTTAGAAGTAGCATTGCAAGTTATTAGAGTCTTACGATAAAACTATTTTCAAATAGTAATGTATTTTCGAAAGTTTAAGTATGACATCTTTTATTTCTTATCTTTCTTAATGTCACTTCTTGTCCAATTTTACGTGGTTTATTTAAAAGTGAATTGTGTCTTACCTTTTCCTTTTGTCTATAGATGAGTGGTTGGTACTTGATCAAGGAGACTCAGTGAAGATGTTGATGGGTTCCTAGCATTACTTGGGACATGATGTGGCGCTCCAATTTCACCTATCAGTGGAGTATGCCATTTATCGACGAGATCGAGGACCAGGCATGGAGGAATACCGTGCCTTCATCAACGTCATCGCCAGGCATGTAGCTGGCAGTATTCCCTACTGTGTCCAAGCACTTGCCACCTCTGAGGCCATGGCGGTTCGGAAGTGAGTAGGATGATGAGCCTTCTTCGTCATGATTTGGCGAATTGTCTCAACCACCCTATGACCACTTCCCGAATCAAGGTCCTACCTCCGAGTGAGCACGTTCGGCTGAGAGGCAGTTTGGCGAAGACCCAAAGTCGTGCGTTGAGCGAGGATGGTCGCATCATGGACCAGAGTCCATCATTTGTCTTGTGAGGAGCTATGGGAAACTAGGCATCGCCTTAATGAGGCCAGAGTACAGCTTCTTGGAGTCAACATGAACGCGTTCCGCGTAATGCGTGCTTTATGGTGACAGCGAGATCTCCTGCTATTTCTTGCACCACCTCTTTACCGACTTCCGGAGTGGTAGGTGCGTACTGTTTATGGACAAGTCGCGGCTTGGGATATTGCGAGCTTTCCTCGCACTCTGCGGATGCCCCTCCCGGAGGTCATCGACCATCGGCAGGTTCTCAGGCGTCTCATTAGTCCTTTGGATCCGGTTGACACAGTTCCCTGGAGCTCATCTTACGAATGAGTTTCCGGTGAACTTTGTCGGGATCTTTATGCTAGTACCTCGACGATGAACCCTCATGGTTGAGTGTCTTTCAATCTAGTAGTTGTCCATCAATAAATAAATGTAATAGGAGCGTGGCGTTTTATGCAGTATGTAAGTTTGACTTTTGGATTGTAAGATGGTGGTTTGGCCAACTCTATATGAAGTTGTGTGATCGAAACTTTTGTGCATTTATATGAAGTTCTGCATGTTGGTGTTAACTTGAATGCATGACATGACATGATGCATTATATGTACAATATTTGTTTCTTTTCTAATTGTAACCTTGTTTGTGTTTGCCGAGTATGTCCTTGTTGTGTTGTTAACCATGGTGTAGTAGCAGGATGATGTGGACCTACTACTCGTGCTGGGAGGCATAACAAGGGAAGAGTATTCATCTTGGTTCCTCCTCATTCCCGGGAGGGCCAACCGAACCATCCAGTTCTCGTGGCGCAAGGTGGTCCTCGGAAGAGCTTCTCTCCACCACCTTCGATGGTAGATGTGCTCATGCATATTGAGCGTGGCCGGATGGACCAGACGCGCATCTTAGGCGGTTATTGCGCAACACTTCTCTGCTGGTGAAAAAGGCTATCAGAGGGGGTGAATAGGAGCACGACTTTTTCTCCCAAAATCAATTCAATACGATCTCACTCCAATAGCTATGAAAGCTGGGTGAAGATCAATCAATCATGCAATGAAGACTTGTATTGAACCAACCCAAACCCCAAAGTAAAATCACACAAAACCAAACACAGAGTGGTTCAAGGTCCGACTTCACGGGCGGTCGTGATCCATCCAGCGGTCGATCACTTACTCAGCGGTCGACGATTTCACGGAGGTCGACTTTCTCGCTCGATGAACAAGAAAATCAGCCCACTAACCGAAACGCAAATTGATCAAACTTTTGATTCGCGCCCAACTCGCTGAAACTTCTGACACACAATCTTCCTAAGGATGTCGTGAACCTATTCCAAGCAACAATTGTGATAATTTTTGCTCAGTTCAGACTTTACCGCTTGAGCGGTTAGGTCAAAACCAGCCAAAACGAAATATGATCTTAAGACTTTGCACGTGGGTGATTGATGCTGATTGATGATCCTAGATGTATTCTCACACGCCACAGTTAAGCTAAATCACGCCAAGAAACTAAGCAATAACTCATGGATCAAACAAAGACTCAATTCATCAAAAGAGAGAAAGAAAGCACATGAACTCACTTTTGAAGAAACTTTCTGGATTGATTTGATATGATATTGGTTCACAAACACTCCATCAATGGATGACAAAGACTCAATACATGAGCACGAATCCAATCCAACTCTCAAGAACCCTAACCTCCGCTCCTCCCCTAAGCAAATTAGGGTTTCAAAACAATGCAAGGGCTGAGGGGTGTCGCCACTCTCTCCTATATTTATGGAGGCTTAGGGTTTCTACTAGAGTCCCTAATGGCCCCCTACGCCCAAAACAAACGGGACACACGCACGCATTTTAAAGCGCCGCTGTTCATGTTGCAGCGGCACTCGCTGTTCGCCACGCGGTAGGTTGGATCCAACGGCTCATCATGCTCGCAAGTTTCTCCCATCCGGCCCACCGAAACCACCATGGCACTTGCACCGACTCGCGCCGCTTGATTCAACCAACAGACCGAATCGCTTCTGCTCGTCACCTTTGTCCATCTTGCACCATACTTGAGTCCAATGATTCACCCATCGCCGATCGAAGCTTTGAACCCTCGCCTCCAAGCCTAGTCCCGATCATCCTCGCCTGACCGCAAGCGACCACCAAGCAACTCGCACAATAACAGACAAGCAATCGACTGAACAATGTTTCACAACTTGACCACGTTAGTCAAACATGCATCATGCAACACATGCTAGAAATCCACGAACTTGACTCTAACAGTAACCATCGCCGCCACACAAAGACGACTTATGTGAAAAAACGACCGCCACTTTGTCGGCCTCGATCGCCATCGCCGCCCACCGCCATGTATAGGCTTGCCCGATCACACAAAGGACTTAGCTAAATTTCAACGCGAAATCGCAACCTCTCTCGAAATTTAAAACGAATAGAACTTTGACCGAACAAAATTATGAGACTGGCGCAGAGAATCTCCTCACTTGCCTACACCCTCTTTTTGGCCCACCAAACCTGTTGTCACTAACTTGCCGTCCGATCAACAAAGACGCCGGCCGCATCGCTACCAAACCTGCCGATCGGGCGACCGCCTGGCCGCATCACGACACCACCGAGGCATACGGTCGATCGCCACCGCCTGGCCCGATACCGAGACTCGACAATCAACTTTGCCGAAACTCGTAGCCTCGAAACCTTCAACGCTATTGCCAATTGACACATCATCCTAAGATCATGAGCATATCCCCATGATATCCACATCTCTCTTGATGATCACTTGGCAATTCCTAACAAATGCAAGTTTTGAAGTTTGAAAAGTAAAACTCAACGCTACAAGAAAGGCACAACTCTGGTCCATATGCAAGAGAAAGCAATGAAATGACCAAGCTGCTCGTAATAGCATCAAGTGAGATAAGGCAAAAGAAAGCAAGAAAGCTTCAATTTCCAAAGAAGAGTCAAAAATCTCACTTAAGGTCCATATGAAAGAACAATTGTTCAAATGACCTTTGATCATGGTGAGGCCAAGAATTGCAATTCAAGTCGTAAAGAGCAATAAGACCATAAGAATGCAAATAAGAAACTCCCTCACTATGATCCTCAAATTTCGTAAAATTTCAAATTCTCCAATTTTCTCCTCTTGTAATACTTTAAACTTTCCCTTACACATTTTGAAATATCTTCTCCCTTTGACAATGGAGTCATCAATGAAACACGCTTCCTCTGCTCAGAGATAACAAATGTGTAATGAGGAAAAAGCATAAGAAGGAGCATGCATGAAATGCAATGGAGTGGCTTTATATTTTTGTATTTTTCAATTTTGATTACAAGAAGTTTTGGAGATTACCAAAAGAGCAAGCTAGCATCTCAAATTTTGCATAAAAACACCATATCACCAATGCGCTAGCAAGATCATGATAAGACATATATATACAAAGCTAAAGCAAGAAGGCTCAATATAAAGCAATGAATTTTAGCATTTTAAGCAAAGTTTCAAATCTAGTGTTCATCAGAGATCCTAAATGAAACTGCTATGTCAAATGTCAATGTGAGACAAAGAAGCTAACAAAGACCACATTAAGAGACAAACAAGTCCTAAATTGAATTATTTTGCTCAAATTGTCCAACCACTTCATTTTCAACAATTTTCATTTGCAAAGGAATATTGAAGTTGATGAAAGGTATATCTTAGTGAAGAAGATCCTGACTAGGAGCCATCCACAACTCTTCCTAAGCTTTACCCATTTGAAAATTCATTATCCACGCGCGTTAGATCTCAAGCCTTGCCACACCATCTTAAGCACAAAAGCTTAAAAGAATGATCTAGGTCATCCAAAACCCCGAGTTAATGCTCTAGTGCTATGGCAAGCCAGCCTCATGAGAAAGAATTGTGAGATGGCTTTTTCGCACAAAGAGACTCTCCTTTTTTTTTTTGTTCACAAGAGCAGATTAGATTCTCAAAAGAACAAGAAGCTCAAGTAATGATCAATACTAGATTCAAGAGCTAACACCGCACTTTGACAGGCAATGTCAAAAGGAGCACTAATTGCGCAACTAGCTAAAACATCCACAAATTGCGCTTTAGTTCAAGTT
The DNA here is from genome assembly GCA_036346255.1 of Ampelocalamus luodianensis. Taxonomy (NCBI): domain Eukaryota; kingdom Viridiplantae; phylum Streptophyta; class Magnoliopsida; order Poales; family Poaceae; genus Ampelocalamus; species Ampelocalamus luodianensis. The sequence goes on along the minus strand of JAYEVH010000032.1, from coordinate 193,005 downwards.
GTCTTAAAGTTCTAGCTCATTCAAAGAAAGACTTAGCTACACATGAAAGCATGATACCCTCTAGCAAGTCAAGGAACTAGACATGGCATTGAGCGCACTGAAATACTAAAAGCTCAACAGTAATAAGCAAAGCTTCATCAATTTTAAAAGACAAGGTGCTTATATAACAATGCATCTTGTTTTTCATATGAATGTATGAAAACAATGAAATGCACAAACTAAAAAGATCAAAAGAACAAAGAAGATCAAGAAAAGATCAAATGAACAAGGTAAAATGAAAGATCAAACTCCCTCAAAACCAAACCGTAGGATAAATTACCTAACTCACTTCAAGGTGGCAAACCTAGTTGATCTAAAGGCTTGGTGAGGATATCACCAACCGAGCCCCTGATCTCACGAAATGTAGCACAATATCACCTTCTCGACATGATCTCTAAGAAAGTGATAGCGAATGTCTATGTGCTTGGTCCTAGAGGTTGCACGTATTTTAGCAATGTTAATCGCGTATGTTATCACAAAGAGGAACACTATCAAAAGCCAACCTAAAACTTAAGAGCGGACACCATCCACAAAAACTGACTACAAAGAACCAGCAAGAGCCTACATATTCACTTTCAGCAAAGGATTGTGCAATGTAAGATTGCTTCCTAGAAGACCAAGAGACAAGAGAAGTGCCTAGGAAGTGACAAGCCCGAGGTACTCTTTCCATTCAGCCGACACAAAAATCGTAACTGAAACCCCGAATGGACAAGGACGACGAGCAGTGAATACCAAATGCCATACTCGAGGGTAGAGTGTAAATACCAAGATGCGCTAACACCGGCGATGGGAAGTCCTCGAGACGTCAACTCGCATGCAGGCGCATCGAGAAGTGGATGTCCGGCCTTGAGTCCGCCAGCATGCAGGAGCCAATCATGTCGCGACATCGCTGATCCATGGCTTCTCCATCCTCATCCGATCCAAACAATGGTCGCCATGAGTGGCGATCGCATTGCGCCACCATCTCAAGCGCTTTGAGCAGATCTTGGTGTACTTCGCCCGATGGATGAATATCCCTTCCTTGCATTGCTTGATTTGAAGCCCTGAAAGTAGTTGAGTTCTCCCATCATACTCATCTCCAATTTCCCGACATGGTCTAAAAGTCGAAAACAAGAGCATGAGAAGAACCACCAAAGATAATATCATCTACATAACCGAGCAAGCAGAAGTCATTGCACGCCTAAGGATGAACATGGTCTTGTCTACCTTACCCATCTCAAAATCATTCTTGCTAAAGGTCTTAAGTCTATCATACCATGCTCTAGGGGCTTGCTTAAGACCATACAAGGCTTTGATAGCTTGAAAACATGATGTGGATGCTTGGGATTTCAGTTCTGGGGTTGTCTAACATACACTTCTCCTCTATAAACCATTCAAAAGGCACTCTAACATCCATCCGATATAATCTAAAGCTCTAGAAGCAAAGAAATGCAAGGTATGCGTAATGGCTTCCAATCTAGCAACAGAGCAAATGTTCATCAAAGTCTAACTCAACTTGGCTAAAACCCCGAGCTACCAATCTAGCCTTGTTTCTAACCACGTAACTATCCTCATTTTGTTTATTTTTGAACACCCAACGCAGTTCCTATCACATTATGACCACTAGGAGGTTCTACTAGATTTTACCTTATTCTCTCTCAAAATTTCTAACTCCTCATGCATGGCATTAACTCAATAGAATCGATAACGATGTGATATATCGGTTCAAAGAAGCAACAAATGCAGAATGAGTAGAGACTTGATCAGGATACTCGAGCGAGTGACTCGCCATTAAGATTACCAATCATCCGAGAGGATGATGCCCATGAAGTGGAGCCGGGGAGACAATATCTCCTCAACTCCGCAGTATCATTGATGAAGAAGATGCCAGAGCCTCACTGGAGGTGAAGCAATCAGAGTGGTTCTCTGAACTTGACAGAGCTCAGATGCAGTGGAGGACAAATATCACCTCGCCATCATCTTCCTCCACAAAAATGCTTTCTCACACTGTATCACCTGAATGTCTGATCTAGCCCAGGCTAGTTCATCAAAAGTGACATTGCATGTCTCCCGACAATGTTAGTTTCAACATTAAAACCCGAAACCTCGAATGTGCAGATAACCCGTAAATAAACCATCAAAAGTCCTTGATTCAAATTTATCTAGGTTCCCCGCCTTGAGAATGAAACACTTAGCTCCAAACACTCGAAATGAGAAACAGAGGGTTTTCTACCAAAACGGCTCATATGAAGTCTTGCCCAAAGAAGGTCTCAAGTAGACACGATTTGCAATATGGCAAGTCAGAAATAGCTTCGCCCAAAACCTCCTGTGCTATACTCATCTAGCATTGTCTCCAGCTATCTCGACTAAGGTTCTGTTTTTCCTTTCCACAACGCCCATTTCGTTGAGGACGGTGGAGAAGAGAATCGATGCTCATTCCGCGCCAAGACAAAAGAGGCAAACGAGGTATTTTGAACTCCGTACATTGTCATCATGACGCTCTCAAGGCACCGTAAAATCAAGCCAAACGAAGAACAAGATCACGATAAAACTAAAAGCTTCATCCTTCAGCAAGAAAGAACACCCAAGTGTATCTCGAGAAATCATCAACTATGACAAGAATGTACCACTTGCCACCAATTGATCGAATCCCAGCAGGACCAACAAAGATCCATAGGAAGCAATCGCCCCGGCCCACTACCATGACCAAAGTCGGAGGGTGTGGAGGCGGCAACTTGTTTGCCATGCCTACTGGGCGCACATACAAAGATCCTCTGACTGCTTTGAGTTTGGGCAACCCTCTCATGAGATCAAGGTTGCAACTCGCCGATGATCAAAACCATGTGCCCCAAACGCTTGGCAAAGCCGTAACTCGTAAGAAGGTGTAAACAAACATTTAAGAGAACCAGCCAAAGATCTTAAAAATCACCCAAAGATCCTAGCAACTTATAAATCCAAAAACGAGCTCACCACTAATCAAGCACCCGACAAGCATTTTTTCTTAAATATTGTCTCATAAATCATCATCAAGAAGTTGTGAGACGTAGAGTAAGTTAAACCTAAGTTTGTCCACAAGTGGCGACGTTCTTAGGATGAAATTGTTCACCACCCTAATTGTTCCTGCTCTTCAATCCGCTCTTGAGTATTGCACTTCCAAAGGTGATGAGATCATCCTATCACCTGGTGAAGGATGGAACCAATTTGAGTTCCTACATGTAGCGTGGAATAAATGAGTCGACGAACCATGTGTCCTTCCTTCCGCGTGATCCCAAAAATCAAGGGGTTAAAGAACGTATGTGTCTCAACATCAAATAGTTAAACATGACTTGGGAACCTAAAGATCGAGACACACATCATGCAGTAGTATGCAAAGTATGCTATCCTTGACTTCTATTTGAAATTTCAAGAGTAATGGTTACTCTAACATGAGAGTTATCCTGTTCTAGAGCATGAGCATGATTAGCATGTGAAATAAATCTAAACCAGGTTTCTTCCTTCTAAATTACCATATCTCACAAAAGCTCTAGATTGATTAGATGACATTCTAGCAAGATTTTTCTTAGCATTTTTCAACCTACGCCAACGTAACTCAACTAAATGCCCATTCTTCATTAATAGGCAATGGTACTTGGTACCACCGAGAGAAGCACCTTTGATCGAACAGATGGTTGGCAAAGCCTGCAGATTTGAAAGTGATCTTGCATGTTGCATCAAATTCAACTAAGCCATTTCTCAAAATTTGAATATCATTAGATTTATCCTCGGGCAAAGTTGTATCCCAACCCTGCTTCTTATAGGAGTTTTGACTTGTCAAGAATCATGTTTAATCGCTTACCTTAGAAAATCTTTCTAATGTGTCACATAAGCACTTTCTTTCTAAGGTTAACACATGAATCACAAGTTTTAGCATAAAACCTCTTCTTATAAGTGAGCAACTCAAGCTTAAGAACTTCACATGAAGCACAAGTAGCAGCACTAATATCGCCCTGTTATATTTAGCTCTAGCCGTCTACAACATCATGTAATTCACGTCACGCTTCTAAGGACAGAGCAAGAGCTAGATTCAACCACATCAAAACAACCAACATGCTAGACTTAAGCATTTTTCGTGAAGTGGAGCAGATTTAACTTCAATTAACTCAGTTCTTAGCATTTTCGTTGTTGCAAAGCAATATCATGAGCAGACATAGCTTAGCTAATTCGTAATGTAAAGTATAGCAGATGAACATTCATCGATTCAAGACTTCTAGCATTCACAAGTTCTAATGTGAGTTACTTGTGACTCTAACCTCATTCTTAGTCATGATGAACTTTAAAGCTTTATCCTCGACCTAGCATTTGTTCATGTACAGCTTCACATCTAGCAAAGAGAACATCATAAGAAGGAGAGACACTCATTGTTGTCATTGATGTCGCTCTGAGTCGCCCATGGCACATGCCAGTGAAGTCCTTGGCCTTCCCTTCTTGTGCTTGAGAGAGCTCCTCCTCCTGTCCTCCCGCCTCCCCGAGTCCATCATCAAGTTGATCGATCTCCAAGAGCGCAAGAACCCTGAGTGCAGCCTTCCCAGCTTGGCATCATCAAACCCGACTTGCGCCTCTGAGGCTTCTCCGTCGGCTTTTTCATCCTTGTGGTTGTTTACTTTCAGCTTGGGGCAATTTGCCCTGATGTGATTAAGCTCCACACTCATAACAAGTCACAGTACGCTTCTTTGTTTCTCATATTGTGTAGGCCCTTGTGAACTTCTTAATAAAAGCGCCATCTCGTGCCTCAGAATACTCTCAAGATCCTCTTCTGAATTGAGATAAAGAAGCAAGTGAAAACTTAAGAGGACTCAAACGACCATCGAGGCTCTCTGAGCTGTCCACACCAGCCATGTTACTTCTTAGAATGGTCACCGATCTCATGAGTCTTGAGCTTGCTATAGAGCAGCTCCAAAGTCGATCGAGAAGTTGACATTTTCCTGAATGGCGTAGCCTTTATCTCCCACTTCGGGTGTTGATTGGCAGCCAGAGATGGATGGCATTTTCGCATCGTAAATTCAATACTACCGATTTCATCCGATTTATCACTGTTGAAGCTGGACTCGAAATGTCATCGATGCTCTCACCAGACGATCTCGAATTTGTTATATTCTCTTTTATAGACTGTCCGACGCACTTGTTTGATTTGGGAAGAACCTCATGATAGGTTCCTAGAGTCTTCCAAATCTCATGTACTCGAGATTGCAAATCCTATCATATTCTCCTCACCAAGCCCACCATACAGAAAATTCTTTGCCTTACTGGCCATTAGCCAAAAGAGCTTTGAGTCATGAGCAACCTGTGCAAGATAAGCGGGCTCAACAGCTTCCCAAATACCGTGGTTCGCTTCTCAAGAAAGACACGATGTGTTCTTCCAAAGGCATAGTCGTGCCCATCGAAGATATGCGGTTTGAAGAGTACTTATCCATCGCCAGTTCGCTGACCTAAGATCAAGATTGAACCAACTGCGGCTCGATACCACTTGTTGGACCTAAAAGGTTACTAGAGGGTGAATAGAGCACGATCTCTTTTTCTCCCAAAATCAATTCAACACAATCCACTCCAATAGCTATGAAAGCTATGAAGATCAATCAATCATGCACAATGGACTTGTATGAACCAACTCAAAACCCCAAAGTAAAATCAACACAAAACCAAACACGAGAATTTCCGCGGCCGACCTCTCACGGCGTCGATCGATCAGCGTCGACCGCTACCCTGGCGGTCGACCGATTTCACGGAGGTCGACTTCTCGCTCGATGAACAAGAAAATCACCACCAACCAAACGCAATTGATCAAACTTTTGATTCAGGCGCCCAAACTGTGAAACTTGACACACAACTTCCTAAGGATGCTCGAACTCATTCCAAGCAACAATTGTGATAATTTTGCTCAGGTTCAGACCTTTTACCGCTTGAGCGGTTAGGTCAAAAACCAGTCAAAACGAAAATATGATCTTAAGACTTGCACGTGGGTGATTGATGATCTTGATGATCCTAGATGTATTCTCACACGCCACAGCGAAGCTCAAATCACGCCAAGAAACTAAGCAATAACTCATGATCAAACAAAGACTCAATTCATCAAAAGAGAAAGAGCACATGAACTCACTCTTTGAAGAAACTTTGGATTGATTTGATATGATATTGGTTCACCACCACCCATCAATGGATGACAAAGACTCAATACATGAGCACGAAATCCAACCAACTCTCAAGAACCCTAACCTCCGCCTCCTCCCCTCCCTAAGCAAATTAGGGTTTCAAAACACGCAAGGGCCTGAGGTGCTGCCACCTCCCCTCCTCTATTTATAGTGGAGGCTTAGGTTTCTACAGAGTCTCCTACGGGCCCAAGGCCCAAACAACGGTGACACACGCACGCATTTTAAAGCGCCAGTTCATGTTGTGCGGCACTGGCTTGCTCCGCCACGGTAGGTTGATCCAACGGCCTCATCATGTCGCAAGCTTCTCCCATCCCATCCCACCAAACCACCATGGCACTTGCACCACCCGCGTGCCGCTGATTCATCTGCCGCACTCGAACCGCCTGCTCGGCCACCTTTGTCCATCTTGCACCATACTTGAGTCCAATGACTTCACCCGCATCGCCGATCGCTTTGAACCTCTCGCTTTCAAGCCTAGTCCCGATCATCCTCGCTGCTGACCGCCGCGACCACTGCAAACTCGCAACAATAGACAAGCAAATTTCGGAACAAGTTCTTCACACCTGACCCACGTTAGTCAAAACATGCATCATGCAAATACATATGCTATGAAATCTTACGAACTTGACCTAACAGTAACCATCGCCGCCACACGCACGCATTTCAGCGGAAAACCGGCCGCATCGCCACTGGTTGGCCTCATCACATCGCTCCCGGATCACCAGTAATGGCTCGACCGCCAAAGGACTTAGCCAAATTTCAACGCCAAATCCGCAAACCTCCGAAATTTAAAACGACAGAACTTTTGACCGAAGCTCAAAATTATGAGACCGCGCGAGAATCTCCTCACTTGCCTACACCTCTTTTTGGCCCACCAACCTCCAAGGTCACTAACTTGGACGCCCGACCGCCATCGTACGCTGGCCGATCGTTAGTTGGGCATCACGATCACCGACCCGGGCCGCATCACAAAGATAATTCACCTGAGGCATGCGGCCGATCGCCACCAGGCTTGTACGACCACCGAGACCCGACATCCTCAACTTTGGCCGAAACTCGTGTTTCCGCAAACCTTCAACGCTATTGCCACTGACACATCATCCTAAGATCATGAGCATATCCCCATGATATCCACACTTTTACCCGCCGCATCAGCTTGTCGAAAGCAGGAGGTCACCACGGTGGCGCTTGGCTGACTTTCATGCGACTAATCCGCACCGTTTCCGCCTCGTGATCCTATGAAGCCGAGGATTGGTCCGATCATTGAGAAGAAGCTTTTGATTGCTCAATGTCTAAAGGGAAAAGTTCTTTGCCGCTATCACCGATGGGCGCCTAGCATATGGTGGATAATCTTTCGCCATTCACTGGCCGGATATGTCCTACTTGGGATGAGTTCGTGGAAGCTTTTCGGCTTCATATTCCCCGGTGGTCATGATGATCAAGGAACAAGAATTTCGCCTTCGCCAAGGGCGAAAGTCTCAGACCGAATATTCCATGAGTTCAACTTCCTGCCGATATGTTCTCGACGCTTTGATCGACCGCCACAAAACCATTCTAAATGGGCTATCTCAAGAATCGCAGATGGCAGTGGCTTGCATGATTTCGTAAATTTTCTCATTTGGTCAATAAAGCCAGGTGGCCAAGAGTAAGAGCAAGGCGTTGAGGAGTCACGCAGCACAATGACTTCCCGCTTTATTCTCGGTGGCGCCACCGAGGCCTCAGATGGTTGTTCAGACCACCACGAGCACCACCCATTTTCACCAATACGGTGGTTTGCCCTCGCCCATCTCTCCCACCAATGGGCCAAAGACTGCGGAAATCAGCCCGCCTCACAATGTTAACTGTGTTATCTCTGGCCATTGTGGTCGCCCGGGCATTATGCCAACAAGTGTGTGGCAGCAAAGAAGTGATTGCCTGCTCACCATATCCAACTCCTGCTGCCATTTCTTCGCAGGCTCCCTATTAAAGCCGATCCGCCCAAATTGCATGGAACCGTATCATCACAAGAGGCTACCATACACTGGTTATGTGGGTATGCTCCTAGTTAATTTCACCAAATACTGCTTTATTTGACTCGAGCATCTCATTCTTTTATTAGCAATCATTTTGTCGTTTCAACACCACTTAGACATGCATATCCTCCAACCACTTATTATTCAATCACTCGGTCGGTCTTTAAAACTATCGATTCACAGGTCAACATAACAACTTGGGGTGAAGTTTTTAGCAAATCTAATTGTGATTGACTCTAAAGGTTGGATGTCATTTTGGCATGGATTGTCCAAGAACCGTGGCCAAATCAATTGTTCCCCACCCGCTCTATTTCTATGACCAATGCACGGCATTCGTTGTTTACCATTCCAAAACAATTGGCTTTCATTTTGTTTCACTAAGTTGATACCACTCTTCTTTGGAGTCGCATCAATTGTCAGAGTATGTTGATGTTCTTTCTCAAGACCTTCTGACACCTGCATCGGAAGTAGAGTTCAGAATTGAACTAGTTCCTCGAACTGCCTGATATCCGTGAGTCCTTATCGAATGCCTCAGCCAACGTTGGTTGAATTGAAGAAGCAACTCGAGAATTGCTTGACAAAGGATTTATTCGACCGAGTTCTCACCTTGGGGATGCCCGCCATCTTTGTCAAGAAGAAAGACAACACCCACGGATGTGTGTGATTACCGTCCGCTAAATGAGGTCACTATCAAGAACAAATATCCGCCGAATAGATGATCTTTGATCGCTGGTTGGTGCCCTAGTCTTTTCAAAGATTGACGGCGCTCTGCTATCATCAAATCAAGAACTGAGGACATTCTTAAACAACTTCTACATGCTTATACGAGTATAACGTTATGTCCTTTGGTCTAACCAATGCTCCACTATTTCATGAATCTTATGAATTCAAGGTTCATGGAATTTCTGATAAGTTCTGTCGTGTTATCGATCGTACATTCTTATTTATTCCGAAATTGATAGAGCATGAATAATATTTGCGATTTGTGCTAGAAACACTCCTTCAAATAGATTATATGCGTAAGTTTAGTATGTGCTTTCTGTCAGAGGTTGCATTTTGGGGTATGTGTTATTCTGGGAGGCATTGTCAAGTTGATCCCGAAGGTACAAGATAGCAATTGAATCCTCCAAAAGTGTCCTGTAGATCCAAGTTTTTTGACTTATGTTATTACCTGAGGTTCATTGAAAATTTCTCCAAAATTGCTAGACCTTAACTCGCTTTGCAAAAGAGAAGAAGTTTGAAATGGTCACTAAATGTGAAGAGAGTTTTCGGCTTCTGAGAACCTCTTAACTAAAGCTCCTGCTTCTTACTCTTCCGAGATATTCATAAGGACTTTGACATCTATTATGATGCATCTCGCCATGGACTCTGGTGTGGTGCTATGCAAGAAGGTCGAATGTAGCATATGCATCCCTTTGCTAGCCATGCCTCATGAAGCTAATTATCCTACTCATGATTTGAATTGTCGTCAGGTCCATGCATTAAAGATTTGACGACATTACCTCCTTTGTAATCGCTGTGAGATCTACATCGATCATAAAGTTCAAGTACATATTCACCAACTGATTTGAATATGAGACAAAGAAGATGGCTTGAATTGATCAAGGACTACGACATGGGTATTCATTATTGTAACATCCCAATTTTCAATGTGGTTTCAATATAAGAAAAATGAGGGAAAATTAAACTTTTTTCATGTCATGTATTTCTTTAGAGCTAAACAATTTATGACAAATTATGGAAATACAAAGTACAAGTCCTTTTGACCTAAACCTTACCCTTCAAAACTTTCTTGTCAAAACTTGTGATCATCCTCTGAAATAGTTTTCTAAGTTCTTGGGTTGATGTGTGACCCTCCGAAAGTTTTTTACAATTTTAGTTGTTGGAACATTTTTGAGGCAAGTCAAACCAATTTTTCAATTGGTCAAACCTTAAATTCAAACGCTCGAATTTTTGAGAAAGATTCTGAGCATAAAACTCTAAAAATTTTATGTGGGTTATCATAGAGTTATCAACCTCCATTTAAAATTTCATAAGTGTTGGAGTTTAGTTGTTATTTCTAAAAATCCTTCCCAAGAGTCAGTGTCATTTTAAACCCCTGAAGTCAAACATAAAGAGTATACACTTAAAATAATTTTGGAAGAATTTATCATGAAACTGGGAAATAATTTATTTAAATCTTATAATAATTATCATGAATAAAAATAATTTTTCAAAAATTTTGGAGCTAAACCGATCCACATGAAATTCAAACTTGCTTCAATAACCTTTGTAAGTTTGAATTCAAAATAAGCAAATGATTCATGAACATTAAGGTTTAAGATTTTATTTGGTCATCCTCAGAACCTCCCCGAAAATTTCTGCATCTTTAAAATTTATTTGCTATTTAAGCTTGGGCCAAATTTATTGTATTTGGCCAAACCAATTATAAAACCTCCTATTCACTCAGCCCGATCGACTAACCCCGACCAACCCGCGCGGCCGTAACCCAATCGCCGTCGCATCCGCATCGCACTACAAGATCGCAGCCGCTCGCTTAAAATCAACGGCCCGATTGCCTCGTGTATTCGGATCGCCAATTGCTCCCATCACCATGGACTTTGATCTCGATCCAACTGGCCGGACAGCGCATAAAGTCCACCCACCTCCTTTACATCGATGGTGGGCCCGCCGATTGGCTTGTTCTCTCATACGCACCGCCAATGGCCGCTATGTCCTTCCTTGCGCCTCGCTGCCTTCAACTACCCGCCTAATCGCTTTGACCGCTGCACACCCGCTTCGCCTCACCCGCATGTTTCGTGGTGCTCGCCGCTTCGCCGCCGGGCCGCCCGCAGACAGCTTTTGCTGCATATGACCCGAGACACGCTTGCAGCTCTCCTCGTGGCTCGCCGCCCGCCTCGTTGAATAGCCGCCAGAGCCTCTGGGCAACCTTTTCTCCGCACTCTGCCCTCTGCCCACTCTTCTTCCCATGCCTCTTACCGAGCTCCATGCCCGGACGCCGCCCATGCCCGCGCCACTCCGCTCTCCTCCCGCCGCCTCCCGTGAGCCCTGGCCGCCCCCGATCACAGCCACGGCGTAGTTCGCCACCTGGAGCGAAACCTCCGCACTTGGGAGAAACCGCTGAGCCGCGATCCGCCGCCTTTCTCCGCTCCGCCATCACCGCTTCCACCGCCACGCTCTTCCAATGGAGCACAAGCATTCTCTTCACATGAGCATACTCATACCGCTTTATACCTTCCTGGGCACTCACTGCTCTCATCACCTTTGTCGCCGCCGAGGACCAGTCCGCGGCAGCCATTATGGCAGCTCCGGACTGCTCGCCGATCATCCGGTGGCTCCAGGCATCAGTGCTACGCGCTCTATTTTCCCCTCCATCTCTGCGACACTACACCGCTTCCACGTGCTCACGCCGTGATTCTCACCGCGCTACCACCGCTTCCCGAGGCCGCCAAGATCACTCAGCCCCTGGCCTTTAGCAACCCATTTGCCCACTTTACCGCCGCCGCCCACCCATCACGCAACAACCATCGCCCAAAATCAAGCAAAGTCCTCTGCCTGCCTGCTCGTGTCCTTGTGTGGAACTCTTCAGAATGACAATAGGAACCTCCCAAAAGGGTTAGTAAATTTCACTTAGTTTTGAGATCAACTAACTACTCACTCAATAGAATTGTTTAATTGGATATTTGTTTAGTATGAAGTTTGGTTAGCGTGCACCCATTTCAAAAGAGCTCCTCTAGTTAATTGGCTGCCCATAGAAGATGTTCACCAAAATTTAGAATGCCAAATAGAACCCAGCCATAAAACCTTCTGTCCTCGGCTAGCATTTGACCAAATCAAAATCAGCACAAAGGGGAACTGTAGAAACCAGCAGAGAGTTGGCAATCTTGAAGAGTTGAAGAAAGATCATTCTTAGCATTTTAGTTCGTGGTTGGTTGTGTTGTTGTAGGTTGTGAACCTTAATCAATATTTAAATTATGAAGGTCAAACTTGGCTTGTGTTGAGTCATTAAGTGAATTAACAAAAGTTAGTTTGAAACTTATAAGAAAGTTTAGTCTTTAGTTTAGAAGATATGCTGTAGGTAAATGCAAAGTGTTCAAGATAACCACTTTGCATTTAAGTTAATGACTTTATTAAGGAAGTAGATAGAGTCTCCCTAAGTCATTTAGTCCTTTGTGGCAACCAACCGAAACTTTATGAATGGGTGTCTTCAAGAATCAGAGAGTGAAATTTGTAGACAATTGGTTTGGGTAGTAGGTTGATGACCTTATAGAGTCTAGTTTAGCATTTTAGTTCAAAGAAACTATGTGGAAGGTGTTTGAGCAAGAATCAAAACTGCGCTTTGTCAATAGGTTATGACCTTGTTAATACCATCATAGAAATTATCTTAAATCAATTAGTTTCGTTTGCATTTATCTAACAAATGATTTGATGTCGATAGCAATCAACTCTTTGTGGAAGTATTGATCAAGCAAGATGGTTAGGGAAAAATGTTCATTACTTGAGTCACTCAAGAAAATAGTCTCTGATGATTGAAGCCCATGAAGTAGCATTCTTAGTTTAGATGGTTGTTCTTCTGTAAGTGCTCAATAAATAATAGGAGCATAAAAAGAAATATCAAGATAAACCTTTACAAAACCATTTGTATTTTGATAGTGAATTTTGTGTTGCCATTAGGTCATTTTAGTGAGTTATCAAACTAGAGGTTTGAATTTAAAGTTCACCATTAGCCATTCAATAGCTTAGTTCAGAATTGTGAGGGTGGGTTATAGGGTCTGGTGTTCAAAATCATGATTTGTCAGAAACTACACATAGCCAATCCAGTGTTCTCAGAGCTAATGTTATAAATGTTTGCAAAGCAAACTTGTAAATGTCATCTAGGTCACACATTTGGTTTCACTAACTGCACGCTAGTCGCACTTATGGCGACTGGAAGGAGTTGTGTTAAACTAACCACCTGGTTAGAGATTGTTAAAAGGAGCTAAAGGCTTGTAAAATGCTCAGACTGTAGTAGACCTCAGTGACTAGCCTTTAGCACTTCAATCTAAGGAGTAAAGTATTTAGAAGGCAAGAATTAGGTGGTATACAGTCAAATAACAATAGACCTTATGCTATAATCTCAATTTCAATGATCCATAACCAATCCAATTCAACTCTAAATCAAATAATTTATGTCTCTAAATCTCATTACCTTTCTTTTGTATTATTTCTTAATTGTTGGAACTTTGGCATTTCGGTTTATTCATTTTTCGCTTTCGCGCTTTTATCGTTAGAGTGGTTGAGCCCGAGAGCGATCCTCAAGAACGTATTGAGCAACGCGAAATGCCAAAGCGCTTGATCATATCCAGCTTCATTCCATTATTTTCAAGTCTAATACTTTGTTTTCCCTGCACGTATGCATGCTTTGTGTCAATGATTAATTTTGTTTAGAGGTAGTTAATCCATTGCATTGTTGTTCGAAAATTTCTTCCTTCTACCACCACCTTAGAAATATTATTCTCACTAGTGAATTAGAGTTCAGAATGATTTAGGGCCTTTATTTGTATACGCTATGATGCTTAGCCATGCTTAGTTCTGGTAGAATTGGCTACATTTTACTTTACTTGCACTTGATCACACAAAATTATTATAACTTATATTTTAGCATTTTTGCTATGTTATCTCAGAAACTAAAAATGAAAACAAAATGATTTGGACTTGGGCACAATGGTAAGATTGGTGTGCTTCGTGATCGAATGGTGTCCGAGTCAACAAGGACCTAACATCTTGTTACACTAAACTAAGCATTTTGCGTACAACCACACAGAGGGTATGGGACCTCTTGACTTAGTACTTTAGGTGTATTGGTCTGAGTCGCAGGAGTCACAGGAGGGATGGTGTTGGGAGACGAGTGTCCGAAGACTCCACCCGTGATGGGATTTGTTGTCTGGCTTAAATGTGCATATGGTTTCTATCCATATGAGCGCTACTCTGTAGTTAATACACAAGATTGGAAATGTCTCAGGACTTAGTCAGTCTGATACCTTCTAGTGTGCTTTGTGGCTTGAAGGCTCTCAAGGTGGGTACATTGGTACACCCCGTAGGGTTAAAACTATTCGAATAGCCTCGCCCCTGTTATGGACACGCTTGGGGAGGTCTTCCAAGAGTTAGACTACAACCTTTAATTAAAACTTGATGGGCTGGTATGAACGGGTGTTCATACTATTGCTGTGATGGCCATTGGGCTGGTCATCCTGTGGATGTCTTTTGTCACTACTTCATCGATCGTTATTTCGAAATAAAATTGAATTGTCAAAACTGCTTCAAACTATTACATTATTGCAAAAGAATACTTGTTTTCATAAAAGTAAGTCCAGAGCCCCTTCCACTCTAAATAAAGCTTGCATGTAGTTAAATTATAGTTCGCTACTCCCACATCGTCAGTTTTAAGAGTACAAAAACAATTTTTGTACTCGATGCTTTGTTTAATGTTTTTGTTGCAGAGAGAAGGCAGCCCCGCTTCCTTTGTGAGATGTGCATGTGGTTTGACGATCATTTGGTGCCCGGGTTGGTTGCCTTGGGTAAAGGCACACCGATTGGCTTTTGTTTTTTTGCCATCTTATACCTATTTGGCTCCAATGTATTTACTTATTTGTATGACATTTGGCCTCGGCCACTTCTTTTGTACTAACCTCTTATATTATGTATGTCTTTATGTTGTGAAGAAGTTTTGTTATGAATGAATGGAATTGATGCACATGGAACGGGTGTGTATATCGAATTGTAACACCAAGTCATCCTAACCAAGATGTCACCTAAAACATCTAACATACATCCATAATGGAAGAACTTGAAACAAGTATATCAACTAAAGACAAAGATTAAGATAAATGACATGGTGAAGGTATCCTTCCTCACCTTCTAAGTTATTTAACACTGAACATCAATAAAGAAGGTTCACACAAGTAATAAATCAACATCCAGGTGGAGAAGGTATCCTTCCTTCTCCAATTATAATTTAATTATTACAGTTCATCGTTAACGAATGAAATATGGAACTAAAATTTAGACTTGAACATGAATTTGATGTTGTGAACAAGTAGTGCGTGTCTACTCCCTCCCAAGAGCCAACATCAGGGGTTACCTAAAATAAACAAACAACGCAAGAGTGAGTCCATGACTCAGCAAGTACAGGTTATCAATAAGATAATCATTCAATATGAATAAGACAAACTCATCATCAGGTTCGATCACATCACAACCGACATAAATGAAAACATGATATGAATGCTCAAAATCAAAGGAATGGATCGCACACATGCATATACTGCAGTATAGCGATGAAACACCCGCCGGTGTTCACTCAAGCCCGCATCTTAACAAAAATGCGGATCCACTTCCGTATGAAGAACGCTTTCATACGGTGTCCAACATTGCCCATCTTGGAGTTAATGGGTCTTACATGCCCATTCCTGGAATTAATGGGTCTTTCAAATCCACTCCCGTGGACGGGACATGACAATGTCCAACACTGCCCACATTGGAATGGTGGGACTTGCAATCCACTTTCGTGGATGAAACATGCATAATGAATGCATAGAATGAAATACGAATATTGAAAGACATGATAACAAAACATGGATTCAACACATATGAAAGAACATAGACAATCCATCTTCTCTCGATCATACCAAATCACAAAGATGACCATATAAACATTCATCAATCACAATCATTAAGGGTGGCAATGTACTTGCCTTCCACGATGCGACGCAAGTTAGTCGGCAAAGGTGATACTCTAAACCCGAGGCTTCACCTCCTAACCAAGTAAAAATAATTTCAATAAGGACAAAATATTCCCAACACTACTAATCGATGCTAAACATCGCCTCGATGACTCTAGTCATTAATACAAAACTTAAAATGAAATCAACAATTTCTGACATAACTTAATTCTGGACAGCAGCACGGTAATTGACATATCTATTGGTCTGGAACTCGGAATGAGGTGAGACCAATTTCCATGGATTCTTAACTGACATATCTACAATACTCTGGTTGGGCAAAAGTTCAGATTTTGCTCTAATAAAATTTGGCCCACGGCTCAAATCTGTTGACTGAATTAATAGACAGAAATATCGGCTAAATTAAAATATCCATAACTTTTGTTGTACAACTCCAAATTGGACGTTCTTTAACAATATGAAAAGGTTATGAAATTATCTACAATAACCTAGTTGGCACGACATTCATATATTGTCTTTAACAAAAAGTGGCACACGGGTCAAAATTAAAGATAGAAACCGACATACAAACTGGACAGACTGACATACAATCTGGACAGTCACAAAGAAAAGTGCATAACTTTTGATCTATAAATCCAAATGAGGTGTTCTTTATCAATCCTGAAAGCTAGTGATATCACCTTCAAAATTTGTTATGGGCAAGACCTCTGAATCACCCTCTAACTAGGCCATAAATCAACCTATACAGAGACTGCTATTTCTCGTCAGGATTCTGGACAGCAGATAATAAATCTATCATAACTTTTGACTCGAAAGTCGGAATGAGGTGATCTTGGCGGCCACTGAAAGCTAAGAACAAGACCTAAAGAACTCTAGAAGGTGGACAACTCAAATTCTGCCTCTAAGATCACGAAACCGACCCCGCAACCTACTGGACAGATCTCACTTTCAGTTCGCAGCAATCTGTTCTAATCAAATACGAACCAAATCGCATCTACCACTAATCAAACAACGAGGATCGGTATTCGTTACCCTTGCAGCAACCAGGAAGTCGCTGTTCAAACCCCATGAAGAACTCCTCCTTCCCGATCCCTTCCTTTCACGCTTGGCGAGCACTCCCGCCTGCTTCTCCCTTCGCCCACCGTCTTGGACAGCAGCTAGAGGCACCACCAATGGAGGGGAGGTGCTGATCTTAGGGACAGGAGGGGAGGTGGCTGCCTAGGGAGAGGAGGGGTGGCGGCTCAAGGGGGAGGAGAGGAAGAGAGGTGCGCAAAAGGAGGAGGAGAGGGGAGGGGCGCAGGGTTTTGGGGAGGGTGGCACCTCCCCCTATGGCAGCAGCCTCATGGGCCAAGGCCCAGCCCAGCTGCAGAAAACACAGAAACCCCTCTAAACTCCCGATTAAACGTTTTTTCCAAAAGAAACCTTCACCGATTAATTGTTCTCTCCCAAAATTAATTCTAGCACTATTGGAGAATTACACTAATTCTCTCTCAATTTGTATTGCACTCAAAAGAAACTCGATATTACATTCTACTCCTTAACAGATTCGACCTCAATCTTACCCATTCTACGCGAAAGAACAACCACGATCGAGAACGAACAACGGAATCACGCACTGCAGAACAACACCTGTTAAAACTCACGCACACCTAAACTCCAACTTCCCAAGCATCTCCTCGGATCGAAAATACCACAACACAACGACGTAACGCGATGTCCAACTAACACTCAACCCGCACTTCCAGTACACTCATCGGAGAAAACTCGAAGGTAAGATCTCACTGATGGTCAACGGCGCAAACGAAACTCAAACTCGGATCTCCTGTACTCACCCAACACGATAACATACAAGACGTTACGCACTCACGCATGGACCCGAGACAGTCCCGCGATACGCCAACTAGCGAAAACAACCCAATGTACCTTGGGTTAACCTTCCCATTGAAACCGAACCACACGACAAGCACGAAGAACACAAAACTCGTGTTCCACCTTTCAATCGAACTCTTCACTAAAGCAAGGATCACCTCCTTTAACCGTAAACACACTATCGAAACTCTTTACCGCAAAACATATCTGAATAAGAAAGATTCACGTCACAACTATACGCTACCAATCGGCATCAAGAGTAAAATCCGTAAATCGTAATTTCATCAAGAAAACATTTCCACTTTCAAAGTGGCAATTTGCGAATAAACGCTCACTTAAAACCAAAGGAGAAATCATTTTAAATGCCCAAATCGAACTTCCTTATTCTTCCCGAATCGATAGGAACCACACATACCAAAATCGAGTCAAACTCGACTTACGAAAGACATTGGTCATCAAAGACAAAGCTCAAGCGAGAATTAAGAAAACGCTTCACTAATCAAGAAGACATTTTTTTCCTTAGTTTCACTTTTGGAATAAAACATCTCTCCAACCTTGGAATTAATTCATCGCATACCACACGGTCTCAACCATCTTCATTTAACATCCTCAAGTTAGGCTTAAACCTAAATACATCTTCCACACCGTTGTAGAGAGACCCTATTGATTCCAATCAATACTCTAGACAACTCATTCAACTCGATGACATTAATTTGATAGAAGGCACCAAAGCACCTAAAAACCCTATACAATCTCATCACCTCCAACTTTCAGTGAATAACACATCGTAATCCTCAGACAATCCCGGCCATGAACTACATCGAAGGGTTCTATCGACAATCATTCCACTACTCGAATACTCCGCTTTTCTATCTCTCTACACACAAATCTTTGGGCGACCAAAAGTTTAGCATGAAAATGGAAAGCCCAAATTTAACCTCTCGAGACCTCTACAACGAATTCCTCTTATAACAAATAATGAAATCATCGGATTAAATCTCTAAGATTTCCTCCATTCGACATACTCACTCATTGACATCATCAGAATCATTCATACAACATCACGATACTTTCAATAGAGTTACTCTATAAAATTGATTACGGTTTCAAACATTTGATAATCCCCAACATTCCAACATGAACCAAGGTTCTGGAACTACACTATACCATAGGTCCTACTTAGTCGAACAATATACAATTTTACTTAAACCATACATTCCATCCGAATCAACTTCCTCCAAGAGATTCAAGTCAAAACCAACTCATCTTCTATTACTCCTCCAATAGTGGGTAGCAAAATCTCACCCCTACAATCAATTAACCACCACCAAACAAACAACAACATACGAGTTGTAAAACTTTGCAAAGACAAAACGGTTGATCCTTTCTCAAAAGAAAGAGGCGAACAAGAACAAATTTCACAACACAGAAAATGTTATGCCACAAAGTGAGCACGAGACCAAAAGAAATAACTGCAACGAAGATCCGGGAAAACGAAAATTGAGTTCACCGTGGAGTGCACGATCCTCTAAAAGGAATAGCAAATAACCACCAACAAGAAGAATGACATTGCGATTGAAACTCGAGAACTCTTGAGTGAAAAGAGCAAAAGTTTATGAACAATTCAAATAACCACAAGTTACAAAACTTGACTCAATTCTCAAATATTCATAATGCACTCTCTCTTTAACACCGTAATTAATTCTTTGACTAACATCACTTTGCCACAAAGAACAAGATAAGGTCTTTAGTCCAAACCACAAGGACTAATTAAGAACCAATAAAAATTCTTCCATACGTTATATTTATTCGAATAGTTCAACTACACAAGAAACATGAGATCCAAATAATCTCAACCACCAAACTCAAACATTTCCAATTACAGATTTCGCGAAAGCAAGTAGATTAGTCTCTCTTAAAGGAACCATCATAACTTCTTTGGTTGCAACCTCACATACAACTCAAACCAAAGAGCCTTTAGAGTTAAACCACACAAATCTCTTAAGAAGCAACAGACAATCCAATACCTTAATTTATTTAAAATAATTTCGCTACTGATGATTTAAGAGCTCAAAGAAAATATCACGAAAGCTAAACTTGAAATATTCACATCCGAACGATATCACCAAGGGCGATCAAATTACTATGGGTATTAACATCAATTTCACAACAACAATTAGAAAACACTTCAAAAGACCCACGTGAAAAGAATGAGTTGATTCTTTCTAAAGAAGAGACAAATGGAAACGATTTTCACCAACTAGAAAACTCATCCACCACTCAGACCGAACATGGGACCAAGAGAAGAAACCAATTAAGCAATGAACTCACAGAACATAAGTGGATTCCAGCTTGAACGCATAAGCCTCACAAGAAGAGAATATCGAACCCAATTGAGATAAGAACAAATAAGTATTCAAAATCAAACACTTGCATCATCAAGAACCATTGCAACATTGTAACATATCGTTACTCGATAAACTTCATTTACCACATAAAGCCCGATCCCCAAAAGATCATGAATACAAATTCAAATTTGATCATTTAGGAAATATCACCATGGGTGATCAAATTACTACGAGAATTAACCTCATTATCACATTTTTGACTATTTAATAACATCGACAACATACATAGTACCAAGAATCATCAAACTTTATTACTCCATCCTAAAACTTCCCAAAGGGAACACAAACCACAAGGTTAAAACAAATTTATCATAACAAGTTTATGCTAAGCAATAACAATATCACAAGGCACGCTAACAAAGACTACTTACGAAATTCATCTACTCAATTGTTGGTGTTGCTCAACACTTTCTTCAAATACCATTAACAAATGATGATTGTACTAACCACGCGTATACATACGGTACTAATTCTATCTGCAATCACATAACCATTTATAAACATAGATTCACATTTCACCTTTGTTCGTAAATCATTTCAAAACATGATTAAAGATTCACTAACATAATTTCCTATAAACAAGGTTTCATGAGTCGATACACCAAACACCTATCCGTACTTTATACAAGTTTCAACAATTTTAGCATACTAGAAATAGATAAATCTAGCTCTTATGTAAGATCTATAGGTTCAATAGATATTGACAGTCTTTATTTAACATACACCATGAATCAAATACAAGGACATATCAAATTAATCTGTTCCACTTCCATGGATGGTAGTTAAGAGTAATTGATTTGCACTATGCTAATAACCCAACTTGGTAACTCATATCATAACAATTTATTCGCTTAATCATAAATTCTCAATTTAAGCATGGCAAGACATCACAAAAGGATTCTAACACCTTACTACAAAGAAAAGAGACTTCAAACCTCAACGCTCAAGTAATCCAAAGAAACACATAAAGCCAAAGCTTTCAAGCAACCGAACTTACAATGAAAACTCTTCACTAATCAAGTTATCAAATGAGTAAATGAGTCATTCTTTTCAATGAGAAAGAAGGAGCAACCAAGAAAACATCAATCTTGCCAATTGACAAACGATCACAAGTAGTAGAAACAACTCAACAAATGAAAGGCAATATTTGTTTCAGAGAACCAAGAGGGATCTATGGAAAACCATAACTATCATGGACCACAAATCCGGAGAAGTTCATCAACCACCACAGACAAGAATTGCCAAATTCAAATCAAGAAAGAGAACAACTTTCTAAAGCAACTCACGCTTAACACTGAAACTATGGTACTGGTAACTACTCCTCTAACCACGTTCTCGCGAACGTGGTGTAACCTCGTGAATCCTGAGTAACAACCACGACCTCCACTTCTTATCATTTGATAACATCACGCCTCACCGAAATACTCAATTATGATTACACAGATCATCTCATGACAATCATAGTATTAGTTCATAGATATTGAATATCATAGCAGCATCATATATTACCAACAAGGATGATAGTACGTAAGCAATTCAACAATTGCTCAACCAAAATGAAACATAATAATGAGATATTGCGGAAGCAATGTACTTTTCCAACCCCACCCATCGTGCACAACGTGTGTCGCTTTAATGTTCGTCTATTAACCACGGACCTAAAGCCCGCTCGATACCAATCGTAACACCTCGCTATCCTAAGCCAAGATGTCACCTAAAACATCTAACATACATCCATAATGCGGAAGAACTTGAAACAAGTATATCAACTAAAGACAAGATTAAGATAAACAGACATGGTGAAGGTATCCTTCCTTCACCTTCTAAGTTATTTAATATCGAACATCAATAAAGAAGGTTCACACAAAGTAATAAATCAACATCCGTGGAGAAGGTATCCTTCCTTCTCCAATTATAATTTAATTATTACAGCTTCATCGTTAACGAATGAAATATGGAACTAAAATTTAGACTTGAACATGAATTTGATGTTGTGAACAAGTAGTGCGTGTCTACTCCTCCCAAGAGCCAACATCGGGTTACCTAAAATAAACAAACAACGCAAGAGTGAGTCCATGACTCAGCAAGTACGCTTATCAATAAGATAATCATTCAATATGAATAAGACAAACTCATCATCGTTCGATCACATCACAACCGACATACAAATGAAAACATGATATGAATGCTCAAAATCAAAGGAATGGACTGCACACATGCATATATCAGAGTATAGCCGCGTGAAACACCCGCTTCAGTTCACTCAAGCCCGCATCTTAACAAAAATGCGGGGATCCACTTCCGTATGAAGAACGTTTCATACGGTGTCCAACATTGCCCATCTTGGAGTTAATGGGTCTTACATGCCCATTCTGGAATTAATGGGTCTTTCAAATCCACTCGTGGACGGGACATGACAATGTCCAACACCGCCCACATTGGAATGGTGGGATTTGCAATCCACTTTCGTGGATGAAACATGCATAATGAATGCATAGAATGAAATACTTAATATTGAAAGACATGATAACAAAACATGGATTCAACACATATGAAAGAACATAGACAATCCATCTTCTCTCGATCATACCAAATCACAAAGATGACCATATAAACATTCATCAATCACAATCATTAAGGGTGGCAATGTACTTGCCTTCCACGATGCGACGCTTTAGTCGGCAAAGGTGATACTCCTAAACCCGAGGCTTCACCTCCTAAACAAGTAAAATAATTTCAATAAGGACAAAATATACCCAACACTACTAATCGATGCTAAACATCGCTTCTCGATGACTCTAGTCATTAATACAAAACTTAAAATGAAATCAACAATTTCTGACATAACTTAATTCTGACAGCAGCACGGTAATTGACATATCTATTGGTCTGGAACTCGGAATGAGGTGAGACCAATTTCCATGGATTCTTAACTGACATATCTACAATACTCTGGTTGGGCAAAGTTCAGATTTTGCCTCTAATAAAATTTGGCCCACGGCTCAAATCTGTTGACTGAATTAATAGACAGAAATATCGCTAAATTAAAATATCCATAACTTTTGTTGTACAACTCCAAATTGACGTTCTTTAACAATATGAAAAGTTCATGAAATTATCTACAATAACCTAGTTGGCACGACATTCATATATTGTCTTTAACAAAAAGTGGCACACGGGTCAAAATTAAAGATAGAAACTGACATACAAACTGGACAGACTGACATACAATCTGGACAGTCACAAAGAAAAGTGCATAACTTTGATCTATAAATCCAAATGAGGTGTTCTTTATCAATCCTGAAAGCTAGTGATATCACCTTCAAAATTTGTTATGGGAAAGACCTCTGAATCACCCTCTAACTAGGCCATAAATCAACCTATACAGAGACTGCTATTTCTCGTCAGGATTCTGGACAGCAGATAATAAATCTATCATAACTTTTGACTCGAAAGTCGGAATGAGGTGATCTTGGCGGCCACTGAAAGCTAAGAACAAGACCTAAAGAACTCTAGAAGGTGGACAACTCAAATTCTGCCTCTAAGATCACGAAACCGACCCCGCAACCTACGGGACAGATCTCACTTTCAGTTCGCAGCAATCTGTTCTAATCAAATACGAACCAAATCGCATCTACCACTAATCAAACAACGAGGATCGGTATTCGTTACCCTTGCAGCAACCAGGAAGTCGCTGTTCAAACCCCATGAAGAACTCCTCCTTCCCGATCCCTTCCTTTCACGCTTGGCGAGCACTCCGCTGCTTCTCCCTTCGCCCACCGCCTTGGACAGCAGCTAGGAGGCACCACCAATGGAGGGAGGTGTTGGATCTTAGGGGACAGGAGGAGGTGGCTGCCTAGGGGAGAGGAGGGGTGGCGGCTCAAGGGGGAGGAGAGGAAGAGAGGTGCGGCCAAAAGGAGGAGGAGAGGGGAGGCGGCTAGGGTTTTGGGGAGGTGGCACCTCCCCTATGGCCGGCCAGCCTCATGGGCCAAGGCCTGTGCCAAAGCTGCCGAGAAAACACAGAAAACCCCATCTAAACTCCCGATTAAACGTTTTTTCAAAAGAAACCTTCTACCGATTAATTGTTCTCTCCCAAAATTAATTCTAGCACTATTGGAGAATTACACTAATTCTCTCTCAATTTGTATTGCACTCTCAAAAGAAACTCGGGATATTACATTCATCCTCGGAGTGGTTTGACAACTGAACTTTAAGGAACTTGATCACACGGTTCCTTGTTCTCGCTCACTTCTTCGAGGATACGAACGGGCGCTCACGATAAGACAGATCTTCCCGCACATCGATATTTTCCAATGGCGCTTCCTCCACAGAACACGAAGGCACTTCTTCAATTGCGATACGTGAAAACATCATGCACTCCCTCAAGTGTAGCTGGCAAGTCTAACTTGTAAGCAACAGCTCCCACTCTATCGCTGATGCGGTAGGGTCCGGCATACCGAGGAGCCAATTTGCCCTTGACGCCAAACGACGATGACCCTTCGAGGTGAGACTTTGAGATACACAAAGTCATTAGGCCGAAACTCACTCACGATGACGCCGACCGCATAGCTCTTCTCGCTCGACTGAGCACGCGTAAGTGCTCACGAATCAATCGCACTTGACTTTCAAACCTCATTGATGGAATTCGGGCCAAAGAACCGCTCTCCCCGCCACCGGTTCAACGGTGTTCTCCGCAGCGACGTCCATACAAGGCCTCAAATGGTGCCATACCAAGACTAGCCTGGAAGCTGTTGTTGTAGGAGAACTCGGCAAGCGGTAGGCACTTCTCCCAATTCTTTCCATAGGAAAGAACACAAGCACTGAGCATATCTTCAAGAACTTGGTTGACGCGCTCGTCACCACCATCACCGGGGATGATAGGTCGGTGAACGAAGACGGGTCCCCATGGCTTCCTGCAGACTATGCCAAAACCGAGAGGTGAGCAGAGAACCACGATCCGACACAATCGCTCGTGGCACACCATGCATCACAATGCGGGATATGTAAAGATCCGCTAATCGATTCACATCAATCTTCGATCGTGACCGAAGGAAATGGGCCACCTTCGTCAATCGATCAATGATAACCCATAATGCATCCTTCCTGCAGGAGTGCGTAGACCAATGATGAAGTCCATGCCTCTGTAATCCCACTTCCATTCTCGCATGCGGCAAGGGCTGAAGAAGACTGGCCGACGCCGATGCTCGCCTTGACACGACAACATGTGTCACATCCGCAACAAACCCGCAATCTCGCGCTTCATGCGAGTCCACCGTAATCTCTCGACGCATCTTGGTACATTTTGGTGGCCCCGGGATGGATGGACAAAGGCGAATCATGGGCCTCCTGAAGAATCAAATCCCGCAACTCTGGGACCTTTGGGACCACAAGACGCTGCCCAAACCATACAACACCGTGCTCATCTTCTGTGAAACACTTGGCTGATCCATCCTTGATGTTCTGCTTGATTTTACCCACACCATCATCTGATTGTTGTGCTGCCTTGATTTGATCCACCAAGGTCGGTTGCACAACCAAAGCAGCAAGGGAACCATGCTCAACCAAACCCAAGTTGAGACGCTGAAATTCTGCAAGAAGTGCAGGTTGCTGCTCTTGGATCATCAGAGTATTGCAATACACCTTCCGGCTAAGTGCATCGGCAACCACATTGGCCTTGCCAGGATGATACTGAATACCCATGTCATAATCTTTGATCAATTCCAGCCATCTCCTCTGCCTGAGGTTCAGATCTGGCTGAGTGAACAAGTATTTCAAGCTCTTGTGATCGGAATACACCTCACGTGATACGATCGATAATGCCGCCAAATCTTGAGTGCATGCACCACAGCAGCCAACTCTAAATCATGGGTGGGATAATTGAGCTCGTGAGGTCTCAACTGCCTGGATGCATAAGCAACAGCCTTGCCTTCCTGCATAAGGACACATCCAAGTCCCTGACGAGAGGCATCGCAATAAATATTGAAGCTCTTGTGGATATCAGGAAGAGTGAGGACTGGGGCTAAAGTCAATCGCTGTTTGAGCTCCTGAAAGCTCTCATCACAAGTAGAGGACCAAACAAACTTCTTGTCCTTCTTGAGCAATTCAGTCATCGGCTTTGCGATCTTGGAGAAGTTCTCGATAAAGCGGCGGTAGTAGCCCGCTAAACCAAGAAAACTCCGCACATCAGTGACTGACTTGGGCTGACCCCAAGATAAAACATTGTTGACCTTGCTGGGATCCACAGCTACGCCTCCAGCTGAAAGAACATGGCCCAAGAATGCCACTTCCTTCAACCAGAACTCGCATTTGCTGAACTTCGCATATAGCTGGTGCTCCCGCAATTTGCCCAAAACAATCCCCAAATGCTCAGCATGCTCTGCTTCAGTCTTGGAATAGATAAGAATATCATCAATAAAGACCACCACAAATTTGTCCAAAAACTCCATGAATACTGAATTCATAAGGTTCATGAACAAAGTGGAGCATTGGTTAGACCGAAAGACATGACGGTATACTCGCATGCACCATAACGAGTAGTGAAAGCCGTCTTCGTAATATCCTCGATCGATCCTCGACTGATGATACCCCATTCTCAAATCAATCTTTGAGAACACCTGGCTCCACCAACCGATCGAACAGATCATCGATGCGGGCGAGGGTATTTGTTCTTCACCGTCACCTCATTGAGAGGACGGTAATCAACACACATGCGCAAAGTCTTGTCCTTCTTCTTCACAAAGATCACCGGACAACCCCAAGGAGATGAATCTGGGACGGATGAAACCCTTTGCTTGGAGCTCACCAAGCCGCTTCTTCAATTCTTCTAGCTCATTGGGAGGCATTCGACACGCGCCTTTGAAATCGGAGCGGATGCACGCAGCAACTCAATGACGAACTCAAGGTCTCGAATCGAGGCATCCGGCAAATCTTCGTGAAATACATCCACAAAGTCGATACTATGGGAACATCCCGAATACGCATATCGGCTTTGCTTCTAACACACATAGATGTGGCCCCGGCCGCGCGAAAATCCGACCTGCTGCCCGAAGGGTCGTGAGATAGACAATCTTCCGCACAATCGATTTGCCTAAGTGTTGGGACAACCAATCCATGCCAAGAATCACATCCGAGCTCACGAATCCCAGAGCGAATAAGGTTTGCCAAAAACCCCACTCCTTGGACTATGATAGGAACATCACGACATCAGATCGGCTCTCATTTCCACCCGAGAGCGGATGAGCAAAGGAACTCCCAAAGGAACACGGTGAAGACCACTAGCAGCAGCAAATGATCTTGAAATAAAGAATGCGATGCTCGTAATCAAATAATACTGCAGCAGGACGAGAATTAACAAGAAGTGTACCAATCACGACATCCGCGCCTCCGGAGCCTCCTCACCGAAAGGTGGTTGACTCGACACGCTCGCACTCAGGTCTTCGGATAATCTTACGTCGGTGGGTGACCACTCCCACGCCCGCGTCCTCCATTAGGGCGAGGGCTGCCGCAACACTCGACGGCGAGCATTCGCATAATGGCCCTTGTTGTGGCAAATAAAACAAGTAACCTCGCCGCCGGATTGCGAGGCCGCCGGCTCGCTGGATCGCAGCGCGACGTGGCTGAAACACGGCATGCGGTGGGGCGAGCTGGTGCAGATGGCCTCGGCGCCGGTGGAGCAAAGAACGGGCCATCGGTGCCGCCCACCAGAGGGCAGTGGTGGCGGCGTGAGTAGACCGATGCGCTCCCATTTGCGCTTGCGAGACTCGCCCCGCCGCCTTCGCCTATGCTCTGCAACGATGGCCTTATCTACCAAGGCCCGAAAGTCGGGAAGTCCACAATGACACCTGTCCTGCGCAGCCTCGGACAAGCCATCCATAAACTTCTCTGCTTAGCCTCATCGAGGCCACCTCCTGGAGCATAACGAGCGAGATGATTGAACTCGTGCATGTATCTCCACACGGACTTGCGCCCTTGCTTGAGCGCGAGGAATTCTTTCTTTTCAGCTTCATCAGGCCATCCGGGATGTGGGCCCGACGAAAGGTGACACTGAACTCCTCATGCGACCACATACGCGCGCATGGCTGCATGGCGAGATAGTTCTCCCACCATGAGAGTGCGCGCCCTCAGGTGGGACGCGAAGAGTGCCTTATCCTGCGCTCGGCATCGAGCTATGTTGAGCTTTCGCTCAACCATGTGCGACCAATCATCCGCATCGAGAGGGTCCTCGAGCGGGAAAAGTCGGCGGTCAGGTGCGGAGGAACTCGCAAGTCCCCGCGAGTCCGGTGGCCGCCACCACCGGCAGGAGTGGAGGTATTCCTAGCAATAACCTCCAAGATGCGCGTCTGGTCCATGCGATTTCGCTCGATCGAGCGAGAACCTCGACCATGGTCGGAGGAGGGAAGCTCCTCATCATGACCACCATCTGACGCCACGCTGCTCTCCCGGCCATCCTGTTTCACCAAGACAAGTTAACAATAGCCTAAAACACGAAGTCGACAACCTCGCAATTAACTTACTAACAAAGACAAAACAAACACAAGACTTTTAAGTTACAAAACCAATTGACAAAAATCGACACTTAGCAAACTCATATATATCTTACCCTTATACCCCCACAAATTTTACTTAGACTTAATTCTCTATGGTTCTCCCAAAGACTGATTCTACCGGTAGTAACTATCTTTTGAAAGGAAAGAGAGAAACCAAGTTTTAAAACTCAAATTAGAGTAAGATGAGAGTAGAAGGCTAAGATATGTAAGGAGTAAAACTGAGGATCTCTTAAGGTTTTATAAACCCCATTGATACTTTGAAAATAGGCCCTTCCAAAATATCCTAAGGACGACTATGCTTGGGTTACTACGGTCAGAATGGATCTGATACCAACTTTGTGAGGACCCCAATTTATTTGGCTTGTAATGCTTAACCAACCACCGGTCCTAGCATCACAAATCATATAATTGATCCTCGAGATATGTATACTTCCTGAAGCAAGATACACACTCGTTACAAAATTAGACATCAACTCCATTCCAAACATAGAGTCCAAACACCCCACTACCAAACGGAAGATAAACAAATAGTAGAGTTATTATGCACAAAGGCCGACGGGCCACAAGATACAAAAAGTAAACAGAACGACAATGAAGCAAAAGTGCCATAAGATGGCTATAAACAAAGCCAATCGTGCCCTCCAACCCACAAGGCATCCGACCGACCGCCAAGTCTAGTCATCCACGAATCGGCAACACACTCACAGTGAGGCCCTTGGGGCTCACCTTCTTCCTCTGCAACAAAACATTAAGCAAAGCACCGAGTACAAAGATTGTCTTTGTACTGCAAGACCGACGTGTGAACTAGCGCACTGCTCATACGCTACATGCGAGCTTATTTGGTGGAGGCCATATGTTTCATTTGCATAAAGCCAATTTTCATTTGCAATAATGTAATACAGTTTAAAGGCAAGTTTGCAATTCATTTTTAAGATTGAAATAACAGTACGGATATTAATAACCAAAAGTGAAGGATAAACAACCTAGAAGTGACTATCCCAATAGTCACCACAACAATAGCACGAATCCCAGATTCGTACCACCCATCAAATTTTAAGTTAAATGTTGTAGTCTAGTTCTTACGGGGCGTATCCGAGCGTGTCCATAACCTAGGACGAGGCTATTCGAATAGTTTTAACCCTGCATGGGTGTACCAATGTACCCACACTTCAGACCGCCTTTAAGCCAAAACACACTTCCGAAGGTATGCTGGCACGGCTAAGTCCTACGAGACTTTTTCCAATATTGTGTATTAACTACGAGCCGCTCGTATGGATAGAAATCCATACGCTTACATGGTAAAGCCGAAAAGACAACTACCCACTCAGGATAAAGCTTTTCGGACAACTACCATGCTCCCACCTCCATCCCTCCTGCGACCTCCTGCGACCCGGAGCCAATACACGCCAAAGTACTAGGTCAAGAGAGGTCCCATATACTCTAGTGTGGTTAGCACGCAAAATGCTCAAGATGCGGTGGCGCAAGTAACTCGGTCCTTAATCGACTCGCACCTTTCCAATACACCCAATGCATCACACCAGTCTTACCATTGTGCCCAAGTCTAAATCATTTTTGTTTTCATTTTTAATTTTGCAATTAAACATAGCAGAAATGCTGAAACATATAGTTGTAGTAAATTTTTGTGTGATCAAGGTTACCGACTAAAGTCGATAACCGCCCATTTCTACCGATACTAAGCATGTCTAAGCAATTTGAACTCGTAATCTACTAAGTGACAAGAGATCATCCAATGACCTCTAATCACAAAGAAATAACCTAGGCTCAGGTAGTAGAGATCAATATTTTGACTACAGGATATGCAGCTACGGGTTTAACTAATCAATTTAACTCAAATTAAGCAATGCATACATACAGCTGAAACAAAATATTAGACTTTAAAATACTGGGATAAACATGATCAAATCGCTTGCACGGTCATTGTTGCTCAATTTGTTATGGAGGGTCGTTCTCGTGGTTGCCGCAAATATCGAAACCTAACGATTTGAACAAAACCGCGAATAAGAACGAATAACACCGACAAAACTCGAACATACAACAATAACAAAACACACTAAACTTTTCACAAAGAGCCAAGCATGATATAACAAAATTTCAGAAACAGAACAATTCATTTTAATTTATTAAGAATCTTCTATGAATTTCTAAGCTAAAAACACATCAAAACACTAGTTAATTGCTTAACAAATTTTCATGAACAGAAACAGTGTATAAAACCTATCCTAATAATTAGTACATTAAAAATGACAAATTACAAAATTGGTCTCACTGGATTTGGACAAATATTGAAAGAGATATACATTTTCTAATTTAGAAGATACATAAGACATCATTTTGTTAATTAACAGATTTTTGCTACAGAGACATGGATGAAACTAATTTTAGTAAATAGTATATTTGAAATGAAAATTAACAGCACTGGTTTTATGCAATTTAGATAAAAATTGAATTAGTTATGCATTTTACAAGTTTAATTGAATTAACAGATCAACAGAAAACACAAACCAGAAATACTAAATCATTTAAATCTTTTTCTACCGCAAAGCCGCTAGCCCGCATACACCGACAGATGCGGGCCGCGAAAATCTTGACGAAACAACCACCGCACGAAAGTGACGTCGGCGTATTCTAGAATACGTCTTCGCTTACCAAAGTGCAAACGACATACTCTCACAAAGAAATACGCTCCCAACAGAGAAAACGTTACGAGCTACACAACCTAATCGACAAGATGGACCCACATGGCAGTGACTCAGAGAACAAATAACGGGCTGGGTTAAAGATTTTCTAAACGCGATTAACAGAGAGGGCCCACAAATCAGTGACTCAAACTAGACATGATTAGCGCTAAACTAACTCCACCGGCGGTTCACCGGCGCGCACAGAGACGGCGGCGCGGCCGCGCAGTGGATCTTGCAAACCAGTGAGTTTCAAAACGAGTGAGTGATACCTTCGGGTTCACAGAGACTTCGCGAACCCAGAGGTGGTGACGCGGGGTCCGATGGTCACCGGAGTTGAGCTTGCGACGACCGGAGGCGGAGAAGAAGATGCGGTGCTCGCGGAGAAGACGATACGGACTTCTAGAAGACTCCGGAAGGTGTGCTTAAGCTTCGCCTCAACACCAGGAGCAAGAAGCACACGATAACGCCGACGAAGAAGGCCCGAGACGGCCGGAATTCCTACGGCGGCGGAAAACCGAGCTTGGAGAAGAATTGGTCGCACGCCCGCAACGATGCACCAAAGATGAAAACGAAGTCACCGTTAGACTCAGTGCATCAATGCGAGTCCTAAGGGACTAGGTGACGAAGCTAGGAACTCACCAGATCGCAAACGAGCTCACGGAACCGAGATCGCCGGAGGCGGAGACGACGACACCGCCCCTGGTGATTCACTGGACGCCAAGGACCCGGGTTGGGCAAAATGGAGGCGGCGCCGAGCGTGGATCACGGTGGTGCGGTCGCTGGCTCAAGCGGCGCTAATCTGGCGGCGCTAACCGTTCTCTTCTCCGCCAAAAGCAGAAGCGGCGGAGAAAGCGAGAGAGCGAAGGAAACTAAGAATGGATGAGTGCTGTGAGGTTATAAAGCTCTGGCGATGCTTCGGAGAGGGACACGCGTCCCCGACGTGGCAGCGACGAGCAGCGTGGCAAGCATGCGAGCGCGGCCGCGAGCTCCGGTGAGACGCGGAGAAGACGAGGGTAATGCTGACAGGGATGGCCCACATGTCAGCGACAGAAACAAAGCGGTGCGAACAGTTGCTTAGACTCGATCAAGAATGTATCGACCGTTGGATCTGAAATGGACGGCTGAGATTGGTGTATGCATTCGGACAGGTCGGTTGCGCACGCAACGTGGATCGTTCGATTTGCATCGGACGGTCACGATCGATTGGACTCGCACAAAGTGCAGCTAGGCGGTGCGACCGAGTCAAGTGGTGCGGTCTGGTTTGAGTCGGACTCGGGTTCGAGCCCGACAAACAGTGATTTCTGATTTTGAGTTTAAAAGCTGAGAGAGTTTTAGGGAATTTTTAGAGATAGCTTCAGGGCTCCAAAAATTTTGAAATTTTTATGGTAGCTACTTGAGACAGAGAGCAACATTTCATAAATTTTCCAGAACTTTTTATGCACTGAGAAGTTCTGCAGAAAATTCACAAGCACGCTGACCTAGGGTTTGACCAGATTTCCAACTAGTTTGACTTGGCCATTTGAAATAGCAAATAAAATCTAAAAATTGTGAGATAATTCACGGAGGTAGATAGGATGATCAAGATGATAGGAAAAATAATTTCAGAGGATGATCACAAGTTTGAAAGCTATGAATTTGCTGACAACAATTTCCAATCACAAGAATTAAACTCTAAAAATTGGAAATTGCTAGGGAAATTTGTAGAAACTCTCAAATGATTTCATGAGGCATCAAAAGTTTGTATTTCTCCTCATAATTTACATTTGAAATACAAACCCTAAGTTAGGGCTGTTACAGTTATGTGGCTAACCGGTCGTCTTTTGGTTTAAGCCATCTTATGGCACCTTTTGCTTCCGCTGATACTTAGTACTTCTTGCCTTTTTGTCGGTTGGCTGTTCTGTAATAACTTATATTATGTATATCTTTTGCTAGACTTGTTATATACTGTTGTATGGGATTGATGCATGCTTTTGTATGATGTATGTGTGCTGTAATTTCTGGGAGGCACATGTCCATCGAGACACGGTGTATTTTGTTTGTGATGCTAGAGCCAATGGAAGGCTAAGTATTACAAGCTAAATAAACCGGGGTCTCACATTTTGCTTGGGCCCCACCTGTCATGGGCATTAAGCACATTTCTCTCTTCCAAGTGGGCCCAGCCACAGTGAATCCCCCCGACCAGTGCATGGACTTGGTCCATGTGCTATTAGGTGCACCAACCCTCTCTCCTTTTTGTTTTAACAGATTTGTTATTTTTAAGTCGCCTGAAATTTTTTTAAGCTTAAGTCAATTATTGTCATAATTAGATTTGTGTAGAGATTGATGCGTCATATAATTGGATATTGATCCAATGGATAAAATATGTGACTTATGCTTAATAAAATTTCGGTGGTCATACGAATAGACAATCTCTTGTTTTAATTCAAAGCCAAACTTTGGAAGTTCTGTTTTCCCTTGTCCTAATTTCAAAAATTATGAAATTTATTTCTAAAATTTTGTAAATTCAAGATCTTGCTAATAGCATAGGTCTTGATTAATTTCGAGTTCATTTGTTTTTTTGTATTTATTTGCTCTCTTTGCTTGTTTGTATCTTTTTCCGGTA
Source organism: Ampelocalamus luodianensis (assembly GCA_036346255.1). Lineage (NCBI taxonomy): Eukaryota > Viridiplantae > Streptophyta > Magnoliopsida > Poales > Poaceae > Ampelocalamus > Ampelocalamus luodianensis. The sequence continues at coordinate 158,945 of JAYEVH010000032.1, read as the reverse complement.
TATTCGTTCGAATAGGATTCGAAGACGTGGGAGATCTCCAACTTGATCAAGCTCAAGATTGTCAAGACTCTCTTACCTTTAATCCAGGTAAATCAATACTTTGATTATATTGATATTGCATTTTATGCAAATTATATTCTTTTAAATTACCAAAATTTTATGCTTTAATTCTTTAAGCAAATGTATGCTAAAGCTTAAGGTAGTTAAATACCTATTTGATGATTAATTAATTATTATGCTATCCCTTGATAATTGAACCCATTATTCCATATCACCCTAGTAACACTACTACAAAAAAAACGTCATCACAGACGGTTCTAAACCGTCATCACAGACGGTTTTGTGAACCGTCTGTATTTATGCGTGCGTGATAATAGCGTTCATCACGAGCGGTTTTCAAACCGTCGCGAAAATAGCTATCCTGACGGTTCTTAACTAGAACCGCTCGTGATAATTAATCGCGAGCGGTTCTTGTTCAAAACCGCCGCGATAGTCCATTTCACGACGCTTTTAACAAGAACCGCTCGTGATAGTATTATCACTGACGGTTCTTGTTCGAGCAAATGCGTGATAGTTTTTATTGCAAAAAAATCAGCATACGTTGTTTCCATTCTACATAGAACGTTGTTTGCAGCGCTGATGTGGAGAACCAGGCTATCTAGCACACCCAAACATGATCACCAAGAACCCACCAGCACACATTGTGTAGCACACCATGCCATCTACAATTCCACCAGCAACAATAACCGAATGCGCCTTAGGACCTTGGCCGCTCGATCCTTCCTTCCCTCCTCCCTTTTCAAAGATCCACCTCTCTTAGCATACATCATCACCAAGAACCCCACTAAGCGGCTTCACCCCCTTTTAATGCATAGAACAAACCACATCAAGCAAAACATCAAAAGATAAATAATACTCAATATGAAACCAAAAGGGAAGGAGGGGAGCAGAGGGAGGACGGCGGGTAGCTGCGTGGTGGCGCGTGTTAAGGGCCGAGGCTGCGGTCGAGGAGGCAGCACCCAGTGGAGCAAAGGAGGAGGGAAGGAAGGATGAGAGCCAGCTTGAGGTGTAAGGGGGCCGAGGGAGAGGAAGACAACGTTGGGGTAGCTATAATATATAAGGACAGCGTCAAAATACTTTGCCTCCCGCGCACGCGTTCAAAATTTTTCGAACTCCCGCCTCCCGCGCTGCGAATCACAGACGGTTCCATACAAAAACCATCTATGATGACATATCACAGGCGGTTCGTATTATGAACCGTCTGTGATAAGTATATCATCACAAATGGTTCTTAATACGAAGCGTCTGTGATAATGACCTCATTATAGACGGTTGGTATTAAGAACCGTCTGTGACTTGAAATTTACCATGGCTTATAATTTTTCTTACTCTCTGATTTTACCATGGCTTCAAATTTTCCTTACTCTCTGATTTTACCATGGCTTCCAATTTTCCTTACTCTCTGATTTTACCATGGCTTGGAATTTTTCTTACTCTCTAATTTTACCATGGCTTGGAATTTTACCAGAGAACCCGACGTGAATTCTGATGTCTCATAGATTGGTTTGCTAGGGGCAGTAGATTGTAGAATCAAAAGGGCTCCCCAACTAAGTTTATTTAGATAATTTAATTAGCTTTTCAGAAAGTCCAAGAACATCTTATTTGGACACCTGAGAAGAAATTTATGTATTTTAGAAGTTGACAGTCCACAGTGTGCGCCAATCCGATCGCTAGAAATTGGGAGTTGGGAAACACTTGGGAGTTTAGCAAGTTCATTTGTGTTGTTCTTTTTGCTCTTGGTTCAGAATGTTGGTCTTAGATTGGGTATCTTTATATTCAGGTGGGAGCGTGGTTCCAGGGGCAGCACCCTCGTCGCGTCCACCGTTCTCGCACGGTTGAGGCAAGTATTCGGGCTATGGTATATGTATGCCTGCATGATGTGATTGTGATGTGTCTTGTTCGCTTTAGTCATGCATACCTGTTTATGAGATGAGTTACCGTTTAACTTGATGACTGCCAGTTATGGTTAAAGATTTTCCCGCATGTTGTTAATGCTTACATGTTAATGAGAATATGTTGAATTCCTGCATATGAAGAATGTTATCATGGTGCATATGCATGTTGAGAGCATACAGGTGCCTTGGTCACGTGGTGACCAAGCACATACTGATTGAGTCCCGTCATGTAGATGACGGGCTTGAGGTCCCCACATTCGTGGAATGTGGGCTATGAGCAAAGAGGTCCCCATCATTAAGATGATGGGCAAAGGTCCCTATACATGTGGTGTATAGGCTCTTGGTCCCTGTGCCAGTGGGCACAGGCAAGGGTATACAGCGACGGTTGTATACCCCGCATTACCGGTAAAATGCGAAAAGAGATAAAGTTCAAAGGAGCATTGCATTGATTGCATATCATGAGAAAATGGCTATATTTAGTATAATGTTATTGTGGATTTTTGATGCTATGCTAATGTTCTTGTTTTATAGCCTTGTTGATACTTCTTTGAGTCTTTGGGCTCACCCTTGCTTAAATGTGTTTTAGGTACCAATGGCAGGAACGACACGCATGGGAGGGAGTAGTTGTTGGATGCACTCACTACCTCACACTCATAAGGCGTTTGCTACTTAGCTTCAATTTAGAAATAAATAAACTATTTGATTATCACCCATAGATGGTTTGGTTTGAGTAGCTGCTTATTTGTAATAATGAGATTGCCAGTCTTGGTTGGTTCATTTGATTATCATGCATGATAGAGTAATTTGATTATGAGAACTTTGTTATGCCATGCGTTATTGTTGAACTCTCAGTTTAGCTGATTAAACAAAGGAGATTCAGCCGAAAATTTCTAGTTGTGCTAGAATAGTTTAGTTTCAGTAGCATTCTAGGCTCTTTGAGAGTTGGGGTGTTACAGTTGGTATCAGAGCGGGCTTTAGGTCCGTGGTTAATAGAAAAATATTAAATTGACACACTGTGCACAGTAGGTGGGGTTGGGAATTACATTGCTTCCGCATTATCTGTTGTTATGTTTTATTTGTTGAGCAATTGTTGAATTGCCTCTGTGTTATCTTTGTTGCCTATGCTATGATATGTTATGACATTCTATATCTATGAATATATTCTATGATTGTCATGAGATGATCATGTATGATCATATGTGATTATATTGTTTATGCGTGTCGATAATGGTTGTTAAGAAGTGGAGGCCGTGGTTGTGGCCTTGGACTTTGTCAGGCTATACCACCGTTTGTGGTAGACGCATAAAGTAGTTACCCTGAATACCTTAGTTGCAGGAGTTGAGCGTGAGCTGTTTTAGAAAGTTGATTTCTTTCTTGACCTCAATCTTGGCAAATTCTTGTTCTATGGTGGATGATGAAATTCTCTTGGGTTCGTGGTTCATGTTAATTGTTGTGTTTCAATGGTCTCTAATAGTTTTCTGAAACAAGTATTGTTTTCCGACTGTTGAGCTGTTTTTACTACTTGTGATCGTCCTCAATTGGCATTACTAATAATTCCATGGGTTGTTTCTTCTTTCTCATTGGAAAATAATGACTCATGTATTCGTTTGAAAGTTTGGGTAATGAGAGTTTCTGTTGCAAGTTTGTTAAGATGAGAAAGCTTTGGCTCTATGTATTTCTTTTGGATTATTCCGAGTGTTGAAGTTTAATGCATCTCTTTTCTAGTGGAATTGTTAAGATCCTTTTGTGATACCTTGTTATGGTTAAATTAGAGATTGTAATCAACTAACTTGATATGGTATGGGTATCAAGTTGAGCCATTGGTGTGGTGCATAATTAATATTAATTAGTAACCTGGAGGTGAAATTGATTAAGTTGATGTTGTCTTCTACTAGTTCTTGATGAATGATATATGAGTAGTGACTGAGAGTATGACCATACCCATTTGGAGTCAAAAGAGATATTAATAAGTATGGAACATAGATGAATTAGTCTGGTCACTAAAATCATTTAGGTTGCTAAACTTGTTGGGTTCTTTGGTTCCCATGGATTAATTTAAATATATGGAAAGGGAAACTAGAGGAAATGCTAGATTTACATATTCCTAGTATGATTAGTTATTAGAATTGTGTACAACCGGTTGAATGGATTGAATATCGGTGGATCTAGAATTTATGGGAGGAGTTCTATGTAGTTCTTCTATGTAGGATGACGCGATGAATTTGGTTGTAGTGTTGTTGAGAGTCTTGATCGATAGAAGATTTCAATTTTTGAAGTTTTAGTGTATTTTTGCCGAAATCCAATGTGAGGAGGAACAGTTGAATATGTGCTTGTTAATATCCATGTGATTTGGGAAGGAAAGCATGTAGCAACTAGATTTCATAATGAAGCCAGTTGATAACAACAATGATTGTAGTATAACTGTTGTGTATTGAAGTTTGATGATGAGCATCGCTAAAAGTTGAACTGATATGATATAAGAGGTGGCTTATGCCCACATGATTATGAAATAATTGGATGATAATGTGTTCTTGATGAAAGGGTTTTGGTAGGAGCTTTTCAATTGTGTAGTAGACCCTTTCTAACTTAAGAGGTCGATGTAGTGAGGTTGTATGGTTTTTGGTATACTCTCATTTTGAAGATAGGATGAAAAGGTAGTATGGAACAATTTGGTGAAACTTTGGGGGCTTTCTAATGGAATAGTTGATGATAAATATTCGTATTCAGAGTATATTATTCTTGATGTTAGTAAGATTATCTGCGAGAGATTGTGACTTATGTGTGTGGAGATGATTCTTTTAGAAATAAAGTAATTTAATCGTCTTTCGTAATTTGGATTTAGTAAATGTTTTTCGAGATTGCGTTGGTGATCATTTGGACCACTTGAGTTATGTGGTGATTGAGTTGCTTTGAGCAAAGTGACATGTTGAAAGATTTTATCGGTTATTAAGTGGTACCTATGATTTGGTCTTAAGAGCTTATCTTGTTTAAGCTGGCAAAGTGATGTAGTAATCACAGAAAATAACTTTCATGGTTAAAGGAAGGAGTGAAGTAAAAGTATTTGACATTTAAGTCGCGTTTCGCAACTTGCAGTTTATTTGAGTGTACTTGAACCTTATGTATTTGTTCCATAAGAATTTACCAATTTTCAAAGGGGAATACCTTCTTCCCATTTGTGGTTCGGTATTCGCTTTTAGCAGGACTTGAGCCCTCAGCTGTTGACTTCCTCTATGTTTTCCGAGTTCTTTGCCTAAGTGACTATTTCCCTTGGTCCTGTATTTATTTCAAGCAGTAAATGTCTTCATTTGCTTTTTTTCTTTTGAGGAAGGATCCACCGATTCATTTCAGATGGTTTTAAGTGGTTATTCAATGTGGTTGTGAGACCTTGGGTGTAAGTTAATCGAGGAGCATTGAAGGATGAACTAATTTCGTGTGTAATTCTTGAAGAGAATTTTAATTATACAGAATATTTTCCTTTGAGGCTAAACTGACTGCATTATCATAACCATTAGAACCTATGAAGATTTGTGATCCAAGATCCATTGTTCAATTCGGGTGGAACATTAGAATTTTTGAAAGGATGGGGAATCTTACTCGATGTATTAGAGTGTCACGATTGGGTACCTTGCACGGTTGTGCAGATGAATTATGATGGTGTTGTAATGAGAGTAGTATTAGCAAAGTAATCTGACCGTTAAAGCGATTAATGAGATAGTCGAGAACGTTGGATTCTTGCTAGGAAAGACTTGGACGTAGTAAGTAACTCTCTAAGAGTTAGAATCTTGATAAAGATAATTGGATCGAAGAAATATTTTCGTGTTGATGTCAATGCGCGAGTATGTTTGGATTGTGAGAATTTTAGGGATTTAATTTGAGGTTTCCCCTATTTTCTATATGAGAAGTTCATGGTAGGAGTCTTGGAGTATAGTTTTGGGCTTCGTATTCTTTTTGCTAGGACCTTGAGTCGCCCAATGATTATGTGTAGAGGAAGTAGAATAAGGGTGTATTCCGAACAATGGGATGATCATTGATAGAACCCTTTTGATGAAGTATATGAATGTGTGTGCTGGGAATTTCGAGTTGTTTATTCTTAAAAGATTGAGGTGATGTGTTTGCATGTGAGATCTATTTTGAGATTGTAGGATCGAATATTACAATCAGAGGGGGGTGAATGATTGTGAAAGAATTTTTCTTACCAGCCTGCAAAAATCACTCGGTAGAAAGCGATCAACGCTAGAAGTTCACGTACTGAAAACTCTGATTCGAAAAACTCAAGCCGCTAGCATGACACGATCGCATGTCACGATACGACGTAATCTCTTCAAGCTGTAGCACCTAATCCCATACAGCATGGGCGAGCACCTCACGAGAACAACGACCACTAGCAATCAACTCATCTAATCACACACACCATGCGTGTATGCCCAACCGCCAGCGCTCTGCACCTACACGTCGTCCAGACCAGGTGCCTCGACGCGGGCGTTCAATGCTGTAGCACCCGGATGCACCAGCTTTTGCCGTGTAGATTTTTTTTATATTCAGAGATCACAATGCCTAAAGGTGATGCTCTTAATCACCCAGCACAAAAGCTTGCATACACATCAATCACATCAAGAATCTCACGTACCAGCACATCACTTGATGCTCCAAATTCTCACGTACACAACCAAGATAGCAGTCAAGCAGCCAACATCTTCAAGTATACATCAGGAGAAACAACTCACGGCAGCACAACTCTAGATCGGCTTTCCAGGAGAAAAATACGAACAGCTGCACCCCGCCGGCCCTAATCACGTCCCATATAAATAACCCTAGGACCCTATACGTGATACACATGGTCACTTAATTTCACGTACGGCCCACTAAAAATCTAAGGCCCAATACGTGAGCTTTTATATCAGATTATGAAACCAATTTTGGATACCCCAAAATTATCACATGTCGTAGCCTCCGGACTACACCTTCGTAGCTCCAACACGCACCATCCATCTTTGATCTCCACGCGCCCCAACTCGAGCCCGACCGTCTCCTCCAGCATCCTTGACCCTCTGAATTATGACTTCACACCAAGCCATCTCCCGGTCACCGTCGTAGATCACGATCGCCTCCGAGTTACCCTGCACATGCAAAGACCAAAACACATCTTTTCCCGGCACAAGTTCTTTTCAACTTGACCGACATAAGTCCACACACGCACACACGCCTCGAATAACATCAATACCTAACATTGTCAATTATTCATCACTAAAATATTCTAGTCCTGGCCACATGGTCTAACAATCTCCCCCTTGATGAATACATTGACAATATTTCAAGATTGCATAATGAGTAATAAGAAAATAGAGAAGTTTCAAAACAGATATAAGTGAAGAATCAAGTCAAAAAGCCAAAAGCCGTAAAGCTCCCCTTAACACAAGGCTGAAAAACTCCCCTCAACACAAGGGAAGCGAAGCAAATTTCTCTTATTTTTCTCCCTTTGGCAATGTAATCATCAAGAACTTGAGAAAGAATAATTCCAAAAGGAGCAAGGAGAGTAAGAATCAAGAAGCTTTGTAGATTATCCAAGTCATTTTGCACTTGATTTAGTAAATTAACCAAGCCATCTTTTTAGTAGAGCTATCTGGATCATATAAAATCATATACCATATAGCAAAGTCAAGACAAGTCTTTTAGAATGATTAAGTGATTTAAATTTATGATGCATCTCAACAATGACTAAACAGATTATAAACACCACAAAGAGATATCATCATGAAAAGTTAAAGCCTAACAGATGAGGCAAACTTTAAATCTAGATGAGCTATCAGTCTTATGTAACAACCTATTGCTCCACTTTCAATTCTTCTTTGCATGTGGCATGCTTGCAAGATACTTCTTTTCAAGGATGGCATGTTTGAAGCATACTTCTTTTAGTTGGAGCACTTTTGTGTGCATTTTTTTTCTTTTGAATACATAGACATGTATGGCATGCTTGAAGCATACATCTTTTCAATTTATTTATTTTTTAATTTTTTTTATTATAACATGCCAAATTGAGTGAGCATAATAGGATTGTAATGAGAGACATACTTGCTTCAAATCCAAGATTTAAAATAAGAATCACAAACAAGCTCATCCTTTTCGATGGACATCACAAAGTGATAACAATAATCAATCTAGTCAAAGTTTTCAGCCATGTCATGCTTTAGTTCTAATGTAGCAAATTAATTATAACCAGTCAAGAACATAGCTACACAGCACATGAATAAATATGATAAAGAAGGCTCTACAACTCATTTGATTTCAATAGCTTGGACTTGAAGAATTGTTTGACAAGTATAATAAACAAAGTTTCTGAATTGTTAAACCACAAGCTCCCCCTCACAATAAGCCCATAGGATGCAACATACCCAACTCACTTCGCAAAAGAGCAAATCAAAATTCAAACTTAACAAGGTGTAGAGCAACATCACCTTTTCCACATGATCTCTCGAAAGTGAAATCTCTTGAAGCCATCAAAGAAAGTGAAGAACCATCAGTGTTCCAATCAAGTAATGACGTAAAGATGAAACCAAACCAAGCTCATGTTCTCCCTCAATCAATTGTTCTTACATCACATCACAGAAACATCAGTCTCACGATCTGGGGTTAGTGAAATAAGATTTAGGAATCCAGTACTGAGATATACGATGAACAGGTGCAGCAAAACTAGAACCAGAAACATGTGTACGTGAGCGATCAGAATGCCAAAAAGAAGCCTGTCTAATTGCCCCTTGAAATGCAGGCAATGCTGAATAAACATTATTTGAATTGTAACCCAAACCAGCACGTGAAACAGATTGAAAATCATCATAAAAGTTATCTACAAACCTAGCTTTTGCATTAGCTCTAGGAACAACAAAATAAGATGCACGTTTTTGTCTTAAAGCATTCAATCTTTCATTTTTCTCTTTCTTAACACGTCTAAAGCAAAATTCATGCAAGTGTCCATCTCTACCACAATAAGTGCAACAAAATTTAACATAATCAGAATTCTTTTGAGATGATAAGCTGGCACCAACAACATTACTAGAGGAGCTTTGCACAAAACCAGTGATTTAAACACGCTTTGTTTGGTTGATTTTACTTCAAATTTTCGAGTTCAAAAACTTAACAACCGTAGGAGGATTATTCTTGGCATGCTCAATAAAATTAAATCCTAGACCATGATTTTTAACACTTACTTTTGACTTGTCTAGAATCATATTCAAATTTTTCTTGCCAAAAGAAAATCTTTCTAAAGTGTCCTTAAGATACTCAATTTCTTTAGCTAGAGCAGGACAAGCGATTGCATGTGACCGATTCATTCACAATCTTCTTAGAAGCAATCGGACTGAGCCAACTTTTCTTTTTCAGCAAAATCATTAAGTTGTTTAGTCAAAACTTCTATTTCTATGGTGAGTTTAGGACAGTTAGAGCAAGAAGCTATCTCATGATAGAGCATCTGTTGAATTGTCTCCTGAGATGAATTAAGCCTAGCTTCTAGCAAACCACAATTAGAGCAAGTGTTAATTTGAGCATTTGAAGTACTTGACTTTAAACATGTAGAAGAACTAAACTTGAGCTTTTCAATTTCATCATTTGCAAGTTTTAACTTTTCATCACAGAATCATGTGTCAATCTCATTCATCAAGTTTAGCGATTACATCCTCAAGTTGAACCAAGGTTGATGCATTAATTTTTCTAGCATCTCTAACTCAGTGTAAAACTTGATAAGACTCACAAGATTCATCATCGTGGATAGAAACTCTAAGTCTATCAATTTGAAGTTAAGCTTTCAACAAGACAATTATTTTCTTTCAGTTTCTTTTTAGTCTTTTTCAATTCAATAGCAAGTTTAATCAAACCATCTTCAAGTTCATCATATGATGGTCTTACCTCATCGGGATCACTGTCATCGTCGTCGTTGTTGTCGTTTCTTGCCATGAAGCACATGCCCGTAAAGTCGTTGTTCTTCTTTCTCCTTTAGAATCATCATCGCCGCCGATGTCGCCGCAACTCTCATATTCCACATCACTCAAATCAAGATGCTCAATAGCCGATATGATCTTTTCAAAGAAGCTTGCGACGGAAATTGCCACCCTTGGTGTTATTGTTCTTGGATGGCCGACGACGGTAATTCTTGTCTTCCTTGATCACCTTCCCCTTGAGCTTAGGACACTCCGACTTAATGTGACCTAGCTCGCCACACTCATAGCACGTGATCGAGCGAGAGATACCACCTCGCTTTTTCATCCTCATGTTGTTGAGTGCCTTGTATGCCCGTGAGGAGATTAACACCAAATCCTCTTCAGGGAGCTTTTCGAACTGTTCCTCTGAAAAAGAAGACAAAGCAGACAAAGAAAAAGAACTCGACGAAGTAGCCTGCACGGGGTTAGTCACAAGTGCTAAAGATGAAGATTTATCAATCATAGATGGCAAAGCTTCCATCTCATAGGTTTTCAATCTAGAAAAGATCATCCATGGTTAGAGTATCTAGATCGATAGTTTGATTGATAGTTGTGACAACCATTAACCACTCGAACCTAAAGATCTCAAAATTTTAGTGGCATTATCTTCATCGAGAGGAATAACATCAACTCCACGCAAATTACTTAATATCTTTTCAAAACGAGCAAAAAGATCATCAATAGATTCACCAGGCTTCATAGTAAAATCAGAATATTCTTTTTGATAAAGATTTTTACGCACTTTCTTAATTTTAGTGGTTCCCTCATGATAATCGCAAAGAGTCTTCCATATTAAGTGGGCAGAATTAATATGAGCTACACGATCAAATTCTTTGCGAGAAATTCCTTGAAACAACAAGTTACGAGCTTGGGCATTTAAATCAACATCAGTTTTATTTAGATCAGTAACAATAACAGGAACCACATAAGGTCTAGACACTTTATTCCACACATCACTACCTTGAGCCTCAATATAAGCTTGCATACGACACTTCCAAAAAGCAAAATCAGTACCATCTAGCATGGGGGGACGATTCACATACCTCTCTGACGCCATAACAACCTCGCTCTGATACCACTTGTAGGATCGAATATTACAATCAGAGGGGGGTGAATGATTGTGAAAGAATTTTTCTTACCAGCCTGCAAAAATCACTCGGTAGAAAGCGATCAACGCTAGAAGTTCACGTCTTCAAAACTCGATTCGAAAACTCAAGCCGCTAGCGACACGATCGCATGTCACGACTCAGACGTAATCTCTTCAAGTCAGAGCACCTAATCCCATACAAACATGGGCGAGCACCTCACGAGAACAACGACCACTAGCAATCAACTCATCTAATCACACACACCATGCGTGAATGCCCAACCGCCAGCGCTCCGCACCTACACGTCGTCGGACTGTGCCTCAACGCGGCGTTCAATCTCAGAGCACCCGGATGCACCGACTTTTGCCGTGAGATTTTTTATATTCAGAGATCACAATGCCTAAAGGTGATGCTCTTAATCACCCAAAGACAAAAGCTTGCATACACATCAATCACATCAAGAATCTCACGTACGGCACATCACTTGATGCTCCAAATTCTCACGTACACGCCAAGATAGCGATCAAGCGACCAACATCTTCAAGTATATATCGGAGAAAGAACTCACGGCGCACAACTCTAGATCGGCTTTCGGAGAGAAATATACGAACAGTGCACTCACCGCCCTAATCACGTCCCATATAAATAACCCTAGGACCCTATACGTGATACACATGGTCACTTAATTTCACGTACGGCCCACTAAAAATCTAAGGCCCAATACGTGAGCTTTTATATCAGATTATGAAACCAATTTTGGATACCCCAAAATTATCACATGTCGTAGCCTCCGGACTACACCTTCGTAGCTCCAACACACACCATCCATCTTTGATCTCCACGCGCCCCAACTCGAGCCCGACCGTCTCCTCCAGCATCCTTGACCCTCTGAACTATGACTTCACACCAAGCCATCTCCCGGTCACCACCGTAGATCACGATCGCCTCCGAGTTACCCTGCACATGCAAAGACCAAAACACATCTTTTCCCGGCACAAGTTCTTTTCAACTTGACCGACATAAGTCCACACACGCACACACGCCTCGAATAACATCAATACCTAACATTGTCAATTATTCATCACTAAAATATTCTAGTCCACGGCCACGAGTCTAACAGATACATTGAAGTCATCCACAAATTAATTATGTCGGTAGAGGAGTTGTTGAGAGAAAGTTTTGGTGGCGTCGATGGAGCCTTTATACGGAGGTGTGGATGATGTATTTCGACTTGAGCGTAACGTTGGGAATGTCAAGTTAAGAGAGATGAGTTAGTGTGTTGCGATGAACTGAAACTCCAAAGTTGAGATAGATTTTATTCCTAAAAGAGATACTTCCTCAAAGAAGTGAATCGTTTCCTCGATTCTCGTTTGAGTTTTGTGCTGTTGACCAATGTCTTTCGTAAGATGAGTTTGACTCGATTTTGGTATGTGTGGTTCTTATCGGTTCAGGAAGAATAAAGGAAGTTTTTGATTTGGGCATTTAAAATGATTCCTCTTTTGGTTTTCGTGATGCTTTTTTCGCAAACTACCACTTGGAAGGTGGAAAGGTTTTCGTGATGAAATTCCGATTTCTGGATTTGACTCTTTAGCATCGAGCTGGTAACGCTTAGTTGCGATGTGAATCTTTCATTTTCAGATGGGTTTTGTTGGTAAAAGAGTTTGCTTAAAGAGAGTTTTGTCGTATGTTTCTGGTTAAAGGAGGTGATCCTTGCTTTAGTGAAGAGTTTAATTGAGAGGTGGAACACAAGTTCTATGTTCTATGTGCATGTCGTGTCGTTCGGTATCATTGGGAAGGTTAACCCAAGATACATTGGGTTGTTTTCGCTAGTTGGCGTATCGCTAGGACTGTCTCGAGTCCGTGCGCGGAGTACGTAACATCTTGTATGTTCTTGTGTTAAGTGAGTACCTGGGAGATCCAGAGTTTGAGGTTTCGTTTGCGCCGTTGACCATCGAGTGAGATCTTACCTTTGAGTTTTGTCCGATGAGTGTACCTGGAAGTACCGGGTAGAGCGTTAGTTCAGACGTCGTGTTACGTCGTTGTGTTGTGGTATTTTCAGACCGAGGGACAGGCTACTTGGGAAGTTGGAGTTTCGCGTGCGTGAGCTTTAGCCAGTGTTGTTCACAACGGGTACGTGGTTACCGTTGTTCGTTCTTAGTCGTGGTCGTTCTTTCGCTTAGCGTGTTTAGAATTCGGGTCGAATTACATTTAAAATGGGTAGAATGTAATACTCAAAAGTATTCAAAAATATTCGAAAGAGTACTGGGAGAGATTATGTGAATCGGAGAAGAACCAAATATAAAATAGATTTAGCAACAATTAGATAAAGGGGTTTTCTGCAGTTTTTGCAACCGGGCCTCGTGCCTTGGCCCAGAGGCCCATGAGGGGCTGGCCACCAATAAAAGAGGGGGAAACCTAGTTGCTACTGTACCACGCCTGCATCTTGTAGCGCGCCTGCGTAGCAACCCCGCCCTCTATGCAAAGAGGAGAAAAGAAGGAGAGAAAGGAAGAAGAAGAGAAGGGAGAAGAGAAGGAAGAGGGATCGCCATCCGTGGTTCGCGACCTTCTGCGGCATCAAGGGTAACGCGTTGTTGTTGTTGGGTAATTAGTCATAGAAGAGTAATCGGGTAGTTTTTGGCTAGGTTGCAATCTGCCTGCTGTTCATGCAGATTCGTCCAGAAGCTTGCGGGGTTAATTTCATGTGGTTAGAGGCTGGATCAGAGGTTTTGGTCTCCTAGAGAATTGTAGGTTATGTTCTTATATTTCGTTGGCCGCCAAGATCGCCCAAATCCGATTAACGGTCTGGGAGTTGTGAATTTTCTAGTATTGCTGTCCTATTGTTCTGTCAGATTCTGGACAGTCTGTAGAAAACTGGTTAGAACTGCTAATTAAATGGAGAATCATGGGACCTCAATATAACGAAAACCGTGGGTAATATCTGAACCTTTTCATAGAGATAAAGAACGCAAGATTTGGATTCTCGTAACAAAAGTTATGGATGTTTTAGTGTACTGTCCAAAGAACCCAACGTGAATTCTGATGTTTGATAGATTGGTTTGCTAGGGGCAGTAGATGGTAGAATCAAAAGGGCTCCCCAACTAAGTTTATTTAGATAATTTAATTACCTTTTCAGAAAGTCCAAGAACATCTTATTTGGACACCTGAGAAGAAATTTATGTATTTTAGAAGTTGACAATCCACAGTGTGCGCCAATCCGATCGCTAGAAATTGGGAGTTGGGAAACACTTGGGAGTTTAGCAAGTTCATTTGTGTTGTTCTTTTTGCTCTTGGTTCAGAATGTTGGTCTTAGATTTGGTATCTTTATATTCAGGTGGGAGCGTGGTTCCAGGGGCAGCACCCTCGTCGCGTCCACCGCTCGCACAGTTGAGGCAAGTATTCGGGCTATGGTATATGTATGCCTGCATGATGTGATTGTGATGTGTCTTGTTCGCTTTAGTCATGCATACCTGTTTATGAGATGAGTTACCGTTTAACTTGATGACCGCCGATTATGGTTAAAGATTTTCCGCATGTTGTTAATGCTTACATGTTAATGAGAATATGTTGAATTCTGCATATGAAGAATGTTATCATGGTGCATATGCATGTTGAGAGCATCTGAGTGCCTTGGTCACGTGGTGACCAAGCACATCTGATTGAGGTCCCCGTCATGTAGATGACGGGCTTGAGGTCCCACATTCGTGGAATGTGGGCTATGAGCAAAGAGGTCCCCATCATTAAGATGATGGGCAAAGGTCCCTATACATGTGGTGTATAGGCTCTTGGTTCGTGTGCCAGTGGGCACAGGCAAGGGTATACAGCGACGGTTGTATACCCCACATTACCGGTAAAATGCGAAAAGAGATAAAGTTCAAAGGAGCATTGCATTGATTGCATATCATGAGAAAAATGGCTATATTTAGTATAATGTTATTGTGGATTATCGATGTTATGCTAATGTTCTTGTTTTATAGCCTTGTTGATACTTGTTGAGTCTTTGGGCTCACCCTTGCTTAAATGTGTTTTAGGTACCAATGGCAGGAACGACACGCATGGGAGGGAGTAGTTGTTGGATGCACTCACTACCTCACACTCATAAGGCGTTTGCTACTTAGCTTCAATTTAGAAATAAATAAACTATTTGATTATCACCCATAGATGGTTTGGTTTGAGTAGTCGCTATTTGTAATAATGAGATTGCCGTCTTGGTTGGTTCATTTGATTATCATGCATGATAGAGTAATTTGATTATAAGAACTTTGTTATGCCATGCGTTATTGTTGAACTCTCAGTTTAGCTGATTAAACAAAGGAAATTCTGCCGAAAATTTGTAGTTGTGCTAGAATAGTTTAGTTTCAGTAGCATTCTAGGCTCTTTGAGAGTTGGGGTGTTACACTATGAGGATCCAGAAGTCGATAGGCAAGGCAATGATAAAGGGTAGTTTAGTTCTTTTAGTTTAAGTCTCGCCTCAGTCTAGTTGACTCCGTTGGTACTTGCGTGCATCCAATATTATCCAAGTCCTTGGTTAATATCAGACGTACACGGATTTCCCCAATCGCTTGCCTATGGAGAGATGTGCTGTCACCCCTTTTGCTTATGTTGTCATTTCCATTACTTTTGTAATGTAATCAGTTTGGCCTGTTCGGCCCTTATTGTAAAACATGACCCGATGCGGTCTATATAAACTCTGATGTGTTAAATTAATGAATGGTATGGTTTTACGTCATGTATGATCTGATTCAGTGATGTATTCTGTGAATGCTAGCCACTGATTCAGGAAATAGAACAGTATTTTCACAGAGGATATAGATTATGGAATTCGGATGCTACACGAATTCACCTCTGTCGCGCCACTGGGGCAGGTAATATGCTCTCTCGTGCCCTAGGGGAATGGTTTTCCCCTCGTGGTATTGTTGTGGCCCAGAGGTATGTTGCTTGTGTACTTGTAACGTCCCAAAATTTGGCTTTTCAAAAAAAAATTGAGTAGTTTAGGTTCCTGAAAAATTTCACCAATTTTATTTGAATTAATAAAGCTTAATTGTGAATTTTTCTAAATTAAAAATATTTAATTTTACTAATCTAAACATTAATTAAATAAAAACCTATGTTATTTGGCTTCCTTGTGTTACAAGGAATTTTTGGGTATTTTCTAAGATTTTTCTGGATTTGTTTGCTATTTATTTGATCTCCTTGATTTTCGGTCTTTTATTTTAATTCTGAAAATCCAGCCTTTTCTCTCTCCTGCCATGTGCTACAGTAATTTGCGATTGACTGTTCATCTGCAACCTCTAGCCGAACAGAGAGTTCGTTTCCTATACGCAACCAACCCAAACCTTCTAAATTCTATATCTTCCTCTACGGTGCATATAAAAGTGAACCGTTTACGCTCACGCGTCCGTCTTGATCTCCTCTTCTAATCCCCTAAATTGGTTTCCTCTAAAGTGATCTATTTTCGTCGCAATCTCCAGAAAACCGAGCTCCAACCGTAGGTCTTCTCCAGCGAACTGCGCCTTCATCCGACGTCCCCCGGCCGAACCGTCTACGGCGTTGGCTTTGCGTCGTCACGTTTTACGTCATGGTTCCTTTCTCTTCGTCCAAAGATCACCGGAGCACCGTCGGCCATATCAAGCCATAAAGCCGAAACGTGTTCATCGCGTTCCTCGCTTCCTCGATGAGTTTTTCCAAAATCTGACCGCGTCATCTTGTGCCCCTCGTCGATACCTATTTTTCGCATCTTGTAGATTCAAGTTTCATCCACCGTGCGTCAAGAATTGGACGTTCTCTCACCTCTTGTATGTCGTCCTTCTTCGGCCAATCACTCCGCAACCGTTGATCCCCTGCCTTCAACTCCACCACCGTTGAGTTCGCGTCGCCGCGTTCTACGCCGTGCTCACCTTCCTTTTCGCGGATTGTCGCCCAAAGTGGTACGCGCCCGTGAGGCCACCGTCGTCGCCGTTCTTCGCATCGCTGTCGTCACATGGAGTCGAATCTCGATGTTTGGATCGCATCATCACGTCCGGCTCGTCGTTTCCGTTCCGTTTTGCCCCTTCGCCACCACTGGTTCACCTTCGTTCATTGTCATCCTTGCCCAAGAATCAGCCTAACTTCTATGTACTATTCATATCTGGTCTAGTACATGCGTGCCCAGTTCGGTTCCTTCTCGGATTTCTTTCTTGTTTTCTTTCACATCTATGATGTGTGGTCAGGCATCATCAATTCCTTGTGTTAATCCCCCTTATTAATTCTTTTCTCTAATCCTTGCTTTCCATCGCAGTGCCAAAATTCATACCACTATGCCAGGAGGAGCTGCACCTTCTCTGTTCATTGTCTGTTGATTTTTGGTTCTGTGCTCTCTACATAGATTGTTCTCTGTGCCTTATTTCTCTCACTTACATGTAGACACCACATGTCATCCTCCTAATTAAAACCCTATTTATTTCACTTACATGCGGGCCCCGTATGTCAGTCAACTCTTGGTCAACCCTAGTTTATGAGCTTGGTCCACCGTGAACTAACATCTCTCCGTGGACCTGTGTAACATCCCAAATTTTGGGCTTGTGTTTCAAATGTAAGAAAATGAGCAGAAATTAAAACTTTTTCTTACATCATGTATTCCTGTCGTGCCAATCAATTCTTGTTCAAGGAATTATGGAATTACATTGTCACAAGTCTTGTTGATCCAAATCTTGCTATTCCAAAAACAATCTTGTCAAATCTTATGATCATCCTCTGGAAATGTTTTTCCTAAGTCTCTGTGATGGTATGTGACCCCTCTGAAAAATTTCACAATTTTTAGAAATTGTTTGAATATTTTTAGAGGCAGTCAAACCTGTTTGACTCTTAGTCAAACATTAAATCAGAGCCTTGCAGAATTTTTGGAGATTTATTCACAGTATAAAAACCTCTGAAAATTTTACTCGAGGTAAATATTTGAGTTAGCAAGCTCCTGTAAAAATTTCATAATTTTTGGAGTTAATTTGCTACCTCAAATAAATCCTTCAAGGTCTCTGTTCTAATTTTAAAGTCAAACGTGGTTTTACTGCTGCTTGGGTTCGAGTCAGACTGGGGCTCGAGTCATTTGATTCGGTCCAGTCAACTAAACGCACCGAGCCACTCTTTCAAAACGCGCGTGGATCCCAGCCGTTGGATCTGAATCGCACGGCCGCGAGCGTGTGTCATTTCGGACCTTCCGGTTGCAAGATTGATTGTCAACCGTTAGATCTCCATCCAACCGTCGAGATGCGCCGAGACTTTCGGACCCTCCGGTTGCATTTTTGAATCTGAGCCGTTGGATTAAGATCCAACGCTCGCATACCCCTTCGTTGTAAATAAGAGCTTGCGACGTGGAGCAATCGGAGCCGTTCGTTTCTAATCGTAGGGCTCGCAACCTCCCCGTTGTGTTTTAAAGCCCGTAGGCGTGGCACTATCTCAGCCGTTCGTGTCTCATCCAACGGCTGTGAATCGCCCGAGCTTTTGCGCTGGTCATCTTCAACCTCCCGCCGTGCGAAAACAGTGCAAGGCATGGTGAGGTCATTTCTTGCTCCCTAAAGCCACCCTAGCCGACGTGTAGGGGTATGGGCGGTACATTGAGCCAGGCCATGCCCTAATGCACGTCTTCACCTCCTTTTCCCTGTCGGCCGCACCTTGTGCTTTGTGTTTTGCCGCCCGAGAGAGGAGTGGTGCAAACCCTAACACTTTCATGGCCTTATAAGCACCCAAATGCCTTCCTGGAGTTTCTTTAGACCACCATCAAGCTTCATTCACAGCATTGGAGCTTAATACCTCAAAAATGGCAAATCGCCATTGTTGACCCGTGGAGCTCCATCAATGTTCTTGGTGTTCCAGTGGTCCTCCTTCATGTTTCTTTGCCCTAACCTTATCCCTTTATTATCTTGAACATTTCCCCTCACTTAATTTTGGATTTGATTCTCAGGAATTGTCCAATTTGGGGTTTGTTCAAATTCGGCCGAATTTGGTCATCTTCTTCCTCAGCTCAGGTGAGTGCTCCATTTTCCAATTGCTCGCTCATGTAGCTTCTGTGAATCATTATGAAGCTATTCTGATGCCTTGGTATCACTCATTTGGCTCAGGGTGTCGTTTTCAATCGTTCTTCTCCAAGTCCGGCGAGCCTTCACCGTGATCAAGCATCTCCGGCCATCTTTGAAGCTTCTCGTCCCTAAGGTAGCTTCTTATTAGTCCTTAGAAGCTTTGGCACCCGCTTCCTTGGACCGCAGCGGAGCTTTTCGCTATTTTCATGTTTAGCAGTAAAGCTCCCGTTTTCATTTTCCGGCTAGCCGGCGTTCCAGTCCCTCGCCGCCGGCGAGAATGCTACCATGAGGTTCGTGCTGCTATTGCGAATCCATTTTGGGTCTTGTTCACCGCCGCCGCGGCCAGTGTCGCCGGCGATTAGCCGTCAAAGACGATCGGGACTTTGCCAGCACAGAGCTCCTGTTTTCGTCACCTAATTAGGACACATTAATTGCTAATCATTAGTTGTTAATTGTGTCTTAATCATTATTGTTGAGCCACTGACTGGTGGGCCCAGCATCCTTTAATCACCTCTGGTGCGATCCCGCACTGTCCGACGTCATTAATATCTAATCATTGCTTAATTAAATGAGTCGGCATTTAATCGTCGAATTAACCTGCAGGTCGTTGTTGGTGGGCCCGAGGGATTAAAATCAAATTCGATGGTCTTTAGTGTCTAGTTAATGATCATCATTAGTGGCATTAATTCGCGCCAGCCGTCCCTCTCGATCGTCATCACGTGGGCGATGCCGCACACGTGGGTTAAACCAGCGCATGTGTGCCTCAAGGTCGGCCGACGGTGGTCCCCACGTGTCGATCCATCTTTTGAACTTGATCTTTAGCCACCGTCGATCCCTTGATCAACGGCCTAGATCGTGATGGCATTCGGACCCTCCGGATGCCTTGATCATTCTTGGCCGTCGATCTTGCGATCAATGGTCGAGATCGTGTGTGCAATCGGACAATCCGGTTGTTGGTGCGCTCTGGACCGTCCATCCGCCGTCTGCGGTGGGATTGGCCCAAGCAACCGCACCGTCGGTTGCATACACTCGTGTGAGCCGTTGGATCTTGATCCAACGGTGGGTTTCTAGTGGCTTTCGCGCGTGCTGCTGTTTTTCGCGCGTGAGCCGTAGGATGTTAGATCGAGGTTGAGGTTGTCCACGTCATTTTCTTTTTATTGGGTTGTTACGTATTTGGTAAGCATTTGTTTATCAACGAAAATGATATAAAAACTTTAGAAACTCATAACTAATTCATTTTAACTGCTTTTTGGTTAATTCCAACTGTAATAAATCATGTTATCACTTTAGCTTATTATAAAAATGAATTTAAGCACGTTCCAGGAATAGAAAATTGTATAACTAGGAATAACTTGGTTTCGCTCATTTTGAATATTCCAGAAAATGAATGAAACTTTAGAAAATGCCTATCTTGCTCTGTGTATGTCCAAAATGAATGATTCCAACTTTGATAAATTTGTTATTAACCCAATGTTAATATAAAAATGATGGTAGGTCCAAGATTGTAGCAGAAACCTTGATTAATGATTTAGTACCTATTTTCAGCATTTAGAAAATTCTGGAAGACTTATAAAATGCACAAGTAATTCTCTGTAAATGAAAAATATATATGATAAATTCTATAGAACCCCTCTGTTGGTATACTTCACTGTAAAATTAGTTTTGAACATATTTATGCTCCTGGAAAGTGCATTATACTAATTTTTCATCTTAGAAAAATCATAACTAAATCATTTTAGCTCCAAATGACCTGAAATTTTATATGGGTTACCTCTATACCAATAAGTAGCTACCATAAAAATTTCAGCTTCAAAATCTTTCTAGAAAATGTTTTTGCTACAGTGCTAATTATGGCCGAAAATGTGTTTTTAGGTAATATCTTTCGCACCACAAATCCAAATTAGGTTTTTCCAATTTCTATGTCTAGGTATATTCGTATGCTGCCTTCTGTTTTAGTTTCGTCGCATTTGGATAATTTTTGCTTGCTCTTTTGTTTAAGTGTTGCTAGTCTTATTGGTTGTTCTTGGTTCTTTTTGCCTTTCGCTTAGGATTCGACATTTGCGGTAATCCCGAGAACGACCCTCCACAACAGTTTGAGCAACAGCAAGAAGGCAAGCAGTTTGATCATGATAATCCCAGTATTTTAAGTATTTATGTTGATTACAAATTCTATGTATGCATTGCTACTTTGTTTTAATAGTTGGCCTAGTAGATGCATTTCCTTAGCAAATGATTATTCTCTACTACCATGAGCCTAGGTTACTTGCTGTGATTTAGAGTTCGTGGATGGGCTCTTGTCACTTAGTAGTTGCGAATCAATTGCTTAGCCATGCTTAGTTTCGGTAGAAATGGGCGGTTATCGACTTGTCGATAACCTTGATCACTTAAAACTTATTAAGATTATGATTTCCACCTTGTGCCATGTCTATTTATGAAAACTAAAAACTGAAAACAAAATGATTTAGACTTGGGCACAATGGTATGTTGGTGTGATCTTCGGGTGTGACTGGAATGGTGCCTGAGTCAACAAGGACCGAACATCTTGTTACACTAAACCAAGCATTTTAGCGTGCTAACCACATTAGATGGTATGAGACCTCTCTTGACTTAGTACTTTGGCGTGTATTGCCCTCGGTCGCAGGAGGTCGCAGGAGGGATGGTGTTGGGAGCATTGTAGTGTCAAAAGACTTCACCCGTGATGGGATTTGTTGTCTTTCGCTTGCAATGTAAGCGTATGGTGTTTCTACCCATACGAGCGGCTCGTGGTTGATACACAATATTGGAAAAAGTCTCGTAGGACTTAGCGGGCCGGCATACCTTCTCTGAGTGTGCTTGTGGCTTGAAGGCGATGCGAAGTGTGGGTACATTGGTACACCCCCGGGGTTAAAACTATTCGAATAGCCTCGTCCTAGGTTATGGACACGCTTGGCAAGGTCTTTCAAGAGTTAGACTACAACCTTTTAAATTAAAACTTGATGGGTGGTACGAATCGTGATTCGTGCTATCTTTGTGGTGGCTATTGGGATAGTCACTTCCAGTGGTTACTTGTATGTATCTTTACTTCACTGTTACTTTGATAACAAAAAAAGATTTGCAAACTTGCTTTTGAAATGTATTACATTATTGCAAATAAAGTTGGCTTCATGCAAATGAGACATACAACCTCCACCTAAATAAGCTTGCATGTAGTTTATGAATAGGTGCGCTATTCCACACGTCGATCTTGCGGGTACAAAGACAATCTTTGTACTCGGATGCTATGCTTAATTGTTCTTGCAGAGGAAGAAGGTGAGCTCGAGGGCCTCACTTTTGTGAGTGTGTTGTGGTAGCTTGGGGCGACTAGCTTAGCGGCCCGGTCGGTTGCCTTGTGGGTGTATGGCTAACCGGTGCGACTTTTGTTCTAGCCATCTTATGGCGCTTTTGCTTCATTGTCATTCTTGTATATTGTTCTATTTGGCGGTCGGCTCTCTTTTGTAATAACTTTACTTTATGTATGTCGTGGTTGAACTTAGTGATGTATGTTGTATGGAAATGATGTGTAATTTTGTGATGATGTGCATATGTTGCAATTCAGAAACATATGTCCATCGAGGCTTAGAATGTTTAATTAGTAATGCTAGAACCAATTGGAGGTTAAGTGTTACTAGTTAAATATTCCGGGTCCTCACAAAGTTGGTATCAGAGCCATACTGACCGTAGAAACCCCTAGCTTGGTCGTCCCTAGTATATTTTGAAAACTTACTTTCCAAATATCAGTGCTTTCCTGAAAATCTTAAGTAAGTTCTCAGATTTTACTTCTCATCTATCCTAGTTTGCTCATCTCACCTCATTCTAAACTAAATTTGAAAGCTGAGTTTTCCTCTCATCTTCTTTCAAAAGATAGTTGTTTATCGAGTAGATTGGTTTTGGGGACATCATGAGAGTTATAAAATAAAAAGTATGGCTGCCTTGAGAAGATTAGGAGCTGCTGGGAGCTACAAATTTCGGCCATAAGTTGAATGGAGAAATCTGACAGCAAGCAAGACAATTTACGGACAGCCGACATTTAGGTAGTAAAAGTGCTGAAATGAGAGGTTAATTCCACTAAAAACTTGTAGGGTTAACAGGGTAAGAAGTGATATGAGTTAGCTTAGTGTCTAACCCTCCTTTAGTATGATTTTCACCCTGTTCCTAGCTGTCTTGAACAGAAGTTAGTGCTCTGAAATTTGTCTTCCTGAAAAATTGATTACTCGCTTTTTCCATACGAGTTAGTCATAACAGGAAGATGGTTGTTATCTTTATGACCTTGCTGCAATTTTATGTTGATACTTGAGCTTTTAAAGATTGTTTTGTTAAGTGGTTAGTAGTTTTCTTTGTCTCCTGTTCCGGAGTTGTGTTTTAACCTATTTTGTGGAACAGGATGACAAGAACCACCCGCAACAGTCAGCCGGCTGGTTCTGATGAGGAGCTTCCCCCTCCTCCGACCATGGCTGAGGTTCTGGCTCAGATCGAGCGGAATCGCATGGACCAGACCCGGATCTTGGAGGTCATTGCGAGGAACACCTCCGCTCCCGCTGCTGCTTCAGGATCTGGAGGTGGTGGCCATCAGTCTCGTGGTGGGCTTGCGGAGTTCCTCCGTACTCAGCCTCCTACCTTCTCCCGGTCCGAGGACCCCTTGGACGCAGACGACTGGCTGCGTCTGGTTGAGCGGAAGCTCAACGTTGCTCAGTGCCAGGAGCAGGAGCGGGCACTCTTTGCATCCCATCAGCTTGAGGGTGCAGCACTATCTTGGTGGGAGAACTTTCTCGCCATGCAGCCCGCAGGCCACGTTGTCTCGTGGGATGAGTTTCGATCTGCCTTTCGTCGGGCCCACATACCTGATGGCCTGATGAAGCTCAAGAAGAAGGAGTTTCTTGCGCTTAAGCAAGGGCGCAAGTCTGTCTCGGAGTACCTTTACGAGTTTAATCACTTGGCTCGTTATGCTCCGGGAGAGGTGGCCTCTGATGAGGCCAAGCAGGAGAAGTTCATGGAGGGTTTGTTTGAGGAGCTTCAGGACAAGCTCTCTATTGTGGACTTCCCCGACTTCCAGACCTTGGTGGACAAGGCCATCGTCGCCGAGCATAAGGCGAGAGCGCTGGGCGAGTCCCGCAAGCGCAAGTGGGAGGCCCAGCGGTCTGCACAGGCCGGCCTCGTTCGTCCCCGTGTTGGACCTGCACCGGTGGCCCGCTCTTTGGCTCCACCACTGCCGAGGCCCTCAGCACCAGCTCCACGTCCCCCGCCGGCCGTGATTCAGTCACGTGCGCCTGCGACCCAGCCGCAGGGTGTTCCCCGCAACCCCGCAGCCGACGTCACCTGCTTCTACTACCACAACAAGGGCCACTATGCGAGTAGTTGTCCTAAGAAGACGGGAGCGGCCCCTCGTCCTAATGGAGGACGCGGGC
Source organism: Ampelocalamus luodianensis (assembly GCA_036346255.1). Classification (NCBI taxonomy): domain Eukaryota; kingdom Viridiplantae; phylum Streptophyta; class Magnoliopsida; order Poales; family Poaceae; genus Ampelocalamus; species Ampelocalamus luodianensis. The sequence continues at coordinate 134,467 of JAYEVH010000032.1, read as the reverse complement.
AGGGGAGTGGTCACCCACCTGACCAGAAGACCCCGGGCTTGGGGAGCGGCCGAGTCAATCATATCTCGGCTGAGGAGGCACAGGAGGCGCCCGACGTGGTGTTGGGTACGCTCCTTGTTAATTTGCATCCTACTACAGTTTTATTTGACTCTGGGGCCTCGCATTCTTTTATTTCGAGGTCGTTTGCCGTTGATTGTGGACTTCACTGTGTTCCTTTGGGGATTCCACTGCTGATTCGCTCTCCGGGTTCGGAAATGAGAGCTGACCAAGTATGCCGGGATGTTCCTATCCACATCGAAGGAGTGGGATTCTTGGCGAATCTTATCCTACTCGACTCGGCACGCTTGGACGTGATTCTTGGCATGGATTGGTTGTCCCAACACTTGGGGCAAATCGATTGTGCCAGGAAGATTGTCTACCTCACCAATCCTTCAGGCGAACAGGTTGAGTTTTCGCCACAGTTGCGAGAACCCCATCTTTTTGCCCTTGAAGCAAAGCCAGCATTGGAGATTCACGACGTCCCCACTGTGTGTGACTTCGCAGACGTCTTTCCTGAAGACTTGCCCGGGACGCCTCCTGTTCGAGATCTGGAGTTTGTGACCGAGTTGCTGCCCGGTACCGCCCCTATTTCTAAGAGGTCGTATCGCATGCCTCCTAACGAGTTGGAAGAGCTGAAGAAGCAACTAGGTGAGCTACAAGAGAAGGGTTTCATTCGTCCTAGCTCATCTCCTTGGGGTTGTCCAGTTATTTTTGTGAAGAAGAAGGACAAGACCTTGCGCATGTGTGTTGATTACCGTCCGCTTAATGAAGTGACGGTGAAGAACAAGTATCCCTTGCCCCGTATTGATGATCTTTTCGATCAGTTGACCGGAGCACGTGTCTTCTCCAAGATTGACTTGAGACTGGGCTATCATCAAGTCAGGATCAGGACCGAGGATATTCCTAAGACGGCCTTTGCTACTCGTTATGGCCTTTACGAGTACACCGTCATGTCTTTTGGTTTGACTAATGCTCCTGCTTTATTCATGAATCTTATGAACTCGGTATTCATGGAGTATTTGGATAGGTTTGTGGTGGTATTCATCGATGATATCCTTATCTACTCCAAGAGTGAAGAAGAGCATCTTGAGCATCTTCGACTTGTGTTGGGCAGGCTGCGTGAGCACCACCGTATGCCAAATTCAGCAAGTGCGAGTTCGTTGAAGGAAGTGGCATTCTTGGGCCATGTTCTTTCAGCGAGAGGTGTGGTGTGGATCCTAGCAAGGTCGCGATGTGCTATCTTGGGTCACCAAGTCGGTCACCGATGTGCGGAGTTTTCTTGGTTTGGTGGCTACTACCGCCGTTTTATCGAAATTTCTCCAAGATTGCGAAGCCTATGACCGAATCGCTTAAGAAAGACAAGAAGTTTGAATGGTCCGCCGCTTGTGATGTGAGTTTTCGAAACTCAAGACGCGGTTGACCTCAGCCCGGTGCTTGTTCTCCTGATATTCACAAGAGTTTTGATATCTTTTGTGATGCTTCTCGTCGTGGTGCAGGTTGTGTTCTTATGCAGAAGGCAAGGTTGTGGCCTATGCATCGCGGCGCTTGAGGCCTCATGAACTCAACTATCCTACTCATGACTTGGAGTTAGTCTTTGTGGTCCATGCACTCAAGATTTGGCGGCATTATCGATTGGTAACCGTTGTGAGGTGTATTCCACCACAAGAGCTTGAAGTACTTGTTCACCCACCGGATCTGAACCTCGGGCAAAGAAGATGGTTGGAATTGATCAGGACTATGACATGGGCATTCGGTACCATCCGGGCAAGGCCAATGTCGTTGCGAGATGCACTCGATCGGAAGGTGTATTGCAACATATTGATGCTCCAAGAGCGACCTACCCTCATTTCAAATTCCAGCGCCTCAATTTGGGTTTGACCGAGCACGGTTCTCTTGCTACATTGGTTGTGCAACCAACCTTGGTGGACCAAATCAAGGCGGCACAGTGACAGAGATGTTGGGGTGAGCCAAATCAAGCGAAACATCAAGGACGGATAGCCAAGTGCTTTTCAGAGGACGAGCATGGCGTTGTGTGGTTTGGGCGTCTTGTGGTTCCTAAGGTCATGGAATTGCGGGATTTGATTCTCGCGAAGCCCATGATTCTCCTTTGTCCATTCACCCGGGGCTACCAAGATGTATCGGGACCTTCGTCGAGATTCAGTGGACCCGAATGAAGCGCGAGATTGCGAGTTCGTTGCGAGTGCGGCGTGTCTTTGTCGTGTGAAGGCCGAGCATCGGCGTCCGGCGGTCTTCTTCAGCCTTTGCCGCGCGAGAATGGAAGTGGGATTCCGTTGGCATGGACTTCATCACCGGATTGCCCGCTCGTCAAAGGGAATGATGCTATTTGGGTCGTGATCGACGAGTTGACTAAAGTGGCACATTTCCTTCCGTCAAGACTCGGCCGTGTGGGGCCTTTGGCGAACTTTATGTCTCGAGGATTGTGAGTCTTCACGGTGTGCCAAGACGATTATTTCGATCGTGGTGCACTTTTCACCTCGCGGTTTTGCATAGTCTGCAGAGGCTATGGGGACCCGCCTTCACTTGATCTGACCTTTCATCCTCGGTCGACGGTCGACGGAGCGAGTCAACCAAGTGTTGGAAGATATGCTCCGTGCTTGTGTTCTCTCCTATGGGAAGAAGTGGGAGAAGTGCCTACCATTCGCTGAGTTCTCCTACAACAACAGCTTTCAGGCCAGTCTTGGCATGGCACCATTTGAGGCCTTGTATGGGAGGAGATGCGAACCCCATTGAACCGGTCGAGAGGCGGTGAGCGGCGATTTTCGGCCCGATTCGATCAATGAGGCCGAGAGTCAAGTTCAGTTGATCCGCGAGCATCTGCGCACGGCCCAGTCCAGGCAGAAGAGCTATGCAGATCGTCGTCGCCGTGAGTTGAGCTTTGAGCCCGATGACTTTGTGTATCTCAAAGTCTCACCCTTGAAGGGCCATCAGCGTTTTGGCATCAAGGGCAAGTTGGCTCCTCGATATGTTGGGCCTTACCGTATCATCGAGAAAGTTGGAGCGATTGCATGCATTGGAGCTACCACCGCACTTGAGGGTGTGCATGATGTGTTCCATGTTTCCCACCTAAAGAAGTGCCTCGTGTCCCGTGAGAAACTCGTTGGAAACTCGATGTGCGGGAGGATTTGACCTCCGCGAGCATCCTGCTCGTATTCTTGGGAATCGAACGAGAACGAGGAACCGTGCCATCAAGTTCCTTAAGGTTCGATGGTCAAACCATTCAAGATGAAGCAACTTGGGAGCGAGAAGATCGCCTTCGTGCAGATTTTCCTTCTTTCTTCTCCGAGTAAACTAATCTCGGGTCGAGATTCTTGTAAGGGGAGAGTTGTAACATCCCAAATTTTGGGCTTGTGTTTCAAATGTAAGAAAATGAGCAGAAATTAAAACTTTTCTTACATCATGTATTCTGTCGTGCCAATCAATTCTTGTTCAAGGAATTATGGAATTACATTGTCACAAGTCTTGTTGATCCAAATCTTGCTATTCCAAAACAATCTTGTCAAATCTTATGATCATCCTCTGAAATGTTTTTCCTAAGTCTCTGTGATGGTATGTGACCCTCTGAAAAATTTCACAATTTTTAGAAATTGTTTGAATATTTTTAGAGGCGATCAAACTGCTTTGACTCTTAGTCAAACATTAAATCAGAGCCTTGCAGAATTTTTGGAGATTTATTCACAGTATAAAACCCTCTGAAAATTTTACTCGAGGTAAATATTTGAGTTAGCAAGCTCCTGTAAAAATTTCATAATTTTTGGAGTTAATTTGCTACCTCAAATAAATCCTTCAAGGTCTCTGTTCTAATTTTAAAGTCAAACGTGGTTTCTTTCGCCGCTTGGGTTCGAGTCGATGGGGCTCGAGTCATTTGATTCGGTCCATCAACTAAACGCACCGAGCCACTCTTTCAAAGCAGCGCGTGGATCCCAAACGTTGGATCGAATCGCACGCGACGCGGCGTGTGTCATTTGGACCTTCCGGTTGCAAGATTGATTGTCAACCGTTAGATCTCCATCCAACCGTCGAGATGCGCCGAGACTTTCTGGACCCTCGGTTGCATTTTTGAATCGAGCCGTTGGATTAAGATCCAACGCCGCGTACTGCTCGTTGTAAATAAGAGTTTGCGACGTGGAGCAATCGGAGCCGTTCGTTTCTAATCGTAGGCTCGCAACCTCCCGTTGCGTTTTAAAGCCCGTGGCGTGGCACTATCTCGGCCGCTCGTGTCTCATCCAACGCCGTGAATCGCCCGAGCTTTTGCGCTGGTCATCTTCAACCTCCCGCCGCGTAAAAACGATTGCAAGGCATGGTGAGGTCATTTCTTGCTCCCTAAAGCCACCTAGCCGACGTGTAGGGGTATGGGCGGTACATTGAGCCGTGCCATGCCCTAATGCACGTCTTCACCTCCTTTTCCTCGTCGGCCGCACCTTGTGCTTTGTGTTTTGCCGCTTGAGAGAGGAGTGGTGCAAACCTAACACTTTCATGGCCTTATAAGCACCCAAATGCCTTCTGGAGTTTCTTTAGACCACCATCAAGCTTCATTCACAGCATTGGAGCTTAATACCTCAAAATGGCAAATCGCCATTGTTGACCCGTGGAGCTCCATCAATGTTCTTGGTGTTCCAAAGGTCCTCCTTCATGTTTCTTTACCCTAACCTTATCCCTTTATTATCTTGAACATTTCCCCTCACTTAATTTTGGATTTGATTCTCAGGAATTGTCCAATTTAGGGTTTGTTCAAATTCGGCCGAATTTGGTCATCTTCTTCCTCAGCTCAGGTGAGTGCTCCATTTTCCAATTGCTCGCTCATGTAGCTTCTGTGAATCATTATGAAGCTATTCTGATGCCTTGGTATCACTCATTTGGCTCAGGGTGTCGTTTTCAATCGTTCTTCTCCAAGTCCGGCGAGCCTTCACCGTGATCAAGCATCTCCGGCCATCTTTGAAGCTTCTCGTCCCTAAGGTAGCGTCTTATTAGTCCTTAGAAGCTTTGGCACCCGCTTCCTTGGACCGCAGCGGAGCTTTTCGCTATTTTCATGTTTAGCAGTAAAGCTCCCATTTTCATTTTCCGCCAGGCCGGCGTTCGATCCTCGCCGCCGGCGAGAATGCTACCATGAGGTTCGTGCTGCTATTGCGAATCCATTTTGGGTCTTGTTCACCGCCGCGCGGCCGTGTCGCCGGCGATTAGCCGTCAAAGACGATCGGGACTTTGCCAAAGACAGCTCTCCTTCGTCACCTAATTAGGACACATTAATTGCTAATCATTAGTTGTTAATTGTGTCTTAATCATTATTGTTGAGCCACCGATCGTGGGCCCGGCATCCTTTAATCACCTGCAGTGCGATCCCGCATCGTCCGACGTCATTAATATCTAATCATTGCTTAATTAAATGAGTCGGCATTTAATCGTCGTTTAATTAACCTGCGGGCCGATCGTTGGTGGGCAGGGATTAAAATCAAATTCCAGTGAGTCTTTAGTGTCTAGTTAATGATCATCATTAGTGGCATTAATTCGTCCCAGCCGTCCCTCTCGATCATTTGTCACGTGGGCCAGCACCGTGCACGTGGGTTAAACCAGCGCATGTGTGCCTCAAGGTCGGCGACGGTGGTCCCCACGTGTCGATCCATCTTTTGAACTTCGATCTTTAGCCACCGTCGATCCCTTGATCAACGGCCTGATCGTGATGGCATTCGGACCTCCGGATGCCTTGATCATTCTGGCCGTCGATCTTGCGATCAATGGTCGAGATCGTGTGTGCATCGGACAATCCGGTTGTTGGTGCGCTCTGGACCGTCCATCCGCCGACTGCGGTGGGATTGGCCAAGCAACCGCACCGTCCCGTTGCATACACTCGTGTGAGCTGTTGGATCTTGATCCAACGGTGGGTTTCTAGTGGCTTTCGCGCGCAGCGCTGCTTTTCGCCGCGTGAGCCGTAGGATGTTAGATCGAGGTTGAGGTTGTCCACGTCATTTTCTTTTTATTGGGTTGTTCTGTATTTCTAGCATTTGTTTATCAACCGAACATGATATAAAAACTTTAGAAACTCATAACTAATTCATTTTAATCGCTTTTGGTTAATTCCAATCTGTAATAAATCATGTTATCACTTTAGCTTATTATAAAAATGAATTTAAGCACGCCCAAGAATGTAAAATTGTATAACTAGGAATAACTTGGTTTCGCATTTTGAATATTCGTAAAATGAATGAAACTTTAGAAAATGCCTATCTTGCTCTGTGTATGTCCAAAATGAATGATTCCAACTTTGATAAATTTGTTATTAACCCAATGTTAATATAAAAATGATGGTAGGTCCAAGATTGTAGTGAAACCTTGATTAATGATTTAGTACCTATTTTCAAAGATTTAGAAAATTCGAAGACTTATAAAATGCACAAGTAATTCTCTGTAAATGAAAAATATATATGATAAATTCTATAGAACCCTCTGTTGGTATACTTCATCAGTAAAATTAGTTTTGAACATATTTATGCTCTTGGAAAGTGCATTATACTAATTTTTCATCTTAGAAAAATCATAACTAAATCATTTTAGCTCCAAATGACCTGAAAGTTTATATGGGTTACCTCTATACCAATAAGTAGCTACCATAAAAATTTCAGCTTCAAAATCTTTCTAGAAAATGTTTTTGCTACAGTGCTAATTATGGTAGAAAATGTGTTTTTAGGTAATATCTTTACACCACAAATCCAAATTAGGTTTTTCCAATTTCTATGTCTAGGTATATTCGTATGCTGCCTACATTTTAGTTTCACGCATTTGGATAATTTTGCTTGCTCTTTTGTTTAAGTGTTGCTAGTCTTATTGGTTGTTCTTGGTTCTTTTTGCCTTTCGCTTAGGATTCGACATTTGCGGTAATCCCAGAACGACCCTCCACAAATGCTTTGAGCAACAAAGAAGGCAAGCGGTTTGATCATGATAATCCCAGTATTTTAAGTATTTATGTTGATTACAAATTCTATGTATGCATTGCTACTTTGTTTTAATAGTTGGCCTAGTAGATGCATTTCCTTAGCAAATGATTATTCTCTACTACCATGAGCCTAGGTTACTTGTCTGTGATTTAGAGTTCGTGGATGGGCTCTTGTCACTTAGTAGTTGCGAATCAATTGCTTAGCCATGCTTAGTTTCGTAGAATGGGCTGTTATCGACTTGTCGATAACCTTGATCACTTAAAACTTATTAAGATTATGATTTCCACCTTGTGCCATGTCTATTTATGAAAACTAAAAACTGAAAACAAAATGATTTAGACTTGGGAAAATTGGTATGTTGGTGTGATCTTCGGGTGTGACTGGAATGGTGCCTGAGTCAACAAGGACCGAACATCTTGTTACACTAAACCAAGCATTTTAGCGTGCTAACCACATTAGAGGGTATGGGACCTCTCTTGACTTAGTACTTTGGCGTGTATTGCCCTCGGGTCGCAGGAGGTCGCAGGAGGGATGGTGTTGGGAGCATTGTAGTGTCCGAAAGACTTCACCCGTGATGGGATTTGTTGTCTTTCGCTTGCAATGTAAGCGTATGGTGTTTCTACCCATACGAGCGGCTCGTGGTTGATACACAATATTGGAAAAGTCTCGTAGGACTTAGCGGGCCGGCATACCTTCTGTGAGTGTGCTTGTGGCTTGAAGGCGGTCTGAAGTGTGGGTACATTGGTACACCCTGCAGGTTAAAACTATTCGAATAGCCTCGCCCTAGGTTATGGACACGCTTGGTAAGGTCTTTCAAGAGTTAGACTACAACCTTTTAAATTAAAACTTGATTTGTGGTACGAATCGTGATTCGTGCTATCTGTCGTGGTGGCTATTGGGATAGTCACTTCTGTGTGGTTACTTGTATGTATCTTTACTTCATTGTTACTTTGATAACAAAAAAAGATTTGCAAACTTGCTTTTGAAATGTATTACATTATTGCAAATAAAGTTGGCTTCATGCAAAATGAGACATACAACCTCCACCTAAATAAGCTTGCATGTAGTTTATGAATAGGTCCGCTATTCCACACGTCAGTCTTAAGGTACAAAGACAATCTTTGTACTCGGATGCTATGCTTAATTGTTCTGCAGGAGGAAGAAGGTGAGCTGAGGGCCTCACTTTTGTGAGTCATGTTGTGGTAGCTTATGGGCGACTAGCTTGGCCCGATCGGTTGCCTTGTGGGTGTATGGCTAACTTGATCGACTTTTGTTCTAGCCATCTTATGGCGCTTTTGCTTCATTGTCATTCTTGTATATTGTTCTATTTGGCCTGGTCGGCTCTCTTTTGTAATAACTTTACTTTATGTATGTCGTGGTTGAACTTAGTGATGTATGTTGTATGGAAATGATGTGTAATTTTGTGATGATGTGCATATGTTGCAATTCTGGGAAACATATGCCCATCGAGGCTTAGAATGTTTAATTAGTAATGCTAGAACCAATTGGAGGTTAAGTGTTACTAGTTAAATATTCCGGGTCCTCACAACCTGGTCCATAGACCAGTGGCCCACATGTCAAACCCTAATCCTATTTTCGGGAATTAATTTAATTCTTGAAAAGCCTTTTATCTTATTGGTCTCACTTGTCACTCTCTACCTTATTTTAAGAATTATTTTGATTCTAGAAATCCATAAATACCAGTTGGTCCCACCTGTCATACACTCATTCTTTTTCAAATATTTTCGGAACATAATATTATGAGAATATTCCATAGAGTTTTTTCATCATTTTATGTGAATTCCAATTTTTCGAGAACCATATCTTCTTCATCCAAATTCTGATTGAACCATTCAAGTTCCTAAATTCATCTAAATTCATAATCTACCTTTAAGTACTATTCAATTTCAGTTTGGAGTTTATTTGATTTGTCTTTTTGAATTTAGTTTGTTTTGCGCTTTCTTTCTGGTTAGACGTTGAAGTCCCAGAATCGTCCGAAGGAGCTGAAGGTCAAAGAAGTAGAAGAACAAAGATTAAATAAAATCATTATTGCTATAGCAAGTCAAGTTATACCTTTGATCATGTTGAACCCAGTTTTCAAAGTTACTTCGATTCAAATTATTGCATTTACTTTAAGTAATTATTTAAATACTTTTGGGTTTAGCTATTAATCCAATTTGTTATATCCACTTTGTCTATTGTATGTCATAATCTTTTGTCACCCTAAATTGGTTCATATTTAGTTGGTACTATGGTTATACCAACATGGGTTGGTTAGATACGAGAAGATTGCTTAGCCATGCAACGAGTCATCATCATCACCTGAGTTGCAATTATAAATTTGACTAAGTGATTATGGAACTTCGTGATAAAACTATATGCGCTATGTGTTATTACTTTGTGATAGCATGTGTTGCACTTAACCAACAGGGCGGGAAAGGATTAGGACTGAGGCAAGTAGTGGATACTAAGTGATTTGGTGGACTTTGTGAATGAGAGTGATAATCTTTGTGGCATAGTTAAAAAATGAAAGTCTTGCCTTGGTCAATTAAGAACTTAACTTTGTGCGCCATTGAACTGAGCCTTACTGTACGACCACATGCCTGATGGAACGGGCCTAACTTAGTAGGTTATGGAATCTTGACATCGACTGCTCAGGTTGTAGGTTAGGAACTCAGTGATGGGTGGATGTGTGTGCTACCAAGTAGTCGCATCGCTGGATGATTCACCGCATCCTTGTCCAACGGTGTGTGTCGGACTAGCTTTTTTTGTTGGTTGGTCTGGCGGTAAAGCACACTGGGAGTGTCAATATTGAGATGAAGTTCCTGAAAGGTTTTGTTGTATCTTGTGGGTACTCATACTTGCTACACTGGGAGTTTATGATCCAGTTGATTGTATCTTGTGGGTAAAGTGTACAACCTCTGGAGAGTGTTAAATCAATCTATTCGAATAATCGCGTCCGTGGTCATGGACATGCTCGGGGATTTCACACGAGGGGTAGAATTTCATAAAACTATTGGGAAGGGACAGCTGTGTGATTTAAGTTATATGGCTGTGTGAAAGAATTTGATTAGACTATGTGTCTTTGTGAAAACAACTGTTAAATTAATATTGTCTATTTGTTTTGAATTATGCTTTCAATCTATTATTTGTATTAATTGCAAATGTTGCATTTCTGCAAAATAACCACAGAAGCCATTTCCTTTGGAATTAGCCATCATCTATAAATTGCATTCTGTGGTATGACTTGCGAGTACGGTTGTGTACTCATACTTGCTATATGCAAAACTCTTCAGTTGAGCAGGCTACATCATATCATCATCAGCCAACAAGGTCTACTTCAAGGATCAAGGAGAACTAGGTCGCGCACCCCAGCCGATTGCTTGTGGGCATATGGATGGGCTTCACTGAAGTTATTCTGTTACGTTCCGCTGCAGCTTCATTGAGCTATTCGTTTTCTGAGGTATTAATTGTATGCTTTGACCTTAAGGTTTTTACTCTAATATTTATTGTTATTTTTCTATTTATTAGTCATCTTTGCATATGGAAATGATATTTCATTGATGTTGCTACTGTGTGTACTAGTATGATCCTGGACTAGTGCAATATACACAGATGGTCCAGAGTTATATTTTTGGTCCCGACAGTACCGCACCTACTGTTTGGAAGGTATAAGCTAGTTCGTAATGTTCTTTATTTCCAGAGAGATCTGGGCAGCACCCCCTAAAATATTACTCCCTCAGAGTGACAGAGTCTTCGATCTCTTGTCATCTGTTGAATGGTTTTATAATCCATCTACCTCAAGGTCTGAAGGACACTACATGTTTCCTGGTCCAATTCACGCGAGCTTAGGGAACTCAAAAGTAACTAAATATTGCATCTTCTGTCTTAATAAGCTTTCCTCATCAACAAATCCTGGGAGCTGGGTTCGGAGTTACTGTTACTTTGACGGAATGCTAGGTTTACCTTAACATAGATGCATATACTGGATGCTGACGAGAAAACCGAAGCACCTGACAAAGCAATGCAGAATAAAGGAATGACTTGTGATCATATATTGCTAAGTATTGTTGAGACTTAAGAGAATCTTTTTATAAAAAAAACAAGAGCATGAGCTCTACTATTCATTTCAAAGAGAGAAAAATAGACACAACATCGGCCCAAAAGAGTCTGAACTGCACGGAGAAAGCTCGTGGTGATGTTACTTCTGACTCTGTCTGCTGGGTGAATCCTTCTACACTAGAGTTGAGGAAGGTAGCTAATGGAGAAATTTAGAGAGAGACGAAACCATAGCCATGGAAAAATGGAAATGCGTGGCAGGAGGTCCAGGACCCCAAGTATATTGGCGATAAACATCAGGTTTGTATTTTCCCTACATACTCAGGTAAGCTTAGCGTGTGTGTGTTTTTTTTTAAAACAACAGGGCGCTATATTTCATTGAAGGGGTAAAAGAGGCCGAAGCCGTAAACTATTGGACACTTTTGATCCTGTTTGTTTAGATTTTTTCTTTGACTTAAAAACAAAAAAAAGCCTAAACCTAAATAATGGAATGATTTTTTCAACCAGTTTATAAAAAATTTAAGTCATTTTAAGCCTAAAAACTATAAGCCATGAGAGATATTTTTTGGCTTTTGTGGAATGAATATCCCTTTGCCACTGAAGTTCGCTAAAATTACCCACGAAATACCATCACATATAAATTGAAACTCATTCATGTTTTCCTCTCGTTCCTCCTCCCCACCCCACCACCCTCATCAGACGCGATTCGATCCCCACATGTTAGAAGACCAGAGCGACTATTTGTGATGGCTTTATTAGTGAATGAACAAATGGTAACTTGTATCAAGGGTATTTTAGACTTTACAACTTTAAGCTAAAACTCAAGAGATCGAAAAAGCTAGATTACCAAATACTCTAGCTTGGTTTAAAAGCTAGAGGTTTATAAGCTACTTAATAAAAAAAACTAACTTTAAGGTATAAGCTAAAAAGCCTAAATCTAAATAAACAGGGTTGTTCTTCTATTTGTTTTTTTTTCTAAATGTAAGCTTCGTGTTACCCGCATGTACTATATATTACAGCCGCAAGAAAGCGCGCCTCCTCGCGCTAGCTACGTCGGCAAGAAAGCGTCCACCATCGGATCGTCGTCTACGTTTGCGTGGCCGTCCGATTCGGGTTGCACCCTGCGCGTCGCTTCGCCGTCGGATCCCGTCTGCGCGTGCTTGCAGGGCGTCCGATTGGGTCCAGCGTGTGCCCTTCACCAAGCCACGCTCGCATATCTGCGCCTCCATTAAAATACGCCGCGGTTTGCGCTGCCTCCGCTCTGCGCTCATGCCCGCATTGCTTCGCCACGAGACTCCTCTGTTTTCTTCTTCCCCGATCGACGGCGGCTCCCCTCCTCTATTTTTTCTTCTTCCGCGAGCGCCGCCGGACCTCCATGACGTCGATCCCGCAGCCCTACTTCCCATGCTCGATCCCGAGCTGCCGCCGCCCTTCCTCTACTTCACACGCCCGTCGCCGCCCTTCCTCTACTTCGCACGCCCGCCGCCGCTCAGATCCGGTCGCCTCTACCCCCAGCGTTGTTGGCCCGAGCTACTGCGCCTCCGCCCCGACCTTCGTCCGCTGAATCCCGCCCAACCCTCCTCAAACCCGGTCGCTCCGCCGGATCTGGCCAGACGCACTGCCACCGTCACCGCCGCCAGGCCAGCTCCTGCCGCCGCCAGCCAACTCCCGCCGTCCCCGCCCAGATCCAGCTGTCCACGCCCGGATCCAGCCCCTCCACTCCGGATCCGGCCGTCACCCCTCTGCCCCCAAGCTCCCACTAGCTCATAGTGCCCATAGGCCCGAGCTCCTCCGCCTGGCTGCCCGAGCTCCACCTAGCGCCTCCTCTACTCCGTCCGGCTAGCCGGCTCTGTCCCTCTGCTCCGGGCTACCGCCATCGCCTCTGCCTCGGCCTCTCGCCATCGCCTCCTTCGACCGGCTGCCTAGCTCTGCCCCTGCCCCTCGAGCCACCACCGCCCCTGCCTCGGGTCGTCGGGAGGTAGATACGGGCGTCGGGGCCTGAGGGAGGAGCTCGACTGCCTCGGGCCGCCGCTCTGGCCTCGGGACGCTGCCGCCGCTCCTGCCTCGGGCAGCTGCCACCGCTCCTGCATCGGCGCGCACCTGGATTAGGCTTCCTCTATCCCGGTTTCGGTTCGCTCGCGCAAATATATCATATACGGATTTTCCGTTGTATATTAAAGGTAAAATACACTTCTTGTGAATAACACTTTTCTACATATATATATAAGTTGCTAATTTATGCTCCGCATTCTGTGATAATGAAATTAGGCTTGATATGTGGGGTGAATGTGCTACAAGATTTGATAGACAGACTATACAAGAAATCGGTGAAACAGAACATGTAGCCGCCATCTTTGTAGGGACCTTGCCAAAGATGTTCACAGGTAATACACAATTATCTACTTACTGTACCTATGCACATTCACAATGTACTCTATACTGTTGGCCGCCTGTAGCTAGACTGACTTTCTTATTTACACAGGCCAGATAAGTCTAAGTGGGAGTTCAGCCTGTTGTTGGTACATAAATGCAGAGGTACCTGAGATCAATGCATTGCGTAAGAGGTAGATTCCTTGCTTTATTAATGTGCAATCGATTTCTTGCGCTTTCTATTTAGGTTTTTTTAGTGCATATTACTCAACCCAGCTTTTTTTTTTTGTCTTGGTTTATAGCCGACGCAATCAGTTCCAACCACTTCAAACTATTGCCCCTTTTGCGTATGCCGTTTCTACAGCAGTTACCCGTCCTCCTATCGAAGAAAAAAAGTTCGAGAGCTTCTTGATCTTGGCCTGTTTGACTGTGAGAAACTAATTACGTTCTCTACCATTACTGCTTGCTGTTGTATGCAGATACTATATAAAAGACACTGCTAACATGCTTTCATGTTTCACAGCGTGTATACTATTCATGCACCATCACAATTACGCGTTTAGCACCGGCTTAGGTTCCCATGTTTTCTAATTTCTTTCACGTTCATTTCGTTTCAGTTTTCTATTTATTATACTTATGTACTGCTGATTTATACGTATTGTACAGTCGAATTTACATAATTATAGGCTGATAGGTTACCTATTATTTGTATTAAACTCATGTGGAGCGGGAACAAATAGCTAAATATGGACTTATCTACGCAGCGATGATCTACGTCGGTGCATGATAATATTTTTTTTATCTATACGGGGACCTCACTCCCCTACATCAAACAGCAACACCCTTTAGATATTCAAAACGTCCAAAAAAAATGACATATTAAAAAACTATATCAGTTTTGAAACCTAACAGAAAACACCAAATGAACATTAAATAAAACAAAACAAATTGGAGCTATCGATGTCCATGCCCGCGCCATTTGACACGGGTCGGCTTCTAGTTACCTAATTTAATAGCCGAAGAGATTAGCTCCACCCCACGCGGCCACGTGGCCCAAAAAAAGTTGACCGTCCGATCATCTCCGGAGGGCCATGATCGGCTGCAACCGTGCTGCGCTTGGTGCGCTTCGCAATTTAATAGCCGAAGAGATTAGCTCCTCCCCACGCGGCCACGTGGCCCAAAAAAGGTGACCGTCCGATCATCTCTGGAGGGCCATGATCGGCTGCAACCGTGCTGCGCTTGGTGCGCTTCGCATGCTGAGGCGTGGACGCGCGGCAGGTGGGCCCCTGCAGCCTCGCACGTGCACTCCTTGCGCGCTGGTCGTGTCACGCGCCTCCATGCCTTCACACCTTCCTGTTAAGAAACCGGGCCCGGCCAGGTGTAACAGCCCTAACTTAGGGTTTGTATTTCAAATGTAAAATTTTGAGGAGAAATAAAAACTTTTGTTGTCTCATCAAATCATTTGAAAGTTTCTACATTTTCTCTAGCAATTTCCATTTTCTAGAATTAAATTCTTGTGAATGGAAATTGTTATCAAGAAATTTAGTCTTCAAACTGATGATCATCCTCTGAAATTATTTTTCCTATCATCTTGATCATCCTATCTACCTCCTGAATTATTTCACAATTTTTAGATTTTGTTTGCTATTTCAAATGGCCAAGTCAAACTAGTTTAAATTTCTGGTCAAACCCTAGGTTAGCAGCTTGTGAATTTTCTGCAGAATATTGCAGTGCATAAAAGTTCTGGAAAATTTATGAGATGTTGTTATCTGTCCCTTGTAGCTACCATAAAATTTCGAATTTTGGAGCTCGGATTTACCTCTGAAAATTCCCAAACCTTCTCTGTCTTTGCAATCAAATCCGAAATCATCGTTTTCTCGCTCGGACCCAACCTCGCTCGGTCCGATCATGCCACTTGACTCGCCGCACCGCCTTAGCTGCACTGCACGAGTCCAATCGATCGTGACCGTCCGATGCAAATCGAACGATCCACGCCGCGTCGCAACCGACCGTCCGAATGCATACACCAATCTCACCGCCTATTTCGATCCATCGGTCGATGCATTCTTGATTGAGTCTAACCACTGCTCGCGCCGCACCGACTCGGGGCGCGCGCTTTGCTTGCGCCCGACATGTGGGCCATCTCGTCACAAGATGTCGACCTCGTCTTCTCCGCACTCACCGGAGCTCGCGGCGGCGCGCATGCTTGCCACGTCCTCGCCGCCGCCACCTTTTTGTCCCCGTGTTAGCCCGTGGAGCATCGCCGGGGTCTCATCTACCCACTGAGCCCATCCACTACCCTTCGCGTCCATTCTCGAGCCTTCTCCGCCCAAGTTTTCTTCTCGGTCGAAGAAGAATTCGAGCTTAGCGCCGCCGTTTCTGAGCCGCCCTTGAGCTAGCGACCGCACCGTCGTGATCCTCTTGCCTCGCCGCCTCCATTTTGTCTGTTCCGGGCCCTCGGCGTCCAGTGTATTGCGAGAGCGACTTCGTCGTCTCCGCCTCCGGTTGCAGCGGTCCCGCGAGCTTGCTAGTTCTCCGTGAGTCTCTAACCTCGCCACTTGGTCCTCGTAATCGCAACCTCTTCTAAGTCTAACGGTGGGCTCGTTTACGTCTTTCGTGCATCGTGGAGGGCGTGCGGGTGTTTCTTCCGCGCACGGGTGTTCGCGCCAGGCAATTCCCGCCGCGGACCTTCTTCTTCGACGTTATCTTGTGCTTATTGCTCCGGAGTCGGGCGATTCCGTGGCGCACCTTCCCGGCTTCGAAGTGCATGCGCCTTCTGCGAGCCGTAGCTTCTTCTCCGCCTCGGCCGTCGCGAGCTCGACTCGGCGACCATTGGGCTCGCGTCATCGGCATCAAGTTCGTGGAGCTGCGGTGCACCCGTGCGTGCCATCCCCGAGCTCAGAGCCTCAGCCATTCTCCAGATCCCCCACCTTGCCGTCGCGGCCGCGTGTGGGAACTCCGTCGAGCCGCCGGTGGTTAAGGTCTAATCCCCTTCTAAGCTCTAATCGTCTTTTAGTTTGTATCTACGGCATGTGGGCCTCCCGTATTAGGCATGTTTAAGGTTTCAAATCTAATCGTTTTTTCTCGAGTCTCTGTCATGTGGGCCGGAATGTCAGTTAGGGATTGTGTAGTTTTGTTAGTACGTTTCCTCTGTCTGGAAGCGTATTTTCGCTAGGTGTATATGTTAGGATTACGTTTTGTTAAAGCCGAAGACGTATTCTTTGAATACGCCTTCGACGTCACTTTAGGCGTGTGGGTGTCTGAGTCGCCGTTACATGGGCCCATTGTCGCTGGTCAGGGCTTCGATGGCGGTAGAAAAGTATTCATTGCTTTAGTATTTCGGTTTGTGTTTTCATTGAATGTTAATTCAATTAAACTTGTAAAATGCATAACTAATTCAATTTTTATCCAAATTACATGAATCCAGTGCTGTTAATTTTCATTTTAAATGTGCTATTTACTGAAATAAGTTTCAACTTTGTATCTATAGCAAAAATCTGTTAATTAATTTAATGTTGTAGATTGTAACCTCCAAATTAGAAAATGCATATCTTTTCCAATAATTGTCCAAATTCAATGAACCCAATTCTGTAAAATTTCCTTTTCAGTATACTAGCTCTTAGAATAAGTCTTACACACTGTTTCTGTTCATGAAAATTTGTTAAGAAATTAACTAGCGACTTGCTGTGTTTTTAGCTTAGAAAATTCATAGAAAATTATTAATAACTTAAAAATGATTTGTTCTCTGTTTCTAAAATTTTGTTATATCTTGTTTAGGCTGCTGTGTGAGTTTTGGCATGATTTGATGTTGTTGTATGTTTGAGTTTTGTCGGTGTTATTCGTTCTTATTTGCTGTTATGTTCGATCGTTAGGCTTCGATATTTGCGGCAACCCTGAGGACGATCCTCCGCAACATATTGAGCAACAGCAGCCAGGCAAGCAGTTTGATCATGTTTATCCCAGTATTTTAAAGTCTAATATTTTGTTTCAGCTGTATGTATGCATTGCGTAATTTGTGTTAAATTGATTAGTTAAATCCGTAGCTGCATATCCTGTAGACAAAATATTGATCTTTACTACCTGAGCCTAGGTTATTTGCTGTGATTAGAGATCGCTGGATGATCTCTTGTCACTTAGTAGATACGATTTCAAGCTGCTAGACATGCTTAGCTATCGGTGAGAATCAAGCGTTATCGACTTTAGTCGGTAACCTTGATCACACAAAATCTACTATAACTTTATGTTTCAGCATTTTTGCTAGTTTAATTGCAAAACTAAAACTGAAAACAAAATGATTTAGACTTGGGCACAACGGTATGATTGGTGTGATCTGTTGGGTGTGACTGGAATGGTGCCCGAGTCAACAAGGACCGAACATCTTGTTACACTGAACCAAGCATTTTGCGTGCTAACCACACTAGAGTATATGGGACCTCTCTTGACCTAGTACTTTGGCGTGTATTGGCTCCGGTCAGGGGTCGCAGGAGGGATGGAGGTGGGAGCATGGTAGTTGTCCAAAAGCTTTATCCCGAGTGGGTAGTTGTCTTTCGGCTTTACCATGTAAGCGTATGGATTTCTATCCATACGAGCGGCTCGTAGTTAATACACAATATTGGAAAAAGTCTCAGAGGACTTAGTCAGTGCTTGCATACCTTCGGTAGTGTGCTTTGGCTTAAAGGCGGTCTGAAGTGTGGGTATAGTGGTTGTAACATCCCAAATTTTGGGCTTGTGTTTCAAATGTAAGAAAATCAGTAGAAATTAAAACTTTTTCTTACATCATGTATTTCCTGTGGTGCCAAGAAATTCTTGTACAAAGAATTATGGAAATACATTGTCACAAGTCTTGTTGATCCAAATCTTGTTATTCCAAAAACAATCTTGTCAAATCTTATGATCATCCTCTGAAAATAATTTTCCTAAGTCTCTCTGATGGTAAGTGACCCCTCTGAAAAATTTCACAATTTTTAGAAATTGTTTGAATATTTTTAGAGGCAGTCAAACCTGTTTGACTCTCAGTCAAACATTAAAGCAGAGCCTTGTAGAATTTTTGGGAATTTATTCACAGCATATAAATCTCTGAAAATTTTACACAAGGTTGATATCTGAGTTAGCAAGCTCCTGTAAAATTTTCATAATTTTTGGAGTTATTTTGCTACCTCAAATAAATCTTTCAAAGTCTCTGTTTTATTTCAAGTCAAATTAGGTTTTACTGTTGCTTGGGTTCGAGTCAGACTCGGGCTCGAGCAAATCGACTTGGTCCAGTCAACTAAACGCACCGAGCCACTCTTTAAAGCGCGCGTTGAATCTCGTCCGTTGGATTTCAATCGCACGGCCCGCGCGCGTGTAACGCTTCGGACTTTCCGGTTGCAAGATTGAATGTCGACCGTTAGATCCCAATCCAACCGTTGAGATTCCCCGAAACCTTCGGACCCTCCGGTTGCATTTCTGAATCTGAGCCGTTGGATTGAAATCCAACGCTCGCGTACCCCTTCGTTGCAGATAAGAGTTTGCAACGTGGAGCAATCAGAGCCGTTCAATTCTAATCGTAGGGTTCGCACCCTCCCCGTTGTGTTTTAAAGCCCGTAGGCGTGGCACTATCTCAGCCGTTCGTGTCTCATCCAACGGCTGTAAATCGCCCGAGCTTTTGCGCTGGTCATCTTCAACCTCCCGCCGTGCGAAAACAGTGCAAGGCATGGTGAGGTCATTTCTTGCTCCCTAAAGCCACTCTAGCCGACGTGTAGGAGTATGGGAGGTACGCTGAGCTAGGCCATGCCCTAATGCACGTCTTCACCTCCTTTTCCTTGTCGGCCGCGCGTGGTGCTTTGTGTTTTGCCGCCCGAGAAAGGAGGGGTGCAAACCCTAACACTTTCGTGGCTTTATAAGCACCCTCAATGCCTCCTGGTATCTCTTTAGACCACCATCAAGCACCATTCTCAATATTGGAGCTTAACACCTCAAAAATGGCAAACCACCATTGTTGACCCGTGAAGCTCCATTGGTGTTCTTGGTGTTCCAGTGGTCCTCCTTCACGTTTCTTTGCCCTAACCTCATCCATTTATCACCTTGAACATTTCCCCTCACTTAATTTTGGATTTGATTCTCAGGAATTGTCCAATTTGGGGTTTGTTCAAATTCGGCCGAAATTGGTCATCTTCTTCCTCAGCTCAGGTGAGTGCTCCATTTTCCAATTCTTTGCTCTTATAGCTTCTGTGGATCATAATGAAGCTATTTTGATACTTTGGTATCACTCGCTTGGCTCGAGTGTCATTTCCTGCTTTCTTCTCCAAGTCCCATGAGCCACCTTGATCAAGCACCTCCGGCCATCTTTGAAGCTCCTCGTCCTTAAGGTAGCTTCTTATTAGTCCTTAGTGGCTCTGGCACCCCCACCCTAGGCTTGCAGTGGAGCTCATCGCGATTTTCATGTTTAGCAGTAAACTTCCATTTTCGTTTTTCCAGCTGGCCGCGTTCTAGTTCCTCGCCACGCGTGATTGCTACCATTAGGTTCGTCTTTGTTATTGCGAATCCATTTTGGGTCTTGTTCATCGCCACGGCCGGCGAGTCGCCGGCGACAAGCCAAAGTCACTCGATTTTGCCGAGGGGACTCCGTTTGCGTCATTTGTTTAGGGCACATTAAGTGCCGATCATTAGTATTAATTGTGTCTTAATCATTATTGCCGAGCCAGCGACCAAGGGCCCAATCTCCTTAAGTCATCTCTGTTTCACTCCGCATTTGTTCGACATCATTAATATCTAATCATTACTTAATTAAATGAGTTGGCATTTAATCTCGCCGGAAACCTCCTGCGGTCATCGACTTGTGGGCCAGCCGTGTCTGCACGGGGTTAAACCAGCGCGTGGGTGACTGAAGTCACCGACATGCGGTCCCACATGTCGACCCTTTTTGAACCGATCATCATCCGCCGTCCATTTTAGATCTGCGGCCTTGATCGTGAGTGCATTCGGACCATCCGGATGCCTTGATCATTCTTGGCCGCCGATCTTGCGATCAATGGTCGATCGTGTGTGCAATCGGACCATCCGGTTGTTGGTGCGCTCGACCGCCCATCCGCCGACCTGCGGTGGGATTGGCCCAAGCAACCGCACCGTCCGGTTGCATACACTCGTGTGAGCCGTTGGATCTTGATCCAACGGTGGACTCCGTTTAGATTCGGCGCGCGTGCGCTGTTTTCAGCGCGCATGAGCCATAGGATGTTAGATCAAGGGTTGTGGTTCGTCCACGTCGTATTCCTTTTATTGGGTTGTTCTGTATTTCGGTAAGTATTTATTTATCAACTGAAAATGATGTAAAAACTTTAGAAACTCATAACTAATTCATTTTAACTGCTTTCTAGTAAATTCCAACTGTAATAAATCATGTTGTCGCTTTAGTTTATTATAAAAATGGATTTAAGCATGTTCCAGTAGCAGAAAATTATATAACTAGGAATAACTTGATTTCTGTCATTTTGAATATTCCAGAAAATGAATAAAACTTTAGAAAATGCATATCTTGCTCTATGTATGTCCAAAATGAATGATTCCAATTTTGATAAATTTGTTATTAACCCAATGTTAATATAAAAATGATGATAGGTCCAAGATTGTAACAGAAACCTTGATTAATGATTTAGAACCTATTTCCAACATTTAGAAAATTCTGGAAGACTTATAAAATGCACAAGTAATTCTCTGTAAATGCAAAATATATATGATAAATTCTAGAAAACCCCTCTGTTGGTATACTTCACTGTAAAATTAGTTTTGAACATATTTATGCTTCTGGAAAATACACTATGCTAATCTTGCATCTTAGAAAAATCATAACTAAATCACTTTAACTCCAAATGACCTGAAATTTTATATGGGTTATCTCAATACCAGTAGGTAGCTACCATAAAAATTTCAGCTTCAAAATCTGTCTAGAAAATATTTTTGCTACAGTGTTATTTATGGCCGAAATTGTATGTTTAGGCAATATCCTTTGCACCACAAATCCAAGTTAGGTTTTTCCAGTTTCTATGCCTAGGTATAATCTTGTTCTACCGTGTGTATAAAATTTGTTGCCTTTGGTTAAGTTTTGCTTGCTCTTTTGTTTATTTGTGGTTCGTCTTATTGGTTGTTCTTGGTTCTTTTTGACTTTCGCTTAGGATTCGACATTTGCGGTAATCCCGAGAACGATCCTCCGCAACCAATTGAGCAGCAAAGAAGAAGGCAAGCGCTTTGATCATGTTAATCCCAGTATTTTAAGTATTTATGTTGATTACAAATTCTATGTATGCATTGCTATTTTGTTTTAATAGTTGGCCTAGTAAATGCATTTCCTTAGCAAATGATTATCCTCTACTACCATGAGCCTAGGTTACTTGCTGTGATTTAGAGTTCATGGAGGGACTCTTGTCACTTAGTAGTTTGCGAATTTACTGCTTAGCCATGCTTAGTTTCCGGTAGTAATGGGCGGTTATCGACTTGTCGATAACCTTGATCACACAAACTTATTATGTATTATGATTTCTTCCTTGTGCCATGTCTACTTGTGAAAACTAAAACTGAAAACAAAACGATTTAGACTTGGGCACAATGGTAAGATGGTGTGATTTTGGTGTGATCGAATGGTGCCCGAGTCAACAAGGACCGAACATCTTGTTACACTAAACCAAGCATTTTAGCGTGCTAACCACACTAGAGGGTATGGGACCTCTCTTGACTTAGTACTTTGGCGTGTATTGGCTCCGGTCGCAGGAGGTCGCAGGAGGGATGGTGTTGGGAGACATTGTAGTGTCAGAAAGACTTCACCCGGGATGGGATTTGTTGTCTTTCGGCTTGCAATGTAAGCGTATGGTGTTTCTACCCATACGAGCGGCTCGTAGTTAATACACAATATTGGAAAGCGTCTCGTAGGACTTAGCCGTGCCAAGGCATACCTTGAAGTGTGCTTTTGGCTTAAAGGCGATGGAGGTGTGGGTACATTGGTACACCCCAGGTTAAAACTATTCGAATAGCCTCGCCCTAGGTTATGGACACGCTTGGGGAGGTCTTTCAAGAGTTAGACTACAACCTTTAAATTAAAACTTGATGGGTGGTACGAATCGAGGATTCGTGCTATGTTGTGGTGGCTATTGGGGTAGTCACTTCCAGTGGTTACTTGTATGTATCTTTATTATCATTACTTCAACATTAAAAACAGATTTGCAAACTTGCTTTTAAAATGTATTACATTATTGCAAATAAAGTTGGCTTCATGCAAAATGAGACATACAACCTCCACCTAAATAAGCTTGCATGTAGTTTATGAATAGGTCCGCTATTCCACACGTCGATCTTAATGGTACAAAGACAATCTTTGTGCTCAAAGCTATGCTTAATTGTTTTGTTGCAGAGGAAGGAGGTGAGCTCAAGGGCCTCACTTTTGTGAGTCAGTGTTGTGGTAGCTTCATGGGCGACTAGCTTGGCGGCCTGGCGGTTGCCTTGTGGGTGTGTGGCTAACCTGGTCGACTTTTGTTCTAGCCATCTTATGGCGCTTTTGCTTCATTGTCATTCTTGTTTAATGTTATTTGGCAGTCGGCTCTCTTTGTAATAACTCTATTTTATGTATGTCGTTGTTGAACTTAGTGATGTATGTGTATGGAATCGATGTATAATTTTGTGATGATGTGCATATGCTGCAATTGGGAAGCATATGTCCATCGAGGCTTAGAATGTTTAATTAGTAATGCTAGAACCATTTGGAGGTTAAGTGTTACTAGTTAAATATTCCGGTCCTCACAAAGTTGGTATCGAGCCATCTTGACCAGAGAAACCCCTAGCTTGGTCGCTTTAGGATATTTTGAAAACTTACTTTCAAATAGTTTATGAAAACTTAAGTAAGTTCTCTAATTTTATTCCTTACTGCCTTAGCTTGCTCATCTCACCTTACTCTCACTTAAGTTCGAAAGGTTGTTCCTCTCTCCTTTCAAAAATTAGCCTCTATCGATTAACTGGTTTTGGGAGAACCATGAGAGAGCTTGGAGAAAGAAAATGGGACAGCTAGCTAATGATGAGTAATTAAGGTAGGAAATGAGAGGGTAATTCGACTAAAACTTGTGGGAATAAAAGGGTAAGAAGTGATATGAGATTAGCTAATGCCTATACTATATTAGGTGGTTATGCCTTGATTTCTGGACTGTTTGAGTTAGAATCTGGTGCTGAAATTTTGGGTCTTCTCAAATGATTACTGCTTTTCCATACGAGTTAGTCATAACAGAAGGTGGTTGTTATCTTTATGACCACTGCTGCGATTTTATGTTGATACTTGAGCCTTTAAAGATTGCTTTGTTAAGTGGTTAGTAGTTCCTTTGTCTCTGTTCCGAGTTGTGTTTTAACCTATTTTGTGGAACAGATGACAAGAACCACCTGCAATCGGTACCTACTGGTTCTCGATGAGGAGCTTCCCCTCCTCCGACCATGGTGAGGTTCGCTCGACGAGCGGAATCGCATGGACGGACCCGTATCTTGGAGGTCATTGCGAGGAACACCTCCGCCCCCCCGCCGCTTCAGAGTGGTGGTGGTGGTCACCGCCTCGTGGTGGGCTTGCGGAGTTTCTCGCACCTGACCACCCACTTTCTCTCGACGGAGGATCCACTTGACGCGGATGATTGGTCTGCGTCTTGTTGAGCGAAAGCTCAATATCGCCGATGCCGGGAGCAGGAGCGGGCACTCTTTGCATCCCATCGCCTGAGGGTGCGGCACTATCTTGGTGGGAGAACTTTCTCGCCATGCGGCCGCAGCCACGTTGTCTCGTGGGATGAGTTTCGACCGCTTTTCGTCGGGCCCACATTCCCGATGGCCTGATGAAGCTCAAGAAGAAGGAGTTTCTTGCGCTTAGCAGGGCGCAAGTCTGTCTCTGAGTATCTTTACGAGTTTAATCACTTGGCTCGTTATGCTCGGGAGAGGTGGCCTCGATGAGGCTAAACAGAGAAGTTCATGGATGGGTTGTCCGAGGAGCCGCAGGACAAGCTATCTATAGTGGACTTTGTCGACTTCCGCACCTTGGTGGACAAGGCCATCGCCGCGAGCACAAGGCAAAGGCGCTGGGTGAATCCCGCAGCGCAAGTGGGAGGCACATCGGTCGCACAGTGGCCTCACTCGCCCCCGTGTTGGGCCCACACGAGGGCTCGTGCTTTGGCTTCACCACCGCCAAGGCCACGGACCGCGTTGCTCGTTCCGCAGCCGTGTTTCACCACGTGCACTGCGACCAGCTGAAGAAAGTTGCGCCCGCAACCCACCGCCGATGTTACCGCTTCGCTTTGCAACAAGAAGGGCCACTATGCTAGCAGCTTGCCCTCGAGGATCGAGCAGCCCTCGCCCCAATGGAGGACGCGGAATGGTCACACGCCACTGTAAGGTGATCCGTAAGACCCGTGGTGTCGGGAGTGGTCGAGTCAACCACATCTCGGCTGAGGAGGCACAGGAGGCGCCCGACGTGGTGTTGGGTACGCTCCTTGTTAATTTACATCCTGCTATAGTTTTATTTGACTCTGGAGCTTCGCATTCGTTTATTTCGAGGCCTTTTGCTGTTGATTGCGGACTTCGCTGTGTTCCTTTGGGGATTCCACTGCTGATTCGCTCTCCGGGTTCGGAAATGAGAGCTGACCTAGTATGCCGGGATGTTCCTATCCACATCGAAGGAGTGGGATTCTTGGCGAATCTTATCCTGCTCGACTCGGCACGCTTGGATGTGATTCTTGGCATGGATTGGTTGTCCCAACACTTGGGGCAAATCGATTGTGCCAGGAAGATTGTCTACCTCACCGCCTCTTCAGTGAACAGGTTGAGTTTCGCCACGATTATAGAACCCCATCTTTATGTCCTTGAAGCAAAGCCGGCATTAGAGATCCGTGATGTTCCCACAAGATGTGAGTTCATGGATGTCTTTCCCAAGACTTGCTCGGCATGCCACCTGCTCGAGATCCGAGTTTGTGATCGAGTTGCTTTGCCCTACATCGCCCCTATTTCTAAGAGAGCGATCGCATGCCTCCTAATGAGTGGAGGAGTGAAGAAGCGGCTAGGTGAGCTGCAAGAGAAGGGTTTTATCCGCCTAGCTCATCTCCTTGGGGTTGTCCATTATCTTTGTGAAGAAGAAGGACAAGACCTTGCGCATGTGTGTTGATTACCGTCCGCTTAATGAGGTGACGGTAAGAACAAGTATCCTTTGCCCCGTATTGATGATCTTTTCGATCGCTTGACCGAGCACGAGTCTTCTCAAGATTGACTTGAGGTGGGCTATCATCAGTCGGGATCGGGCCGAGGATATTCCTAAGACGGCTTTTGCTACTCGTTATGGCCTTTACGAGTACACCGTCATGTCTTTTGGTTTGACTAATGCTCCCGCTTTATTCATGAATCTTATGAACTCGGTATTCATGGAGTATTTGGATAGATTTGTGGTGGTATTCATCGATGATATCCTTATCTACTCCAAGAGTGAAGAAGAGCATGTCGAGCATCTTCACTTGTGTTGGGCAGGCTGCGTGAGCACCACCGTATGCCAAATTCGACAAGTGCGAGTTCGTTGAAGGAAGTGGCATTCTTGGGCCATGTTCTTTCATAGAGGAGGTGTGGTCGTGGATCCGAGCAAGGTCGGTGATGTGCTATCTTGGGGTCACCAAGTCGATCCACGGATGTGCGGAGTTTTCTTGGTTTGGTGGCTACTATCGCCGCTTTATCGAGAATTTCTCCAAGATTGCGAAGCCTATGACCGAACTACTCAAGAAAGACAAGAAGTTTGAGTGGTCCATTGCTTGTGATGTGAGTTTTCAGAACTCAAGCGGCGGTTGACCTCAGCCAGTGCTTGTTCTCCCGATATTCACAAGAGTTTTGATATCTATTGTGATGCTTCTCGTCGTGGTCTTGGTTGTGTTCTTATGCGGGAGGGCAAGGTTGTGGCCTATGCATCGCGGCGATTGAGGCCCCATGAACTCAACTATCCTACTCATGACTTGGAGTTAGTCTTGTGGTCCATGCACTCAAGATTTGGCGGCATTATCCGATTGGTAACCGTTGTGAGGTGTATTCGACCACAAGAGCTTGAAGTACTTGTTCACCCAACGGATCTGAACCTCGTGCAAAGAAGATGGTTGGAATTGATCAAGGACTATGACATGGGTATTCGCACCATCCGGCAAGGCCAATGTCGTTGCGGATGCACTCAGTCGGAAGGTGTATTGCAACATGTTGATGCTCCAAGAGCAGCAGCCTGCTCTCATTTCAGAATTTCAGCGCCTCAATTTGGGTTTGATCGAGCACGGTTCCCTTGCTTCGTTGGTTGTGCAACCAACCTTGGTGGACCAAATCAAGGCGGCACAGCAGACAGATGTCGGTGTGAGCCAGATCAAGCAGAACATCAAGGATGGGATAGCCAGGTGTTTTTCAGAGGATGAGCATGGCGTTGTGCGGTTTGGGCAGCGCCTTGTGGTTCCTAAGGTCATGGCATTGCGGGATTTGATTCTCCGCGAAGCCCATGATTCTCCTTTGTCTATTCATCCCGGGGCTACCAAGATGTATCAGGACCTTCGTCAGAGATTCTGGTGGACTCGCATGAAGCGCGAGATTGCCAGGTTCGTTGCCGAGTGCGGCGTGTCTTTGTCGTGTGAAGGCGAGCATCGGCGTCAATGAGTCTTCTTCACCCTTGCGGTGCGAGAATGGAAGTGGGATTCGTTGGCATGGACTTCATCACCGGGTTGCCCCGCTCGTCAAAGGGAATGATGCTATTTGGGTCGTGATCGACGGGTTGACTAAAGTGGCACATTTCCTTCTGTCAAGACTCGACCGTGTGGGGCCTTTGGCGAACTTTATGTCTCGAGGATTGTGAGTCTTCACGGTGTCAAGAAGAGCGATTATTTCGATCGTGGTGCGCTTTTCACCTCGCGGTTTTGGCATAGTGCGCAGAGGCTATGGGGACCCGCCTTCATTTCGTCTGACCTTTCATCCTCGGATCGATGGCGGACGGAGCGAAGTCAACCAAGTGTTGGAAGATATGCTCGTGCTTGTGTTCTTTCCTATGGGAAGAAGTGGGAGAAGTGCCTACCATTTGCTTTGAGTTCTCCTACAATAATAGCTTTTGAGCCACTTGGCATGGCACCATTTGAGGCTTTGTATGGGGAAGATCGAACCCATTGAACTGGTCGAGATCGGTGGCGGCAATTTTTCGCCCGATTCGATCAATGAGGCGAAAGTCAAGTTCGATTGATCGCGAGCATCTGCGCACGCCCATCCGGACAAAGAGCTATGCGGTCGTCGTCGCCGTGGTGAGCTTTGAGCCCAATGACTTTGTGTATCTCAAAGTCTCACCCTTGAAGGGCCATCGGCGTTTTGGCATCAAGGGCAAGTTGGCTCCTCGATATGTTGGGCCTTACCGCATCATCGAGAGGTTGGAGCGATTGCATATAGATTGGGGCTGCCAGTGCACTTGAGGTGTGCATGATGTGTTCCATGTTTCACACCGAAGAAGTGCCTCCGTGTCCCGACCGAGAAGCTCCATTGGAGGTTCTCGATGTGCGGGAGAATTTGACCTACCGCGAGCATCTGTTGGATTCTTGAGGAATCGAGCGGAGGGCGAGGAACCGTGTCATCAAGTTCCTTAAGGTTCGGTGGTCAAACCATTCGAAGATGAAGCAACTTGGGAGCGCGAAGATCGTCTTCGTGCAGATTTCCCTTCCTTCTTCTCCGAGTAGAACGGAATCTCGGGTCGAGATTCTTGTAAGGGGGGGAGAGTTGTAACATCCCAAATTTTGGGCTTGTGTTTCAAATGTAAGAAAATCAGTAGAAATTAAAACTTTTCTTACATCATGTATTTCTGTGGTGCCAAGAAATTCTTGTACAAAGAATTATGGAAATACATTGTCACAAGTCTTGTTGATCCAAATCTTGTTATTCCAAAAACAATCTTGTCAAATCTTATGATCATCCTCTGAAAATAATTTTCCTAAGTCTCTGTGATGGTAAGTGACCCTCTGAAAAATTTCACAATTTTTAGAAATTGTTTGAATATTTTAGAGGTATCAAACTGTTTGACTCTCGATCAAACATTAAAGCAGAGCCTTGTAGAATTTTTTGGGAATTTATTCACAGCATATAAATCTCTGAAAATTTTACACAAGGTTGATATCTGAGTTAGCAAGCTCCTGTAAAATTTTCATAATTTTTGGAGTTATTTTGCTACCTCAAATAAATCTTTCAAAGTCTCTGTTTTATTTCAAGTCAAATTAGGTTTTACTGTTGCTTGGGTTCGAGTCAGACTCGGGCTCGAGCAAATCGACTTGGTCCAGTCAACTAAACGCACCGAGCCACTCTTTAAAGCGCGTTGAATCTCGTCGTTGGATTTCAATCGCACGGCGCGGCGTGTAACGCCGGACTTTCGGTTGCAAGATTGAATGTCGGCCGTTAGATCCCAATCCAACCGCGGTTGAGATTCCCGAAACCTTCGGACCCTCGGTTGCATTTACGAATCGAGCCGTTGGATTGAAATCCAACGCTCGCGTACCCCTTCGTTGCAGATAAGAGTTTGCAACGTGGAGCAATCAGAGCCGTTCAATTCTAATCGTAGGGTTCGCACCCTCCCCGTTGTGTTTTAAAGCCCGTGGCGTGGCACTATCTCACCGTTCGTGTCTCATCCAGCGGTGTAAATCGCCCGAGCTTTGCGTTGGTCATCTTCAACCTCCGTGGTGTAAAAACGATTGCAAGGCATGGTGAGGTCATTTCTTGCTCCTAAAGCCACTCTGGCCAGCGTGTAGGAGTATGGGAGGTACACTGAGCTAGGCCATGCCCTAATGCACGTCTTCACCTCCTTTTCCTTGTCGGCGCGTGGTGCTTTGTGTTTTGCCGCCCGAGAAAGGAGGGGTGCAAACCCTAACACTTTCGTGGCTTTATAAGCACCCTCAATGCCTCCTGGTATCTCTTTAGACCACCATCAAGCACCATTCTCAATATTGGAGCTTAACACCTCAAAAATGGCAAACCACCATTGTTGACCCGTGAAGCTCCATTGGTGTTCTTGGTGTTCCAGTGGTCCTCCTTCACGTTTCTTTGCCCTAACCTCATCCATTTATCACCTTGAACATTTCCCCTCACTTAATTTTGGATTTGATTCTCAGGAATTGTCCAATTTGGGGTTTGTTCAAATTCGGCCGAAATTGGTCATCTTCTTCCTCAGCTCAGGTGAGTGCTCCATTTTCCAATTCTTTGCTCTTATAGCTTCTGTGGATCATAATGAAGCTATTTTGATACTTTGGTATCACTCGTTTGGCTCAGGGTGTCATTTCCGGGCTTTCTTCTCCAAGTCCGGCGAGCTTTCACCTTGATCAAGCACCTCCGGCCATCTTTGAAGCTCCTCGTCCTTAAGGTAGCTTCTTATTAGTCCTTAGTGGCTCTGGCACCCCCACCCTAGGCTTGCAGTGGAGCTCATCGCGATTTTCATGTTTAGCAGTAAACTTCCATTTTCGTTTTTCCGGCTAGCCGGCGTTCTAGTTCCTCGCCGCCGGCGTGATTGCTACCATTAGGTTCGTGCTGTTATTGCGAATCCATTTTGGGTCTTGTTCATCGCCGCCGCGACCGGAGTCGCCGGCGACAAGCCGGCAAAGTCACTCGGGATTTTGCCGGGAGGGGACTCCCGTTTTCGTCATTTGTTTAGGGCACATTAAGTGCTGATCATTAGTATTAATTGTGTCTTAATCATTATTGCTGAGCCACTGACCAGTGGGCCCAATCTCCTTAAGTCATCTCTGTTTCACTCCGCGCTGTTCCGACATCATTAATATCTAATCATTACTTAATTAAATGAGTTGGCATTTAATCGCTGAAACCTCCTGCAGGTCAGCGACTTGTGGGCCAGTGCTGCTGTCTGCACGGGTTAAACGGTAGCGTGGGTGACTTCGAAGTCAGCGACATGCGGTCCCACATGTCGGCAGACCTTTTTGAACTTCGATCATCATCCGCCGTCCATTTTTAGATCTGCGGCCTTGATCGTGAGTGCATTCGGACCATCCGGATGCCTTGATCATTCTTGGCCGTCGATCTTGCGATCAATGGCTGGGATCGTGTGTGCAATCGGACCATCCGGTTGTTGGTGCGCTCGGACCGTCCATCCGCGATCTGCGGTGGGATTGGCCTAAGCAACCGCCGTCGGTTGCATACACTCGTGTGGCCGTTGGATCTTGATCCAACGGTGGACTCCGTTAGATTCGGCGCGGCGTCGCGCTGCTTTTTGTGCGCATGAGCCATAGGATGTTAGATCAAGGGTTGTGGTTCGCGTCACGTCGTATTCCTTTTATTGGGTTGTTACGTATTTGGTAAGTATTTATTTATCAGCCGAAATGATGTAAAAACTTTAGAAACTCATAACTAATTCATTTTAACTGCTTTCTAGTAAATTCCAACTGTAATAAATCATGTTGTCGCTTTAGTTTATTATAAAAATGGATTTAAGCATGTTCCAGTGGCAGAAAATTATATAACTAGGAATAACTTGATTTCTGTCATTTTGAATATTCCAGAAAATGAATAAAACTTTAGAAAATGCATATCTTGCTCTATGTATGTCCAAAATGAATGATTCCAATTTTGATAAATTTGTTATTAACCCAATGTTAATATAAAAATGATGATAGGTCAAGATTGTATGAAACCTTGATTAATGATTTAGAACCTATTTCCAACATTTAGAAAATTACGGAAGACTTATAAAATGCACAAGTAATTCTCTGTAAATGCAAAATATATATGATAAATTCTAGAAAACCCTCTGTTGGTATACTTCATCAGTAAATTAGTTTTGAACATATTTATGCTTCGAAAATACACTATGCTAATCTTGCATCTTAGAAAAATCATAACTAAATCACTTTAACTCCAAATGACCTGAAATTTTATATGGGTTATCTCAATACCAGTAGGTAGCTACCATAAAAATTTCAGCTTCAAAATCTGTCTAGAAAATATTTTTGCTACAGTGTTATTTATGGCCGAAATTGTATGTTTAGGCAATATCTTTTGCACCACAAATCCAAGTTAGGTTTTCAGTTTCTATGCCTAGGTATAATCTTGTTCTACCGTGTGTATAAAATTTGTTGCCTTTGGTTAAGTTTTGCTTGCTCTTTTGTTTATTTGTGGTTCGTCTTATTGGTTGTTCTTGGTTCTTTTTGACTTTCGCTTAGGATTCGACATTTGCGGTAATCCCAGAACGATCCTCCGCAACCAATTGAGCAGCAGCAAGAAGGCAAGCAGTTTGATCATGTTAATCCCAGTATTTTAAGTATTTATGTTGATTACAAATTCTATGTATGCATTGCTATTTTGTTTTAATAGTTGGCCTAGTAAATGCATTTCCTTAGCAAATGATTATCCTCTACTACCATGAGCCTAGGTTACTTGTCGTGATTTAGAGTTCATGGAGGACTCTTGTCACTTAGTAGTTTGCGAATTCTTCGCTTAGCCATGCTTAGTTTCCGGTAGTAATGGGCGGTTATCGACTTGTCGATAACCTTGATCACACAAACTTATTATGTATTATGATTTCTTCCTTGTGCCATGTCTACTTGTGAAAACTAAAACTGAAAACAAAGCGATTTAGACTTGGGCACAATGGTAAGATGGTGTGATTTTCGGTGTGACTGGAATGGTGCTCGAGTCAACAAGGACCGAACATCTTGTTACACTAAACCAAGCATTTTAGCGTGCTAACCACACTAGAGGGTATGGGACCTCTCTTGACTTAGTACTTTGGCGTGTATTGGCTCCGGTCGCAGGAGGTCGCAGGAGGGATGGTGTTGGGAGCATTGTAGTGTCCGAAAGACTTCACCCGGATGGGATTTGTTGTCTTTCGCTTGCAATGTAAGCGTATGGTGTTTCTACCCATACGAGCGGCTCGTAGTTAATACACAATATTGGAAGCGTCTCGTAGGACTTAGCCAGTGCGGCATACCTTCTAAGTGTGCTTTTGGCTTAAAGGCGATGCAGGTGTGGGTACATTGGTACACCTGCGAGGTTAAAACTATTCGAATAGCCTCGTCCTAGGTTATGGACACGCTTGGGGAGGTCTTTCAAGAGTTAGACTACAACCTTTTAAATTAAAACTTGATGGGTGAGTGCGAATCGTGGATTAGTGCTATGTTAATGGTGGCTATTGGGGTAGTCACTTCTGGTGGTTACTTGTATGTATCTTTATTATCTGTTACTTCAACATTAAAAACAGATTTGCAAACTTGCTTTTAAAATGTATTACATTATTGCAAATAAAGTTGGCTTCATGCAAAATGAGACATACAACCTCCACCTAAATAAGCTTGCATGTAGTTTATGAATAGGTCTGCTATTCCACACGTCAGTCTTGCGGGTACAAAGACAATCTTTGTGCTCAGGTGCTATGCTTAATTGTTTTGTTGCAGAGGAAGGAGGTGAGCCTGAAGGGCCTCACTTTTGTGAGCTGTGTTGTGGTAGCTTGCAGGCGACTAGCTTGGCGGCCTGGTCGGTTGCCTTGTGGGTGTGTGGCTAACCTGGCCGACTTTTGTTCTAGCCATCTTATGGCGCTTTTGCTTCCGCTGTCATTCTTGTTTAATGTTATTTGGCCGGTCGGCTCTCTTTTGTAATAACTCTATTTTATGTATGTCGTTGTTGAACTTAGTGATGTATGTGTATGGAATCGATGTATAATTTTGTGATGATGTGCATATGTTGCAGTGCAGGAAGCATATGTCCATCGAGGCTTAGAATGTTTAATTAGTAATGCTAGAACCATTTGGAGGTTAAGTGTTACTAGTTAAATATTCCGGTCCTCACGATGGTACACCCTGCGGGTTTAAAACTATTCGAATAGCCTCGTCCTAGGTTATGGACACGCTTGCAAAGTCTTCCAAGAGTTAGACTACAACATTTAAATTAAAACTTGATGGGTGAGTACAATCAGGATTAGTGCTATTATGGTGACTATTGGGGTAGTCACCTCTAGGTGGTTACTTGTATCTATCTTTTTCACAGATTATTTCAACATAAAAATGAATTGCAAACTTGCCTTTAAAGCTGTATTACAATATTGCAAATAAAGTTGGCTTTATGCAAATTAGACATATGACTTCCACCAAATAAGCTTTGCATGTAGCATATGAGCAGTGCCGCTAGTTCACACGTCGGTCTTGCGGTACAAAGACAATCTTTGTACTCGGTGCTTTGCTTAATGTTTCATTGCGGAGGAAGAAGGTGAGCCTCGGGGCCTCACTTACGTGAGTCTTTGTCGCCGTGGGTGGCGACTAGGCTTGGCGGTCCTGTCGGATGCCTTGTGGGTTGGAGGCACACCGATTGGCTTTGTTTATAGCCATCTTATGGCGCTTTGCTTCATTGTCTTCTCGTTGTTATTTGGGTATCTTGTGGCGATCGGCCATTATGCGTAATAATGTTACTATTTGTTTCTCTTCCGTTTGGTAGTGTGATGTTTGGACTCTATGTTTGGAATGGAGTTGATGTCTAATTTTGTAACGAGCGTGTATCTTGCTCAGGAAGTATACATATCTCGAGGATCAGTTTATTTGATTTGTGATGCTAGGACCGGTGGTTGGTTAAGCATTACAAGCCAAATAAACTGGGTCCTCAAAAGTTGGTATCGAGCCATTCGACCGTAACAACCCAAGCATAGTCGTCCTTAGGACATTTTGAAAGTCTTATTTTCAAATTATAAAAGGTTTATGAAGACCTAGGCATTCTCGATTTTATTCCTTACCTATCTTAGCTTTCTCTCATCTTACTCTTATTTAAGTTTTGAAACTTGGTTTCCCTCTTTACCTTTCAAAGATAGTTACTACCGGTGGAATTAATTTTGGGAGAACCTTGGAAGATTAATTTAACTAAAAACTTGTGGGAATAATAGGGTAAGATGTAAAGTGAGTAATTGTGTGTCTAATTTTCTGGTTGGGCTTTACCTGTTTTGTGTTTGTTTTAGACCTGCCTCAATGAATTTTGGGCTTTCTTGCTCTTAGAGTTGTTGCTAACTTGTCTTAGTGAAGCAGGATGGGTGGGAGAACGCTGCGGCAAGCCAGCCGGTCATGATGAGGAGCTTCCCCTCCTCAGAGCCATGGTGAGGTTCTTGCTCGGATCGAGCGAAACGCATGGACCGGACAGCATCTTGGAGGTTATTTCTAGGGATACCTCCACTCCTGCGGTGGTGGCGGCCACCGGGCTCGCGGGGACTTGCGAGTTCCTCCGTACCACGCCCGACTTTCTCCGCTCGAGGACCCTCTCGAGCGGACGATTGGCTGCGCATGGTTGAGCGGAAGCTCAACATAGCTCGA
Source organism: Ampelocalamus luodianensis (assembly GCA_036346255.1). Classification (NCBI taxonomy): domain Eukaryota; kingdom Viridiplantae; phylum Streptophyta; class Magnoliopsida; order Poales; family Poaceae; genus Ampelocalamus; species Ampelocalamus luodianensis. Next base: position 99,744 of record JAYEVH010000032.1, on the reverse strand, counting down.
TGCCGAGGCGTAGGATAAGGCACTCTTGCGTCCCACCACTTGAGGCGCGCAACTCTCATGGTGGGAGAACTATCTCGCCATGCGACCCGCGCCATGTGGTCGCGTGGGAGGAGTTCAGTCGACCTTTCGTCGGGCCCACATCCCGGATGGCACGATGAAGTCAAGAAGAAAGAATTCCTCGCGCTCAAGCAATGGCGCAAGTCCAGCATGCAGATTGCATGCGAGTTCAATCATCCGGCTCGTTATGCTCGGGAGAGGTGGCCTCGGATGAGGCTAAGCGGAGAAGTTTATGGATGGCTTGTCCGAGGAGGCTGCGGGACAAGTTATCTATCGTGGACTTCCCGACTTTCGTGCCTTGGTAGATAAGGCCATCGTTGCGAGCATAAAGCGAAAGCGGCTGGCGAAGTCCCGCAAGCGCAAATGGGAGGCGCATCGGTCTACTCACACCACCTCGTTGCGTCCTCGGTGAGCGGCACTGGCCGTTCTTTTTGCTCCACCGGCGCCGAGGCCGTCTGCACGGCTCTTCGCCATCGCGGGCCGTGTCTCGACCACGTGCGCTGCGATCGGCGTGAGACCGCCTCGCAATCCGTGGCGAGGTTACTTGTTTTACGCCACAACAAGGGCCATTATGCGAATGCGCCCTCGAGTGTTGCGGCACCCCTCGTCCTAATGGAGGACGCGGGCGGAGTGGTCACCCACCGACGTAAGATTATCGAAGACCGAGTGCGGCGGTGGTCGAGTCAACCACCTTTCACCGAGGAGGCTCGGGGCGCGGATGTCGTGATGGGTACACTTCTTGTCAATTCTCGTCCCGCCGCATATATTTGATTACGAGCATCGCATTCTTTATTTCAAGATCATTTGCTGCTGCTAGTGGTCTTCATTGTGTACCTTTGGGGTTCCTTTGCTCATCCGCTCTCGGTCGGAAATGAGAGTGATTTACAATGTCGGGATGTTCCTATCATAGTCAGCGGTGGGATTTTTGGCAAATCTTATTACGCTTCGGTTAATGAGTGCGATGTGATTCTTGGCATGGATTGGTTGTCCCAACATTTTGGACAGATCGATTGTGCGGGAAGATTGTCTATCTCACCACCCTTGAGTGGCGAGGTTGGATTTTCGCCGCAATTTGCGGGGACCACATCTGTGTGCATTAGAAGCGGCTTGACCTTGCATTCGTGGATGTTCCCATAGTATCGACTTTGTGGATGTCTTTCCCAAGATTTACAGGATGCCTCGGTTCGAGATCCGGAGTTTGTCATCGAGTTGCTGCCGTCACGCCCTCTATCTCAAAGGCGCCGTATCGGATGCCTCCCAATGAGCTAGAAGAATTGAAGAAGCGACTTGGTGAGCTCCAAGCAAAGGGTTTCATCCGCCCAGTTCATCTCCTTGGGGTTGTCCGTGATCTTTGTGAAGAAGAAGGACAAGACTTTGCGCATGTGTGTTGATTACCGTCCTCTCAATGAGGTGACGGTGAAAAACAAATACCCTCCGCCCGCATTGATGATTTGTTCGACCGCTTGATCGAGCCAGTGTTCTCAAAGATTGATTTGAGAATGGGGTATCATCAGTCGGGATCGAATCGAGGATATTCGAAGACGGCTTTCACTACTCGTTATAGTGCATGCGAGTATACCGTTATGTCTTCGGTTTAACCAATGCTCCACCTTGTTCATGAACTTGATGAATTCGGTATTCATGGAGTTTTGGATAAATTTGTGGTGGTCTTCATTGACGATATTCTTATCTATTCCAAGATCACGAGAGCATCTTGAGCATCGAAGATTGTTTTGGGCAAATTATGGAGCATCGGCTATATGCAAAGTTCAAGAAATGTGAGTTCGGTTGAAGGAAGTGGCATTTTGGGCCATGTTCTTTCAGTGGAGGCATAGTTTGTGGATCCCAAAGAAAGTCGTGATGTTCTATCTTGGGGCCAGCCCAAGTCGGTCACCGATGTGCGGAGTTTTCTTGGTTTAGCGGGCTACTACCGCCGCTTTATCGAGAACTTCTCCAAGATCGCAAAGCCGATGACTGAATTGCTCAAGAAGGACAAGAAGTTTGTGTGGTCCTCTGCTTGTGATGAGAGCTTCCAAGAGCTCAAACGGCGATTGACTTCAGCCCCAGTCCTTACTCTTCCTGATATCCACAAGAACTTCGATATCTATTGCGATGCCTCTCGTTAGGGACTTGGATGTGTTCTTATGCAGGAAGGCAAGGCAGTTGCCTATGCATCCAGGCAGTTGAGACCTCATGAGCTCAACTATCCCACTCATGATTTAGAGCTTGCTGCAGTGGTTCATGCACTCAAGATTTGGCGGCATTATTTGATCGGAAACCGCTGTGAGGTGTATTCCGATCACAAGAGTTTGAAATATTTATTCACTCAGCCAGATCTGAACCTCAGGCAGAGGAGATGGCTATAATTGATCAAAGATTATGATATGGGTATTCAGTATCATCCTGGCAAGGCCAATGTGGTTGCTGATGCACTTAGCCGAAAGGTGTATTGCAATACTTTGATGATCCGGAGCAACAACCTTGCACTTCTTGCAGAATTTCAGCGTCTCAACTTGGGATTGGTTGAGCATGGTTCCTTCTTTGCCTTGGTTGTGCAACCAACCTTGGTGGATCGAGATCAAGACGACAAGACAAAATCGATGATGGCATGGTAAAATCAAGCGTAACATCAAGAATGGATTCACCAAGTGTTTCACAGAGGATGAGCACGGTGTTGTATGGTTTGGGCAGTGCCTCGTGGTTCCAAAGGTTCCGGAATTGCGGGATTTGATTCTTCAGGAGGCCCATGATTCGCCTTTGTCTATCCATCCCGGGGCCACCAAAATGTACCAAGATCTGCGTCGAGATTTCGGTGGACTCGCATGAAGCGCGAGATTGCGAGTTCGTTGCCGATGTGGCGTATGTTGTCGTGTCAAGGCGAGCATCGGCGTCAGCGAGTTTCTCCGACCCTTGCCTATACCGAGTGGAAGTGGGATTACGAGGCATGGATTTCATCACCGGTTTGCCCTGTTCATCCAAGGGAAATGACGCCATTTGGGTTGTCATTGTGAGCTAACTAAGCGGCGCATTTCCTTCCTGGTCAAGAGTCGACTCCGTGTGGAACCTCTGGCCGAGCTCTATGTATCAAGGATTGTGAGCTTGCATGGTGTACCCAAGGCGATTGTGTTCGGCCGTAGGGCGCTGTTTACCTCTCGGTTTTGGCATAGTCCGCAGGAGGCCATGGGAACTCATCTTACTTTCAAAGACGGCCTATCATCCTCGGATCCAGGTAATTGAGCGGAGCGCGTCAATCAGTGCTTGAAGATATGCTCCGTGCTTGTGTTCTTTCTATGGGAAGAATTGGGAGAAGTGCCTACCACTTGCGAGTTCTCTTATAACAACGACTTCGAGCTAGTCTCGGTATGGCACCATTTGAGGCTTTGTATGGGAGGCGATCTGAGAACACCTCTAAACCGGTGGCGGTGAAAGGCGGTTCTTTGGCCCGCATTCCATCAATGAAATGAAAGTCAAGTGCGATTGATTCGTGAGCACTTGCGCGTGCTCGATCCAGCGAGAAGAGCTATGCAGATCGGCGTCGTCGTGAGCTGAGTTTCCAGCCCAATGACTTTGTGTATCTCAAAGTCTCACCTCTGAAGGGACATCGTCGTTTCGGTGTCAAGGGCAAGCTAGCTCCTCGGTATGTCGGGCCTTATCGCGTCATCAAGAAAGTGGGAGCTGTTGCATACAAGTTAGAGTTGCCAGCTACACTTGAAGGGGTGCATGATGTTTTCCATGTGTCACAATTAAAGAAGTGCCTCCGTGTTCCAGTTGAGGAAACGCCCTTGGAAAATATTGATGTGCAGGAAGATCTGTCTTATCGTGAGCGCCCCGTTCGTATCCTCGAAGAAGCTGAACGCAGAACAAGGAACCGTGTGATCAAGTTCCTTAAAGTTCAGTGGTCGAACCACTCCGAGGATGAAGCCACTTGGGAGCGGGAAGATCGTCTCGGCGGATTACCCATCCTTCTTCTCCAGGTGATCGAGAATCTCTGGTGAGATTCTGTAAGGGGAGATTTGTAACAGCCCTAACTTAGGGTTTGTATTTCAAATGTAAAATTTTGAGGAGAAATAAAAACTTTTGTTGTCTCATCAAATCATTTGAAAGTTTCTACATTTTTCTCTAGCAATTTCCATTTTCTAGAATTAAATTCTTGTGAATGGAAATTGTTATCAGTAAATTCTTAGTCTTCAAACTGATGATCATCCTCTGAAATTATTTTTCCTATCATCTTGATCATCCTATCTACCTCCCTGAATTATTTCACAATTTTTAGATTTTGTTTGCTATTTCAAATGGCCAAGTCAAACTAGTTTGAATTTCTGGTCAAACCCTAGGTTAGCAGCTTGTGAATTTTCTGCAGAATATTGCAGTGCATAAAAAGTTCTGGAAAATTTATGAGATGTTGTTATCTGTCCCTTGTAGCTACCATAAAAATTTCGGAATTTTTGGAGCTCGGGATTTACCTCTAAAAATTCCCCAAACCTTCTCTGTCTTTGCAATCAAATCCTGAAATCACTGTTCCTCGGGCTCGGACCCAACCTCTGGCTCGGGTCCGACCGCGCCACTTGACTCGGCCGCACCGCCTAGCTGCACCGCGCGCGAGTCCAATCGATCGTGACCGTCCGATGCAAATCGAACGATCCACGTCGCGTGCGCAACCGACCTGTCCGAATGCATACACCAATCTCAGCCGTCTATTTCAGATCCATCGGTCGATGCATTCTTGATTGAGTCTAACCACCTGTTCGCGCCGCACCGGACTCCAGTTCGCGCCGCTTTGCTTCTGTCGCTGACATGTGGGCCATCTCTCGATGTCGACCTCGTCTTCTCGCACCTCACCGGAGCTCGCGGCCGTGCGCGCATGCTTGCCACGTCCCTCGTCGCTGCCACCTTTTTGTCCTCGTGTCAGCCCGTGAAGCATCGCCGGGGTCTCATCTACCCACTGAGCCCATCCACTACCCTTCGCGTCCATTCTCGAGCCTTCTCCGCCCAAGTTTTCTTCTCGGTCGGAGAAGAATTCGAGCTTAGCGCCGCCGTTTCTGAGCCGCCCTTGAGCTAGCGACCGCACCGTCGTGATCCTCTTGCCTCGCCGCCTCCATTTTGTCTGTTCCGGGCCCTCGGCGTCCAGTGTATTGCCGAGAGCGACTTCGTCGTCTCCGCCTCCGGTTGCAGCGGTCCCGCGAGCTTGCTAGTTCTCTGGTGAGTCTCTAACCTCGTCACTTGGTCCCTCGTAATCGCAACCCTCTTCTAAGTCTAACGGTGGGCTCGTTTCTGTCTTTCGTGCATCGTGGAGGGCGTGCGGGTGTTTCTTCCTCGCGCCGCGGTGTTCGCGCCGTGGCAATTCGGCGCCTCGGACCTTCTTCTTGACGTTATCTTGTGCTTATTGCTCACGAGTCGGCGATTCCGTGGCGCACCTTCCCGAGCTTCTCGAAGTGCATGCGCCTTCTGCGAGGCGTAGCTTCTTCTCCGCCTCGGCCGTCGCGAGCTCGACTCGGCGACCATTGGGCTCCGCGTCGCCGGCATCAAGTTCGTGGAGCTGCGGTGCACCGTCGTGCCATCCCGAGCTCGAGCCTCGGCCATTCTCGGATCCCCACCTCGCCGTCGCGGCCGCGTGTGGGAACTCCGTCGAGCCGCCGGTGGTTAAGGTCTAATCCCCTTCTTAAGCTCTAATCGTCTTTTAGTTTGTATCTCTGGCATGTGGGCCCTCCCTGTATTAGGCATGTTTAAGGTTTCAAATCTAATCGTTTTTTTTTCTCTGAGTCTCTGTCATGTGGGCCCGGAATGTCAGTTAGGGATTGTGTAGTTTTGTTAGTACGTTTCCTCTGTCTGGAAGCGTATTTTCGCTAGGTGTATATGTTAGGATTACGTTTTGTTAAAGCCGAAGGCGTATTCTTTGAATCGCCAGCGACGTCACTTTAAGCGGTGGGCGTCTGTCAAAGTGGCGTTCGCGGGCCCATTGTCGATGTTGGGGCTTCTTGGTAGCGGTAGAAAAAGTATTCATTGCTTTAGTATTTCTGGTTTGTGTTTTCTGTTGAACTGTTAATTCAATTAAACTTGTAAAATGCATAACTAATTCAATTTTTATCCAAATTACATGAATCCAGTGCTGTTAATTTTCATTTTAAATGTGCTATTTACTGAAATAAGTTTCAACTTTGTATCTGTAGCAAAAATCTGTTAATTAATTTAATGTTGTAGATTGTAACCTCCAAATTAGAAAATGCATATCTTTTCCAATAATTGTCCAAATTCAATGAACCAAATTACAGCAAAATTTCCTTTTCATTATACTAGCTCTTAGAATAAGTCTTACACTAATCGCTTACATTCATGAAAATTTGTTAAGAAATTAACTAGCGACTTCTTTGTGTTTTTAGCTTAGAAAATTCATAGAAAATTATTAATAACTTAAAAATGATTTGTTCTCTGTTTCTAAAATTTTGTTATATCTTGTTTAGGCTCTTGTGTGAGTTTTGGCATGATTTGATGTTGTTGTATGTTTGAGTTTTGTCGGTGTTATTCGTTCTTATTTCTTTGTTATGTTCGATCGTTAGGCTTCGATATTTGCGGCAACCTCGAGGACGATCCTCATAACATATTGAGCAACGGCCACGAATAGCGATTTGATCATGTTTATCGGTATTTTAAAGTCTAATATTTTGTTTCATTTGTATGTATGCATTGCGTAATTTGTGTTAAATTGATTAGTTAAATCAGTGTTGCATATCCTGTAGACAAAATATTGATCTTTACTACGAGCCTAGGTTATTTCTTTGTGATTAGAGATCATTGGATGATCTCTTGTCACTTAGTAGATCGATTTCAAGCTGCTTAGACATGCTTAGCTATCGGTGGGGCGGGCGGTTATCGACTTTAGTCGGTAACCTTGATCACACAAAATCTACTATAACTTTATGTTTGACATTTTTGCTAGTTTAATTGCAAAACTAAAGCGAAAACAAAAATGATTTAGACTTGGGCTGTGGTATGATTGGTGTGATCATTTGGGTGTGGCGGAATGGTGCCCGAGTCAACAAGGACCGAACATCTTGTTACATCAACCAAGCATTTTGCGTGCTAACCACACTAGAGTATATGGGACCTCTCTTGACCTAGTACTTTGGCGTGTGTTGGCTCAGGATCATGAGGGTCGCGGGAGGATGGAGGTGGGAGCATGGTAGTTGTCAGAAAAGCTTTATCACGAGTGGGTAGTTGTCTTTTGGCTTTACCATGTAAGCGTATGGATTTCTATCCATACGAGCGGCTCGTAGTTAATACACAATATTGGAAAAAGTCTCGTAGGACTTAGTAGTGCAAGCATACCTTCTGTAGTGTGCTTTGGCTTAAAGCGATGCGAGTGTGGGTATAGTGGTACACCCCTGCAGGGTTTAAAACTATTCGAATAGCCTCGTCCTAGGTTATGGACACGCTTGGCAAAGTCTTCCAAGAGTTAGACTACAACATTTAAATTAAAACTTGATGGGTGAGTGCGAATGCGGGATTCGTGCTATTGTGGTGACTATTGGGGTAGTCACCTCTAGGTGGTTACTTGTATCTATCTTTTTTGCAGATTATTTCAACAAGAAAATGAATTGCAAACTTGCCTTTAAACTGTATTACAATATTGCAAATAAAGTTGGCTTTATGCAAATTAGACACATGACTTCCACCAAATAAGCTTTGCATGTAGCATATGAGCAGTGCGCTGGTTCACCGTCGAGTCTTGCGGGTACAAAGACAATCTTTGTACTTTCGGTGCTTTGCTTAATGTTTACATTGCAGAGGAAGAAGGTGAGCCTCGGGGCCTCATACGTGAGTGTCTTTGTCGCTTAGTGGGTGACGACTAGGCTTGGCGGTCGGTCGGATGCCTTGTGGGTTGGAGAGCACACCGATTGGCTTTGTTTATAGCCATCTTATGGCGCTTTTGCTTCATTGTCTTTACATTGTTATTTGGGTATCTTGTGGCGATCGGCCATTATGCGTAATAATGTTACTATTTGTTTCTCTTCCGTTTGGTAGTGTGATGTTTGGACTCTATATTTGGAATGGAGTTGATGTCTAATTTTGTAACGAGCGTGTATCTTGCTTTGCAGGAAGTATACATATCTCGAGGATCGATTTATTTGATTTGTGATGCTAGGACCGGTGGTTGGTTAAGCATTACAAGCCAAATAAACTGGGTCCTCAAAAGTTGGTATCGAGCCATTACGACCGTAACAACCAAGCATAGTCGTCCTTAGGACATTTTGAAAGTCTTATTTTCAAATTATAAAAGGTTTATGAAGACCTAAAGTGATTCTCGATTTTATTCCTTACCTATCTTAGCTTTCTACTCTCATCTTACTCTTATTTAAGTTTTGAAACTTGGTTTCCCTCTTTACCTTTCAAAAGATAGTTACTACCGGTGGAATTAATTTTGGGAGAACCTTGGAAGATTAATTTAACTAAAAACTTGTGGGAATAATAGGGTAAGATGTAAAGTGAGTAATTGTGTGTCTAATTTTGCTGGTTGGGCTTTACCCTGTTTTGTGTTTGTTTCTGGACTGTCTCAATGAATTTTGGGCTTTCTAGCTCTTAGAGTTGTTGCTAACTTGTCTTAGTGAAACAGGATGGCTGGGAGAACGCAGCGGCGGTCGTGGTGGTCATGATGAGGAGCTTCCCCTCCTCAGGCCATGGTGAGGTTCTTGCTCGGTCGGCGAAACCGCATGGACGGACGCGCATCTTGGAGGTTATTGCTAGGGATACCTCCACTCCTGCCGGTGGTGGCGGCCACCGGGCTCGCGAGGACTTGCGAGTTCCTCCGTACACGACCGCCGACTTTCTCCGCTCGAGGACCCTCTCGATGCGGACGATTGGCTGCGCATGGTTGAGTGGAAGCTCAACATAGCTCGGTGCGAGCGTGGGATAAGGCACTCTTCGCGTCCACCGGCTGAGGCGCGCAAACTCTCATGGTGGGAGAACTATCTCGCCATGCACCCGCGCCATGTGGTCGCGTGGGAGGAGTTCGTCGACCTTTCGTCGGGCCCACATCCCGGATGGCCCGATGAAGTCAAGAAGAAAGAATTCCTCGCGCTCAAGCAATGGCGCAAGTGCGTGACGAGTACATGCACGAGTTCAATCATCGGCTCGTTATGCTCGGGAGAGGTGGCCTCGGATGAGGCTAGCGGAGAAGTTTATGGATGGCTTGTCAGAGGCTGCGAGGACAAGTTATCTATCGTGGACTTCCGACTTTCGGGCCTTGGTAGATAAGGCCATCGTTGCGAGCATAAAGCGAAGGCGCTGGCGAGTCCATAGCGCAAATGGGAGGCGCATCGGTCTACTCACACCACCTCGTTCGTCCTCGGGTGGGCGGCACCGATGGCCCGTTCTTTTGCTCCACCGGCGCGAGGCGTCTGCACGACTCTTCGCCGCCGCGAGCGTGTCACCGACCGTGCGCTGCGATCGGCCAGACCGGCCTCGCAATCCGGCGGCGAGGTTACTGTTTTATTGCCACAACAAGGGCCATTACGCGAATGCACGCCTCGGTGTGTTGCGGCGACCCCTCGTCTAATGGAGGCGCGGCGAGTGGTCACCCACGACGAGAAGATTATCCGAAGACCCGAGTGCGGCGGTGGTCGAGTCAACCACCTTTCAGCGAGGAGGCTCGGGGCGCGGATGTCGTGATGGGTACACTTCTTGTCAATTCTCGTCCTGCTGCAGTATTATTTGATTCTGGAGCATCGCATTCTTTTATTTCAAGATCATTTGCTGCTGCTAGTGGTCTTCATTGTGTACCTTTGGGGGTTCCTTTGCTCATCCGCTCTCGGTCGGAAATGAGAGCTGATTTACAATGTCGGGATGTTCCTATCATAGTCAGCGGAGTGGGATTTTTGGCAAATCTTATTCTGCTCAGTTCAGCGAGTCTGGATGTGATTCTTGGCATGGATTGGTTGTCCCAACATTTTGGACAGATCGATTGTGCGGGAAGATTGTCTATCTCACCACCCTTGAGGCGGCGGGTTGGATTTTACGCGCAAATGCGGGGACCACATCATGTGCATTAGAAGCGAAGCTTGACCTTGCGGTTCGTGGATGTTCCCATAGTATCGACTTTGTGGATGTCTTTCTGAAGATTTACAGGATGCCTCCGGTTGAGATCACAGTTTGTCATCGAGTTGCTGCCGTCACGCCCTATCTCAAAGCGCGCGTGTCGGATGCCTCCCAATGAGCTAGAAGAATTGAAGAAGCGGCTTGGTGAGCTCCAAGCAAAGGGTTTCATCAGAGCAGTTCATCTCCTTGGGGTTGTCAGGTGATCTTTGTGAAGAAGAAGGACAAGACTTTGCGCATGTGTGTTGATTACAGTCCTCTCAATGAGGTGGCGGTGAAAAACAAATACCCTACGCCGCATTGATGATTTGTTCGACCAGGTTGGTGGAGCCAGGTGTTCTCAAAGATTGATTTGAGAATGGGGTATCATCAGTCGAGGATCGAATCGAGGATATTCGAAGGCGGCTTTCACTACTCGTTATAGTGCATGCGAGTATACCGTTATGTCTTCGGTTTAACCAATGCTCGGCCTTGTTCATGAACTTGATGAATTCGGTATTCATGGAGTTTTGGATAAATTTGTGGTGGTCTTCATTGACGATATTCTTATCTATTCCAAGGCCCAGGCGAGCATCTGAGCATCGAAGATTGTTTTGGGCAAGTGCAGAGCATCGACTATATGCAAAGTTCGGCAAATGTGAGTTACGGTTGAAGGAAGTGGCATTTTGGGCCATGTTCTTTCAGTGGAGGCATAGTGTGGATCCAGCAAAGTCGGCGATGTTCTATCTTGGGCGGCCAAGTCGGTCACCGATGTGCGGAGTTTTCTTGGTTTAGCGGGCTACTACCGCGCTTTATCGAGAACTTCTCCAAGATCGCAAAGCCGATGGTGAATTGCTCAAGAAGGACAAGAAGTTTGTGGTCCTCTGCTTGTGATGAGAGCTTCCAAGAGCTCAAGCGGCGATTGACTTCACCCAGTCCTTACTCTTCCCGATATCCACAAGAACCCGATATCTATTGCGATGCCTCTCGTTAGGGACTTGGATGTGTTCTTATGCGGAAGGCAAAGCGGTTGCCTATGCATCAGCGATTGAGACCTCATGAGCTCAACTATCCCACTCATGATTTAGAGCTTGCTGCGATGGTTCATGCACTCAAGATTTGGCGGCATTATTTGATGGAAACATTTGTGAGGTGTATTCGATCACAAGAGTTTGAAATATTTATTCACTCGGCGATCTGAACCTCGAGCGAGAGAGATGGCTATAATTGATCAAAGATTATGATATGGGTATTGATATCATCACGGCAAGGCCAATGTAGTTCTTGATGCACTTAGCCGAAAGGTGTATTGCAATACTTTGATGATCGGGAGCGACAACTTTGCACTTCTTGCAGAATTTCAGCGTCTCAACTTGGGATTGGTTGAGCATGGTTCCCTTGCTGCCTTGGTTGTGCAACCAACCTTGGTGGATCAGATCAAGACAGCACAGCAATCAGATGATGGCATGGGTAAAATCAAGCAGAACATCAAGAATGGTTCAGCCAAGTGTTTCACAGAGGATGAGCACGGTGTTGTATGGTTTGGGCAGTGCCTCGTGGTTCCAAAGGTTCCGGAATTGCGGGATTTGATTCTTCAGGAGGCCCATGATTCGCCTTTGTCTATCCATCCCAGGGCCACCAAAATGTACCAAGATCTGCGTCAGAGATTCGGTGGACTCGCATGAAGCGAGATTGCGGGTTCGTTGCGGATGTGGCGTATGTTGTCGTGTCAGGCGAGCATCGTCGTCGCAGTTTTCTCGACCCTTGCCTATACAGTGGAAGTGGGATTACGTAGGCATGGATTTCATCACCGGTTTGCCCGTTCATCCAAGGGAAATAGCGCCATTTGGGTTGTCATTGACAGCTAACTAAGCGGCGCATTTCCTTAGGTCAAGTCGACTCAGTGTGGAACCTCTAGCCGAGCTCTATGTATCAAGGATTGTGAGCTTGCATGGTGTACCCAAGGCGATTGTGTCTCGACCGTAGGCGCATTGTTTACCTCTCGGTTTTGGCATAGTCTGCGGAGGCCATGGGAACTCATCTTACTTCGGCCGGCCTATCATCCTCAGATCGATGGTCGACGGAGCGCGTCAATCAGTGCTTGAAGATATGCTCGTGCTTGTGTTCTTTCCTATGGGAAGAATTGGGAGAAGTGCCTACCACTTGCGAGTTCTCTTATAACAACAGACTTCCGAGCTAGTCTCGGTATGGCACCATTTGAGGCTTTGTATGGGAGGCGATCTGAGAACACCTCTAAGCCGGTGAAGCGGTGAAAGCGGTTCTTTGGCCCGCATTCCATCAATGAGGCCGAAAGTCAAGTGCGATTGATTCGTGAGCACTTGCGCGTAGCTCGATCGAGCGAAGAGCTATGCGGTCGGCGTCGTCGTGGTGAGTTTCCGGCCCAATGACTTTGTGTATCTCAAAGTCTCACCTCTGAAGGACATCGTCGTTTGGTGTCAAGGGCAAGCTAGCTCCTCGGTATGTCGGGCCTTATCGCGTCATCAAGAAAGTGGGGCTGTTGCATACAAGTTAGAGTTACCACTACACTTGAAGGGTGCATGATGTTTCCATGTGTCACAATTAAAGAAGTGCCTCCGTGTTCCGTTGAGAAGCGCCCTTGGAAAATATTGATGTGCGGGAAGATCTGCTTATCGTGAGCGCCCGTTCGTATCCTCGAAGAAGCTGAGCGCGAACAAGGAACCGTGTGATCAAGTTCCTTAAAGTTCGATGGTCGAACCACTCGAGGATGAAGCCACTTGGGAGCGGGAAGATCGTCTCGAGCAGATTACCCATCCTTCTTCTCCCAAGGATCGAGAATCTGGGCGAGATTCTGTGAGGGAGATTTGTAACAGCCCTAACTTAGGGTTTGTATTTCAAATGTAAAATTTTGAGGAGAAATAAAAACTTTGTTGTCTCATCAAATCATTTGAAAGTTTCTACATTTTTCTCTAGCAATTTCCATTTTCTAGAATTAAATTCTTGTGAATGGAAATTGTTATCAGTAAATTCTTAGTCTTCAAACTGATGATCATCCTCTGAAATTATTTTTCCTATCATCTTGATCATCCTATCTACCTCCCTGAATTATTTCACAATTTTTAGATTTTGTTTGCTATTTCAAATGGCCAAGTCAAACTAGTTTGAATTTCTGGTCAAACCCTAGGTTAGCAGCTTGTGAATTTTCTGCAGAATATTGCAGTGCATAAAAGTTCTGGAAAATTTATGAGATGTTGTTATCTGTCCTTGTAGCTACCATAAAAATTTCGGAATTTTGGAGCTCAGGATTTACCTCTAAAATTCCCCAAACCTTCTCTGTCTTTGCAATCAAATCCGAAATCAACATTCCTCGGGCTCGGACCCAACCTCGCTCGGGTCCGATCACGCCACTGTTCTCGCCGCACCGCCTAGCTGCACCGCCGCGAAGTCCAATCGATCGTGACCGTCCGTGCAAATCGAACGATCCACGTCGCGTGCGCAACCGACCTGTCCGAATGCATACACCAATCTCAGCCGTCTATTTCAGATCCATCGGTCGATGCATTCTTGATTGAGTCTAACCACCTGTTCGCGCCGCACCGGACTCCAGTTCGCGCCGCTTTGCTTCTGTCGCTGACATGTGGGCCATCTCTGTCAGTATCGACCTCGTCTTCTCCGCACCTCACCGGAGCTGCGCGCCGCGCGCGCATGCTTGCCACGTCCTCGTCGCCGCCACCTTTTGTCCTCGTGTCAGCCCGTGAAGCATCGCCGGGGTCTCATCTACCCACTGAGCCCATCCACTACCCTTCGCGTCCATTCTCGAGCCTTCTCCGCCCAAGTTTTCTTCTCGGTCGGAGAAGAATTCGAGCTTAGCGCCGCCGTTCGAGCCGCCCTTGAGCTAGCGATGGCACGCGTCGTGATCCTCTTGCCTCGCCGCCTCCATTTTATGCATTAGGGCCTCGGCGTCCAATGTATTGCCGAGAGCGACTTCGTCGTCTCCGCCTCCGATTGCAGCGGTCCCGCGAGCTTGCTAGTTCTCTGGTGAGTCTCTAACCTCGTCACTTGGTCCCTCGTGATCGCAACCCTCTTCTAAGTCTAACGGTGGGCTCGTTTCTGTCTTTCGTGCATCGTGGAGGGCGTGCGGGTGTTTCTTCCTCGCGCACGGTGTTCCGCCGCCGTGGCAATTCCGGCCGCCTCGGACCTTCTTCTTCGACGTTATCTTGTGCTTATTGCTCCTGGAGTCGAGGCGATTCCGTGGCGCACCTTCCCGAAGCTTCTCGAAGTCTGTAGCGCCTTCTCTGCGAGAGCCGTAGCTTCTTCTCCGCCTCCGGCCGTCGCGAGCTCGACTCCGGCGACCATTGGGCTCCGCGTCATCGGCATCAAGTTCGTGGAGCTGCGGTGCACCCGTGCGTGCCATCCCCGAGCTCAGAGCCTCAGCCATTCTCCAGATCCCCCACCTCGCCGTCGCGGCCGCGTGTGGGAACTCCGTCGAGCCGCCGGTGGTTAAGGTCTAATCCCCTTCTTAAGCTCTAATCGTCTTTTAGTTTGTATCTCTGGCATGTGGGCCCTCCCTGTATTAGGCATGTTTAAGGTTTCAAATCTAATCGTTTTTTTTTCTCTCTGAGTCTCTGTCATGTGGGCCCGGAATGTCAGTTAGGGATTGTGTAGTTTTGTTAGTACGTTTCCTCTGTCTGGAAGCGTATTTTCGCTAGGTGTATATGTTAGGATTACGTTTTGTTAAAGCCGAAGACATATTCTTTGAATACGCCTTCGACGTCACTTTAGGCAGGTGGGCTGTCACGGTGTTACGCGGGCCCATTGTCGATGTTGGGGCTTCTTGGTCGGTAGAAAAAGTATTCATTGCTTTAGTATTTCGTTTGTGTTTTACATTGAGCTGTTAATTCAATTAAACTTGTAAAATGCATAACTAATTCAATTTTTATCAAATTACATGAATCCAGTCTTTGTTAATTTTCATTTTAAATGTGCTATTCTTGAAATAAGTTTCAACTTTGTATCAGTAGCAAAAATCTGTTAATTAATTTAATGTTGTAGATTGTAACCTCCAAATTAGAAAATGCATATCTTTTCCAATAATTGTCCAAATTCAATGAACCCAGTGCACGTAAAATTTCCTTTTCATTATACTAGCTCTTAGAATAAGTCTTACACACTTTTTTACTTCATGAAAATTTGTTAAGAAATTAACTAGCGACTTCTTGTGTTTTTAGCTTAGAAAATTCATAGAAAATTATTAATAACTTAAAAATGATTTGTTCTCTGTTTCTAAAATTTTGTTATATCTTGTTTAGCTTCTTTGTGTGAGTTTTGGCATGATTTGATGTTGTTGTATGTTTGAGTTTTGTCGGTGTTATTCGTTCTTATTTCTTTGTTATGTTCGATCGTTAGGCTTCGATATTTGCGGCAACCACGAGGAGCGATCCTCCAACATATTGAGCAACGGCCAGAAAACGATTTGATCATGTTTATCCCAATTTTAAAGTCTAATATTTTGTTTCAAATGTATGTATGCATTGCGTAATTTGTGTTAAATTGATTAGTTAAATCCGTAGTGCATATCCTGTAGACAAAATATTGATCTTTACTACCGAGCCTAGGTTATTTGTTGTGATTAGAGATCATTGGATGATCTCTTGTCACTTAGTAGATCTGATTTCAAGCTGCTTAGACATGCTTAGCTATCGGTAGAAGCTGGGCGGTTATCGACTTTAGTCGGTAACCTTGATCACACAAAATCTACTATAACTTTATGTTTCACATTTTGCTAGTTTAATTGCAAAACTAAAATGAAAACAAAAATGATTTAGACTTGGGCTGTGGTATGATTGGTGTGATCATTTGGGTGTGGCGGAATGGTGCAGAGTCAACAAGGACCAGAACATCTTGTTACACCGAACCAAGCATTTTGCGTGCTAACCACACTAGAGTATATGGGACCTCTCTTGACCTAGTACTTTGGCGTGTGTTGGCTCAGGGTCAGGGGTCGCAGGAGGGATGGAGGTGGGAGCATGGTAGTTGTCCAAAAGCTTTATCCCGAGTGGGTAGTTGTCTTTTCGGCTTTACCATGTAAGCGTATGGATTTCTATCCATACGAGCTGCTCGTAGTTAATACACAATATTGGAAAAAGTCTCGTAGGACTTAGTCAGGTGCACATACCTTCTGTGAGTGTGCTTTGGCTTAAAGCGATGCAAGTGTGGGTATAGTGGTACACCCCGCGGGTTTAAAACTATTGAATAGCCTCGTCCTAGGTTATGGACACGCTTGGCAAAGTCTTCCAAGAGTTAGACTACAACATTTAAATTAAAACTTGATGGGTGAGTGCGAATGCGGGATTAGTGCTGTTGTGGTGACTATTGGGGTAGTCACCTCTAGGTGGTTACTTGTATCTATCTTTTTTTAGATTATTTCAACAATAAAATGAATTGCAAACTTGCCTTTAAAGCGTATTACAATATTGCAAATAAAGTTGGCTTTATGCAAATTAGACATATGACTTCCACCAAATAAGCTCGCATGTAGCATATGAGCAGTGCGCTAGTTCACACGTCGCCTTGCGGGTACAAAGACAATCTTTGTACTCGGGTGCTTTGCTTAATGTTTACATTGCGAGAGGAAGAAGGTGAGCCTCGGGGCCTCACTTACGTGAGTCAGTCTTTGTCGCCGTGGGTGACGACTAGGCTTGGCGGTCGGTCGGATGCCTTGTGGGTTGGAGGCACACTGATTGGCTTTGTTTATAGCCATCTTATGGCGCTTTTGCTTCTGCTGTCTTTCTGTTGTTATTTGGGTATCTTGTGGCCAGTCGGCCATTGTCTGTAATAATGTTCTATTTGTTTCTCTTCCGTTTGGTAGTGTGATGTTTGGACTCTATGTTTGGAATGGAGTTGATGTCTAATTTTGTAACGAGGCGTGTATACTGCTTTCTGGGAAATATACATATCTCGAGGATCAGTTTATTTGATTTGTGATGCTAGGACCTGGTGGTTGGTTAAGCATTACAAGCCAAATAAACTGGGGTCCTCACACCAGGAGTCCGGGTCCAGGTGGGCACCTTATCCACCCGTAGACTATATATAGGAGGGGAGACCCCCCAAGCATTGTACACAGATTCATTATTGGAAGAGCAATAAAGAGAAGCCCGCAGTCCCCTCTCATAGCTGTGTTCATCTATTGTTTCGTTTTTGCATCGTTCTTATGATTCTCTATTTGTCTACGAGGTAATCGCTCGGACTGGACTCGCCAGCGACGGTTCCTCAACTCGTTATCAGCACGATCGACTCTCCTCGCATCGAAAAGGTAACCGTCGATGAACGACACTCGTAGATTGAATCGTTCTCTAGATCGCTTTCAATTCTACAATTGTTGCTTTCTAGATTGTTTTCTACGGTGCAAATCCTCTCTAATCTACCGCGAGCCGACTTGAAGTCGCCGGCCAAGCCGATTGGTTTGATTGCATGAAAGAGATGATGTTGATTGCATCGTAGATCATCGCATGAACAGAAATTGTATGAGCGATGTATCGCATGAAACTCGAAAAAATTGCCCTGTGCGGGCTCCCCTCGGTCGCCGGATGTAGCATCGCCGCCGCCACCCGGCGGCGATGCCCCGCGCGGGCTCACCACCGCGCCACCACGAAGTCGGCATCGCGTGCACTCATACCGCATGAAAGCCCCACCCTCGGCCACGGCTCTTGCGTGCTGCGGCACCACCCACGCACCAGTTGCCAACCCGAATCGCGCTCAACGCCCCGTATGAGCCGGCCGCACCGTGGCGGTCAAGCACGACCACGACGCCGGCGCATTCGGCGGCGCCCGGCCCTTCGCGCGCCCAAAGAACCCAAGAAAGGGGGAGTGCTGCACAAGACCACCGCCGCGGCCGCCGCCGTTGCGCACGGATCGCCGCCTCGGCTTGAAGCCGCCATCGAGCGCATCCCGCAGCACGGACGCCGCCTCCACGGCGCCCTTGAAGCCTCGGCGGCCGCCCGCATGGCCGCCGACTTGCAGCGCCGCCCTCGGCGCCGGGCTCGCGCGCCGCGCCACATCGGCCACCCGCGCGCGCGTCCCGCCATCGGCCGCCGTCATCGCCGCATGGGCCCACGCGAGTCTTTGCCGCGCCTCCGCGTGGCGGCCGCCACACCGCCACCTTGCGCCATCGGCCGGGCGCTTCGCGCGCGCTGCCACGCTCACCGGAGGCGCGCCGCACGCGTCGCCGGCTCCCGGTCTCATCCGCACGCGCCACTGGCTCCTGGCCGTGCCCGCCGCTAGCTCCTGTCCAACCGCATGCGCCGCCGGCTTGTGTATATGGGTAGGGAATCCCTAATCACACTTCCCTTTTTGTTTCGGCCGAGAGAAAAGGGTCAAAAGGCCATATGGGCCGGCCAAGAAATGGCTCAACACCGAAAAGGCATTAAGAAATATGGCCTCGGGAGAAGGAAAACAAAAATGAAAAGAAAAGGAAGTTTTGCAAATGGGCCCCTCAGTTATCTGAAATTACGTATTTTTTTTTCAGAACTGAAATTTGCAAATAAATCCTCACAAATTCTGAAAATTAAGAGGATTTTTCTGGGATAAAGAAATTCTTGCAGAATAACCCCTCAGAAAATAGAAAATTGCGCGCCAACTTTTCTTTGTACCGAAAATTCGCGTGTTACCCTTGAAATTGCAGAATTCGCCAAAAGTCATTTTTTCAGCCGAAAATAGCATCGGGAATCCAATTTTTTTGCGTATTTTGAACTTTTGAAGCATGTTTATCTTTGTTATTGTTATTTCTATGCAATTTATTTATTATATTTACTGTTTTGATTATTTGTAATTGTTTATATTACTTTTAATCATTGAAAATAGCAGTAAATCATGAAAAATACATAGAAAAATACAGGATCACGAACCGGGAGTTCGAAGAGCATTATAAGAATTTTGCAACCATTTTATGCAGATTACTAGCAGTAATCTTATGAATTTTGTATGAATATGAAAATGACTGGCATCACAAATCAGGAATTCGAAGAACTGACCCAGCATGGTTAGAATTTGTATAGAATTTTTATCAGTCTTTAATTCTGTGGTAATGTAATCACGAATGCAGCAGAAGATTGAGAAGACTCTCTCTACCTTTCACCCGAACGCGGTGCAATCCGCACGCAACTATCGTCAAAGACGGCTACATGCGATATGCAAATTAATTGACATCATGCAAGTTGCAGAAACTCAAGATGATGTTCTAAGAAAGAACTACATCTCGCAGCCACCTAGTAGTAATGTTGGCCATGAAGCCACTGCTAGCAGCTACAAGGTGATGAAGCCTCTCACGAATGAGAGGAGCAAGAAGGGTAAAGTCGTGCGTCGCACGTTATTGATGCTTTCCAGTCTAAGAAAAAGGGCAAATGATAGCATGAGGCACACCTCGCCATTGCATGCACAGAGGACTCACATCCATTAGTTGCACTTATGAATGTGGACAGCCCTGTAACAGCCCCATCATCCTTCCTTTGGATATTGCAGCGGTCGCAGCCGTAGCTACCCAAGAGGAGAAGATCGCGTATGGAGCCGATTGAGGCAGAAGTTCCTAAATACTTCGCCGATTCGATCTAGTGCACGCATTGCACTTGGATCTTTTATAGAAACTTGCAGTTTGTAACTGAAGCAGAACCTTGAATTATCGAATAATGAATGCAAGCTCTAGAAGAGCAAAAGCATTAAATTCTTATTATGAGTCCTGCAAGGCTTATTTTCCCATCTTTATGATAGCAAATTACGTTCTGATATCTGAAGTATTTTGTTTATGTATTGCTTGCTTTCTGCTACATATTAATAAAGTACATTATATTAGAACGCGTGTGGCGCCCTACGGAGGAAGTGTGCTTAGCATGTAGCGGCACAACGAATACCATCCTGAGATAAACGAAAATTTTTCAGTCGATCAGCAAGAATGCTGGTAGTCTTACGACAATCGCAGGTAGCGATACTTGTATAATAGGTTCAAGAAGGGCCATAATTATACTCCCAATGGACACAACTTTGGTCATTGAGGAAGACTCGTTGTACCCAGAATCGACTAGAACTCTCAAGGATATTCGCGCCAACAGTTTCCACGTAGAGACTGAAGAAGAGTATGGTACAGAATACCTACTCATTACAAAGCGTGAAGAAAGTGGAAAATAGCATTAGAATGTGAAGTCCTTCATATGAAATTGGGCTATACTACACTAATATTAAGGCACCTGCAGCCTATACTGCCTTGAAAACCGTATTTAGAAGATCTGAACTTTTCTATCTTTGACATGATAGATTATGCCGCCTAGGTCTTAGGATAATGAGAGATTCACAGGGACATAATATGAATGAAAAGAATTTCCCGAATCAGAAAGATTTTGTGTGCCCCGCATGTGCCACCGGGAAATTAATTATTAAACCTTTTGCTCTGAAAGCGAAGGATGAAGTCCCCGCATTCCTAGACCGTATCGAGGAGACATTTGCGGTCCTATACACTCGTAAGGGTCATTTAGGTATTTTATAGTGCTCATCGATGCTTCCTCGGAATGGTCGCGACGTATGTTTATTGTCTACGAAATCATGCTTTTGCAAAGCCAATCTCGCAGATAATTAAATTAGAAATATTTTCTCTGATCATCATGAGAAGTCCACCAGAATGGACAACGCCGGAGAACTCACTTCGAAAGCATTTGATGATTATTGCATGAAAATGGGAATTAAAATTGAGCATTTTGCACCGCATGTCCGTACCCAGAATGGACTAGCAGAACTTTGAAGAATTGTAATTTACCAACTACGTGTCGGGGACACGCAGTCCTGCTCGCAGCAACTCTCATCATTTTTAGACCGTCGGTGTATAACATCCATCCACCTATGCAACTAGCGCAAGGGTCAGTACCAAAAGCTCCTCATTTTCGTAGGTTTGGTTACGAGGGTTATATACCTAAACCACCACCGCAGCGAACTGCATTGGGTCTTCTCTGAAAGTCTAGGATATATGTTGGTTATGAGACAGCATCTATAATCAAGTATTTGGACCCTATGACTGGAGATTTGTATAATGCCTGATTCACTGATAGTACATTAGATGAGGTTAGTTCCCCGTTATTAGGGGGAGGAAATCAACCCTTGATAATAATGTCGGGAAATAATTGAAGTCTTGAAGACATTTGAAGTCCAGAAGATAATTGAAATCTATGCATATGACCCGAGCACTAGTGAAGCAAATAGAGAAATTCAGAAGATAATTGCAATCCAAAAGATAATTGAATTGAAGTCTAGAAGACAATTGTGAGGACCCCCGGTTATTGGAAATGTTACTAATTAAATTTATACTGTAGCACAATTGTTAATGAAGGAACAGTACTGCCCCTTTATTAAAAACCATGCTAAAGATATAAATTTAACAGTGATGATCCAATGAAACAGATTCGGATATATATGATTCTCAATGGTTCCGGGATCAATGACCATTGCATATATATCCTTCATCAACATTGCATCAAATACATACAAGTCATACATTGATATAATTAAACATAAGGTTACATCATTCGGTTAATACTACAATATTAAGTGACTTGGTCACTAAAACAAGATATCTGTGGAAGCAAAATAAACGGAAAATATCCACCAATGGCCCCATCCACCCGCAGCAATTGCGTGGAGGAAAGAAGTAGCGTTACTCGTTAGCGCCACCGATCGGCGCTAACGGTACTTCATAAAGGAAACCATCCTCACTGCAACAATAGGTGGTAGCACCTGAGTACGGAAGGTACTCGGCAAGTCTTACTCAAACTAATAAAATAAAGTGGTGATTAGAGCCTAACCAAAGGAGTAGAGTTTTACATGCATAAGGTTACAACAGAAGGTATAAAGGTTCAAATTTGCATAAGCGATACATCTTAACCTACAAAGGCTAAATTTTGATAAAGCGATTTAATAAATCAAAGTTTGCTTAAAACAATAAGTAAATGGCTTAAAAGTAAATGAGACGAGTGCATGATTCCCTCATGCCACCTAAAAAATAAACCAAAACCAGGTTTTGAAAATCAAACTTCTATACAGTGACATCAATTCAAGTTATCGTCCATGACCGTGGACACGGCTATTCGAATGTTTATACCTGCAGGTGTACATCTTACCCACATGACTTAGTTAGCCCGTTGCCTTCGGATGCCTCCGAATGATGACACACTTCCTTTGGTATGCCGACGGAAACTAAGATTTGGTATTTTTCAACAAGTTAACACTATTGAGTTGGACCCCATGTGTGAACTAATCCCATAGTGTAGGCTACACCACCTACTAACCACGGTGGCACACATGTTGTGTCAAGAATGCCGATCCAAACAATTTAAACAAATAGGGCTCACCCGCCATAATAGAATGCGATCGGCACCATTAAGGTATCGTATATGCGATTTAAACACATATACGCCTCACCCTCCTAAGAACATCGACATCGACATACAAAGCTCACATGGCATAAAACGCATCCTCGGACTCCAAGCATCTATGCCATGCAAGGCCAATACACATATCCTTACTTTCCTGTTTCCAACTCAATAGTCTCAACATTTTACTTAACCAAACAATACCATACATCGCATGTGGAAGTACGTGGGGACTTGAATTGATAATCGAGTTCGGTCCTTATTTAACCCGACAAGTCCACCACAAACCCAATCTCGTGCGAAAGCACCATCACTAGCTTCCTCTTGTCCGTTAATTTGAATTTCAAATACAAGATTGATTTACGTAAACGGACAAAGAGTTTAAAATGACAACGATTGATTGTGATTCCCATGTTTGACAAGATATGCTTGTCAAACTCTAAAATCTCTAGACGCATATCTAAGCCAAATCTGAAAATAGACCATATATTATACAAGATACTACACTAGAGCCGAGTGTATGGTCATAATCAAGGTAATCCACCATGTCAGTCATAGCTAACTATTACAAGTCATATTTTGTATTTTCAGACAAATAGCATGCTCAGATATCACTGGATTTGTAAAGACTATTGTACAAAATCTGGTTCAATATGGTGCAAAGAGGATGCTTGCCTTGGTAATAGTAAACTTACATTGTGCTCGCATTGTTGAAGTATAATCAAAAGCTTGAGAGAACCACTTCTAAAAGAAGCAATAAAATCCAATAAATACCAAAACTGACAATAAGTCCAACATAAAAGAAATATGTATGATCAAACTAGGAATGTATGATTACAGTATGCTTAAGCCATAACTACCCATAATATTGATAATAACCCATTATATAGCTCACTGTTTTCAAAAGACAGAAATTAAAGTTTATTGCAAAGTCCCACTTTTCAGATTTGAAAAGAGCTGAAAACAGGATAGATTGCAAAGTTTCGGAAAAAGAAGTATAGATCATGCAAAAGTTCATAAATGAAACTTAGCATGATCTTTTAGGGTAATTAACATCCCAAACCAACCTTAGTCTAACCCTAACTAATTAGATTACAAAGGCTAAAGCAAAAACCTATTTTGTCGGTTGAGCCGACAAGAGAACAGAGGCATATTTCAGCTAAGAGTCAAAATAGATGATGACAAGAATTGAAAGATCAACTTGTCATGTCGCTAGGGTTTAGCCAAAACCTAAATAAGGTGATAAGTTGACAGAAGAACCTAAGTCTTGAAAATGGCATGAAAAACCGAAAAGGTATAATATCAACTTTTCAGTTTAAAGCCAATTGAAGCTACTGATGCTTAAGAGAATGATTCACAGTAGCTCCTAAGGTCCTTAATATGCTCAAGATGTCAAAACTAGGGTTTTCGGCTTACCAGTATGGAAAGATACCAAGAGCTTTGAAAATTTGAGGTTGATCGACAGAGAGATCAAATCTGATTTAACCTGCAAAAGATATCAAATCTTTAATGCAAGGTAGAACCAGTGCTTAAGGATGGATAAGCAAAGGATAGGAGCAAGAACACCACTGGATAGCAAGGAAGAAAATGAGCTTCAGTGGGCAACAATGGCTGCAGCTCCAAAAAGCTAGGGTTTATATATGTGGGAGTTGAGCTACAGGATGATTGGGAAAATTCTAGAGCTTGATGAGGTGTCCATTAGGGTTAATTATCCCAAAAATTTAGTTGCAAAAACTTTGGGATAATCCTCCTGGAACTCGCAGAGAGGCTGCGCATGAGAGAGGAGGAGACGATAAAAATCATCCGACATGTGGGTCCCATTGGCGATCCACGACCGTAGCGCCTCACACACGATCAAAAGAATATCAGCCGTCCGATTGGAAATGGGCGGCTGTGATAAATAGGGAGATTAAATGATTTGAATCGGTATCATTAAATATGGACCGCACGATCTAGATTGGATGATCGAGATCTAATTGAAATCCCGAAGGACTGCGGGGCTCCACTTTCAAAGATGGACGTTGGATCAAGATCCAACGATCAGTGCTGCACATACGCCACTCTTTTTAGATGCGATGGCTCCGCACCGTTGGATTTAATTTCTACGGTCAGGATGGAAAAGGGAACCGGATGATCCGATTGCATACACCCATGTGGTCCGCACGATTGAAATCCAACGATCCATCGATTTTGGGCTTTAAAGGCCCACGGTCTAAATGGAGTGCCGTAGGATTGAAATCCAAAGGCCCACATTAATGCGCGCTCCGATTTCAAATAGGAATAAGCGATATCGTTGGATCAGGATGGACGGCCACGATTGTGCGGGGATCCGAGTCGTCCGAATGCATACACAAATCTAGTCCATACGATGAAGATCCAACGCCCGCAGGAGTGCGCTTTATAACACGCGAGAAAAAGGGAAAAACCGTAGGATTTGAATCTAACGGCCGAGATAAAAGCGCGCCTTTAAGTTTAAAACGAAAAGAGCGCCACAGTTGGATTAGAAACGAACGGTGGAGATTGATTAAGGATCCGGAGTCGTCCGTTGCATACACCGATCTGCGCGTTAGATCGATATCCAACGGTGGAGATTAAAGTGTACACGTGGGCACTCGCGGGTGTTATAACTTCGCCGCTCGATTGAAGATCAACGGCTCATATCACATGTGAGCTTTGGGCTCGCGTTGGGGCGTGACCGAGCGGACCAAATGGTTCGGTTGGACCAAGTCCACATGAGACCGGGTCGCAACGATACTAAGTTTGGGTTTGGACCGGTTTGGTTGACCAAATTTTATTCAAATATTTAAAAGGTTTGACTGGGCTTTAAAAATAGCAAATAAATTCATAAAATCATGAAATTTTTATCAGTAAACTACTCGATAACATATTTCCCAGATAAATTTCATAAACCACATTTTCACTTTATAAAATACATAAATATTGATTTCAGGCCAAAAATATTTATTTAAAGACCATAAATTTTCTTTAAGTCCAAATAATTTCTAAAATGCAACAAAATATTTTTAACCAAGATAATTTGTCTAGGCTTTAATAAAAATACTCCCAGTCATAATACAAGTTTTACCTTGTATTCCTTTAAATATTCAAAATAAGCCTTTGGACTTTGGCTAAAGGAAGGTTTTATTTGGTAACACAAGAACTCCCAATCGACATTAAGAATAAGAATGATATGAACAGAGACCATTCTTATTCATAATGCAGATTATTATCATTGAAAAATTGGGGCTGTTACAAACCTACCTCTTAAGAAAATCTCGTCCCTAGATTTGGAACAAGTTAAGATCGGAAGAAGTGAAATGGAAATGAATTATGAAGAAATTCAACATCTCGTTGTTTTGATTTCCTTCAAAGATAACAAAGAAGAATCTTACATAACAACATAGTGTTATTATTACATCTTTGTTTACATAGCTTTGTTTAAACTTTCCTTTCTTGATTCAAAGAAAAGTTCTAAACAACAAAAGATGGGGTGCTCAATCGCATCGATCTTCGCGCTCCCAAGTGGCTTCATCCTCGGAATGATTAGCCCAATGAATTTTCAAGAACTTGACAGTACGATTTCTTGTCCTGCGTTCCATTGTGTCGAGGATACGTACTGGTTGCTCTTTATATGAAAGATCAGGTTGGAGATCAAGATGCTCATAAGCAGTTGCCTCAATAGGAACACGAAGGCATTTCTTTAATTGAGACACATGAAAAGTATCATGTACTGCTGAGAGTGATTCAGGTAGTTCTAATTGATAAGCTCTGACTCCTCGCTGGCAATTATTCTGAAGGGTCCGATATAACGAGGTGCGAGCTTCCCTTTTACCTGAAAACGATGAGTACCCTTCATGGGTGACACTTTAAGATAGACATGGTCATCTACCTCAAAGCTCAACTCACGACGGCGATGATCAGCATAGCTCTTCTGACGAGACTGTGCAGTTTTCAGACAATCTCGAATCAGGCGAACTTGCTCTTCTGCTTCCCTTACCAAGTCTGGGCCATAGAATGATCTTTCGCCAGACTCGGACCAATTCAATGGAGTCCTACAAGCTCTCCCATACAAGGCTTCAAAAGGTGACATTTGAATACTTGCTTGGTAGCTATTATTGTAGGAAAATTCCACATATGGCAAAGATTTCTCCCAGTCTTTGCTATAGGATAGCACATAGGCTCGAAGAAGATCTTCCATTACTTGATTTACCCTTTCAGTCTGACCACTAGTTTGAGGATGGTAAGCAGTACTGAAGGAGAGTTCAGTCCCCATAGCCTGATGAAGGCTATTCCAAAAATGGGAAGTGAACTGAGGACCACGGTCAGAAACAATGACCTTGGGAACACCATGAAGACAAACAATTCTAGCCACATAAAGCTCTGCTAGTTGCTTGCCATTGAAATCGGTTCTGACCGGAATAAAATGAGCCACTTTAGTCAAACGATCGATGATGACCCAAATGGCATCAGATCCCTTGGAAGTCTTGGGAAGACCAGTGACAAAATCCATACCGATCTCTTCCCACTTCCACTGTGGAATAGGCAAAGGCTGAAGGGTACCAGCTGGCTTCAGATGTTCAGCTTTAACCCTTTGGCAAATATCACATTCAGCAACATACTGAGCAATTTGCCTCTTCATTTGGCTCCACCAAAATATTTTCTTCAAATCCTGGTACATCTTGGTACTCCCAGGATGCAAAGAAAACTTGGAATTATGAGCTTCTCTGAGAATTAGACTCTTTAACTCAGAATCAGCAGGTACTACCAAACGATTGCGATATCGAACCGTACCGCGATCATTTTCAGAAAATTCGTTGGCTTTACCTGCTTTCATATTCTCCTTGATTTCGGCCACCTCGGCATCAGTTTTCTGGGCCTCCAGAATCTGAGATTCTAATGTCGGCTCCACATGCAATGCAGCGAGGAAACTTGCTCCCACCATTTCAAGACTTAAGCGTCGAAAATCAGCACACAAGTCTTTTTCGGCAGGAAGGGAAAATATGCAGTTGCATTGTGACTTTCTGCTTAAAGCGTCGGCCACCACATTGGCTTTACCAGGGTGATAATGAATACCCATGTCGTAGTCCTTGATCAATTCAAGCCATCTTCTTTGTCTCATATTCAAATCAGATTGAGTGAATATGTACTTTAGGCTTTATGATCGCAGTAGATTTCACAACGATTACCTAGAAGGTAATGCGCCAAATCTTCAATGCATGGACCACGGCAAAATTCCAAATCATGAGTAGGATAATTAGCTTCATGAGGGCGCTGCGCCGATGCATATGCCACAACTCGGCCTTCTTGCATAAGCACACAACCAAGCCCATGGCGAGATGCATCGCAATAAATGTCAAGCTCTTAAGAACATCCTAAGAGTAAGAATCGGAGCTTTAGTCAAGAGAGTTCTCAAAAGCCAAAACTCTCTTCACATTTAGTGACCATTCAAATTTCTTCCCTTTACTGCAAGAGCCGGGTCAAAGGTCTAGCAATCTTGGAGAAATTTTCAATGAACCTACGGTAATAACCCGCAAGTCCAAGAAAACTTGAATCTACAGGACACTCTTGGGAGGCTTCCAATTTAGCACATCTTGTACCTTGCTTGGATCGACAATGATACCTCCTTGGATAACACATGCCCCGAAAGGCAACTTCTACGAGCCGTAAAGCACACTTGCTAAACTTGGCATACAATTGATGCCGACGAAGTGTTTCAAAGACAAGTCGCAAATGTTGTTCATGATCCTTATCGGACTTGGAATAAATAAGGATGTCGTCAATAAACACGACAACGAACTTATCCAAGAATTCCATGAACACCGAATTCATAAGGTTCATGAAATATCTTTGGAGCATTGGTCAAACCAAAGGACATAACCGTATACTCGTATAAACCATAACGAGTAGAGAAAGTCGTCTTAGGAATGTCCTCGGCTCTAACCTTGATCGATGATAGCCCGATCGCAAATCAATCTTTGAAAAGACACGGGCACCAACCAACTGATCAAAAAGATCATCAATTCGAGGTAGAGGATATTTATTCTTGATAGTGACCTCATTTAACGGACGGTAATCCACACACATCCGTAAAGTGTTGTCTTTCTTCTTGACAAAGATTGCCGGGCATCCCCAAGGTGAGAACTCGGTTGAATGAAACCTTTGTCAAGCAATTCTCCGAGCCGCTTCTTCAATTCAACCAACTCGTTGACAGGCATTCGATAAGGACTCCTGGATATGGGAGCGATTCGGAACTAGTTCAATAACAAACTCTACTTCCCGATCTGGTGGTAATCCGGAAGGTCTTCGTGAAAGACATCAACATACTCACGGACAATTGGTGCGACTCCAAAGAAGGAGTGGTATCAACTTGGTGAGCACAAAGATGAGAGCCAAGCGCTTTAGAATGATAAACAACTTGAATGCCGTCGGCATTGGTCATAGAAATAGAGCGTTGGGAACAATTGATTTGACCCGGTTCTTGGACAGCCAATCCATACCTGAATGACGTCCAACCCTTTAGAGTCAATCACAATTAGATTTGCTAAAAACTTCACCCCAAGGATTGTTATGTTGACCTCACAACAAATCGATCGGTTTTAAAGACCGACCGGTGATTGAATAATAAACGGTGGTTGGAGGGTGCGCATGTCTAATTGGTGTTGAACAAAGAAAATGATTACTAATAAAAGAATGAGATGCTCCGAGTCAAATAAAACGAAAGAGTGGACTGAAATTAACTAGGAGCATACCCATAACAACTTCAGTATATCGGCCGCCTCTTGGCGCAGTGATCGTTCACATGCCCACCGATGGGCGGATCGCTTTAATAGGAGGCCTCTGCGAAGGGGTTGGCCGCACAGGCGCTGGATATGGTCGAACAGGAGGCAAGCCTTGTTGCTTTGCCACACACTTGTTGGCATAATGCCCCGGACGACCACAATGATAACAAATAACCCCTGGGTTAACATTGTTGACAGGACGGGGCTGATTCCCACTTGATCCTGACTGACTGGTGGGAGGAGATGGACGAGGAGCAAACACCGCTGGCCTTGGTGAAAATGGAGCTGGTGCTCGTGGTGGCCTAGACAACCACATACGAGGCCTTGGTGAGCTGCCACCAGGAATAAACTGAGAAGTCCGCTGTCGCTTGCGTGACTCATCCAATGCCTTACTCTTGCTTTCGGCCACAATAGCTTTGTTGACCGATGCGAGAAGTTCCTAAGTCATGCAAAGCTACACCATCTGCAGCTTCTTCGATAGCCCATTCAAGAACCGGTTTGACGACGAAGGTCGATCGAACGTCATCGAGCATATCGGCCGAAGTTGAACTCATGCGAGATATTCGATTCTGCACTTTCGCCCTTGCTTGAGAGCGAAACTCTTGTCGTTTGATCATCATGACCCCTTCAGAATGTGAGCTTCGCGAAAGCTTCCACGAACTCATCCCAAGTAGGGACATGTCCAAAGAGTTGAATGGCAAGAAGATTATCCCACCATATGTTGGTGGCCCATCGAGTGATAATCGCAAAGAGAACCTTTTCCCTTCGAGCATTGAGTAATCGAAGCTTCTTCTCAATGGTCCGGCCAATCCTCGCCTTCCATGGGATCTCGAGAATCGAGAACACCGCGGATTAGTCCGTGAAAGTCGCAAGACCGCCTCGCACATGGTGGCCTCTGCTCGACAAATGACGCAACAGGTAGAGAAGTATTGCGCGCAATCTGCTCCAAGATGCGCGTCTGTCCATCCGATTGCGCTCAATTTGCATGAGCACATCGGCCATCGAAGGTGGTGGAGGAAGCTCCTCTTCCCGGGACCACCTTGCGGGCCCCGAGAACTAGATGGTTCGCTTGGTCCTCCTCGAGAATGAGACACGGAGTCGACATGCCCCCCTTGTTGCGCTTAAGACGAGTAGTAGGTCTGTCATCCTGTTACCACAACATGGTTAACAACATAACAAGGACATACTGCAAACACAAACAAGTTTGCAATTAGAAAGGAAGCAAATCAGATATGCAATACATCATGTTATAACATGTATTCAAAGTAACACCAAACCGAAACTTCATATATACACAACAAAATTTGGCTCCAATCTTACATTACAATGGCCATAATGTCGATTACAAACCAAAATTTAAGCTTACATACTTTGTACAAGATACTACTGCCTATTACATACAATTTATTTAAGGACAACTACTAGACTAAAAGACACTCAACCACGAGGGTTCATTGTCGAGGTACTAGCATAAAGATCTCGATTAAAGTTCACGGAAACTCATTTAGAAGATGAGCTCGGGGAACTGTGTCAACCGGATCCAAGGGACTAATGAGACGCCTCGAGAACCCAACAATGGCCGATGACCTCCGGGAGGTGCACCGCAGAGTGCGAGGAACCTGCGATCATCCGGGCTTGGCGCGCTTGTCCATAAACAGTGCACGCACCCGCCACTGGAAGTCGGTAAAGAGGTGGTGCGGCAGCAGGAGGTCGTTGTCACCATAAAGCACGCGTTGCGAGGACGCGGTTCATGTTGACTCCAAGAAGCGTACTCTGGGCCTCATTAAGGCGATGCCTAGTTTCCCATAACTCCTCACAATACAACATG
Source organism: Ampelocalamus luodianensis (assembly GCA_036346255.1). Classification (NCBI taxonomy): domain Eukaryota; kingdom Viridiplantae; phylum Streptophyta; class Magnoliopsida; order Poales; family Poaceae; genus Ampelocalamus; species Ampelocalamus luodianensis. The sequence goes on along the minus strand of JAYEVH010000032.1, from coordinate 68,632 downwards.
GATTTGGTCCATGATACGGACCATCCTCGCTAACTGCCGCACTGAGGGTCTTCACCAAATCGTATCTCGTGAACGTGCTCACTTGGTAGGACCTTGATTCGGAAGTGGTCATAGGGTGGTTGAGACAATTCCGTCAAATCATGACGAAGAAGGCTCATCATCCTACTTGCCGCTTCTGAACCGCCATCGCCTCGAGGTGGCAAGCGCTTGACACGATGAGGACACCGCCGCCACATGCCTAGCGATGACGTTGATGAAGGCGCGGTATTCCTCCATCCCTGGTCCTCGATCTCGCCGATAGATGGCGTACTCGGCGGTAGGTGAAATTGGGCGCCACATCATGTCCCGAAGTAATGCTGGGAACCCATCAACATCCTCGGCTCGAGTCTCCTTGACCAAATACCAACCGCTCATCTATAGACAAAAAGACAAGATAAGGAACAATTCACTTTTAAATGAACCAATGTAAGTTTGGGCAAGAAGTGACATTAAGAAAGATAAGGAATAAAAGATGTCATGCTTAAGCTTTCAAAATACATTGTCGTTTGAAAATAATTTTAGCAGAGGATCCTCTAATAACTTCGCCATGCTACTTCTAACCTACAGGCAATGTATGCTCGATACCAACGTCGTGAGGACCCCTGCTATTGGAAATGTTACTAATTAAATTTATATTTGAGCACAATTGTTAATGAAGGAACAAGATCGCCCTTTATTAAAAACCATGCTAAAGATATAAATTTAACAGTGATGATCCAAAGAAATGATTCGGATATATATGATTCTCAATGGTTCCGTGATCAATGACCATTGCATATATATCCTTCATCAACATTGCATCAAATACATACAAGTCATACATTGATATAATTAAACATAAGGTTACATCATTCGGTTAATACTACAATATTAAGTGACTTGGTCACTAAAACAGTATACAGCGGAAGCAAAATAAACGGAAAATATCCACCAATGGCCCCATCCACCCGCAGGCAATTGCGTGGAGGAAAGAAGTAGCGTTACTCGTTAGCGTCACCCTGATCGGCGCTAACGGGTACTTCATAAAGGAAACCATCCTCACCTGCAACAATAGGTGGTAGCACCTTGAGTACGGAAGGTACTCAGCAAGTCTTACTCAAACTAATAAAATAAAGTGGTGATTAGAGCCTAACCAAAGGAGTAGAGTTTTTACATGCATAAGGTTACAACAGGAAGGTATAAAGGTTCAAATTTGCATAAAGCGATACATCTTAACCTACAAAGGCTAAATTTTGATAAAGCGATTTAATAAATCAAAGTTTGCTTAAAACAGTAAGTAAATGGCTTAAAAGTAAACAATGATGATGCATGATTCCTCATGCCACCTAAAAATAAACCAAAACCAGGTTTTGAAAATCAAACTTCTATCAGGTGACATCAATTCAAGTTATCGTCCATGACCGTGGACACGGCTATTCGAATGTTTATACCTGCGGGGTGTACATCTTTACCCACATGACTTAGTTAGCCCGTTGCCTTCTGGATGCCTCCAATGATGACACACTTCCTTTGGTATGCCGACCGGGGAAACTAAGATTTGGTATTTTTCAACAAGTTAACACTATTGAGTTGGACCCCCATGTGTGAACTAATCCCATAGTGTAGGCTACACCACCTACTAACCACAGGGCACACATGTTGTGTCAGTAATGCCGATCCAAACAATTTAAACAAATAGGGCTCACCCGCCCATAATAGAATGCGATCGGCACCATTAAGGTATCGTATATGCGACGAAACACATATACGCCCTCACCCTCCTAAGAACATCTGATACTGACATACAAAGCTCACATGGCATAAAACGCAGTCCTCAGACCCAAGCATCTATGCCATGCAAGGCCAATACACATATCCTTACTTTCCTGTTTCCAACTCAATAGTCTCAACATTTTACTTAACCAAACAAATACCATACACTGCATGTGGAAGTACGTGGGGGACTTGAATTGGATAATCAGAGTTCGGTCCTTATTTAACCCGGACAAGTCCACCACAAAACCCAATCTCGTGCACGAAAGCACCATCACTAGCTTCCTCTTGTCCAGATTAATTTGAATTTCAAATACAAGATTGATTTACAGAAACTGGACAAAGAGTTTAAAATGACAATGATTCGATTAGATTCCCATGTTTGACAAGATATGCTTGTCAAACTCTAAAATCTCTAGATCGCATATCTAAGCCAAATCAAAATAGACCATATATTATACAAGATTACTACACTAGAGCCGAGTGTATGGTCATAATCAAGGTAATCCACCATGTCGGTCATAGCTAACTATTACAAGTCATATTTTGTATTTTCGGACAAATAGCATGCTCGGATATCACCGGATTTGTAAAGACTATTGTACAAAATCTGGTTCAATATGGTGCAAAGAGGATGCTTGCCTTGGTAATAGTAAACTTCATTGTGAGCTCAGTTGTTGTAGTATAATCAAAAGCTTCAAGAGAACCAACTTCTAAAAGAAGCAATAAAATCCAATAAATACCAAAATCGACAATAAGTCCAACATAAAAGAAATATGTATGATCAAACTAGGAATGTATGATTACAGATGCTTAAGCCATAACTACCCATAATATTGATAATAACCCATTATATAGCTCATCTGCTTTCAAAAGACAGAATTAAAGTTTATTGCAAAGTCCCGCTTTTGATTTGAAAAGAGTCAAAACAGATGATTGCAAAGTTTCTAAAAGAAGTATAGATCATGCAAAAGTTCATAAATGAAACTTAGCATGATCTTTTAGGTAATTAACATCCCAAACCAACCTTAGTCTAACCCTAACTAATTAGATTACAAAGGCTAAAGCAAAAACTATTTTGTCGGTTGAGCCGACAAGAGAAACAGAGGCATATTTCAGCTAAGAGTCAAAATAGATGATGACAAGAATTGAAAGATCAACTTGTCATGCTGCTAGGTTTAGCCAAAACCTAAATAAGGTGATAAGTTGACAGAAGAACCCTAAGTCTTGAAAATAGCATGAAAACCGAAAGGTATAATATCAACTTTTCACTTTAAAGCCAATTGAAGCTACGATGCTTAAGAGAATGATTCACGTGAGCTCTAAGGTCCTTAATATGCTCAAGATGTCAAAACTAGGGTTTTCGGCTTACCAGTATGGAAAGATACCAAGAGCTTTGAAAATTTGAGGTTGATCGACAGAGAGATCAAATCTGATTTAACCTGCAAAAGATATCAAATCTTTAATGCAAGGTAGAACCAGTGCTTAAGGATGGATAAGCAAAGGATAGGAGCAAGAACACCACTGGATAGCAAGGAAGAAAATGAGCTTCAGTGGGCAACAATGGCTGCAGCTCCAAAAAGCTAGGGTTTATATATGTGGGAGTTGAGCTACAGGATGATTGGGAAAATTCTAGAGCTTGATGAGGTGTCCATTAGGGTTAATTATCCCAAAAATTTAGTTGCAAAAACTTTGGGGATAATCCTCCCCTGGAACTCCAGAGAGAGCTGCGCACAGAGAGGGAGGAGACGATAAAAATCATCTGACATGTGGGTCCCGCTGGCAGTCACAGCCGCGCGCGCCTCACACACGATCAAAAGAATATCAGCCGTCCGATTGGAAATGGGCGGCTGTGATAAATAGGGAGATTAAATGATTTGAATCGGTATCATTAAATATGGACCGCACGATCTAGATTGGATGATCGAGATCTAATTGAAATCCCGAAGGACTGCGGGGCTCCACTTTCAAAGATGGACGTTGGATCAAGATCCAACGATCACCAATGATATACACGTCACTCTTTTTAGATGCGATGGCTCCGCACCGTTGGATTTAATTTCTACGGTCAGGATGGAAAAGGGAACCGGATGATCCGATTGCATACACCCATGTGGTCCGCACGATTGAAATCCAACGATCCATCGATTTTGGGCTTTAAAGGCCCACGGTCTAAATGGAGTGCCGTAGGATTGAAATCCAAAGGCCCACATTAATGCGCGCCTCCGATTTCAAATAGGAATAAGCGATATCGTTGGATCAAGGATGGACGGCCACGACAGCGGGATCCGGAGTCGTCCGAATGCATACACAAATCTAGTCCATACGATGAAGATCCAACGGCCCAGAGGAGTGCGGCTTTATAACACGCGAGAAAAAGGGAAAAACCGTAGGATTTGAATCTAACGGCCGAGATAAAAGCGCGCCTTTAAGTTTAAAACGAAAAGAGCGCCACAGTTGGATTAGAAACGAACGGTGGAGATTGATTAAGGATCCGGAGTCGTCCGGTTGCATACACCGATCTCGCGCGTTAGATCGATATCCAACGGTGGAGATTAAAGTGTACACGTGGACAGCTCGCGGGTTGTTATAACCGCCTGCTCGATTGAAGATCAACGGCTCATATCACATGTGAGCTTTGGGCTCGCGTTGGGACGTGACCGAGCCGGACCAAATGGTTCGGTTGGACCAAGTCCACATGAGACTGGGTCGCAACAGTACTAAGTTTGGGTTTGGACCGGTTTGGTTGACCAAATTTTATTCAAATATTTAAAAGGTTTGACTGGGCTTTAAAAATAGCAAATAAATTCATAAAATCATGAAATTTTTACTGTAAACTACTGGGATAACATATTTCCCAGATAAATTTCATAAACCACATTTTCACTTTATAAAATACATAAATATTGATTTCAGGCCAAAAATATTTATTTAAAGACCATAAATTTTCTTTAAGTCCAAATAATTTCTAAAATGCAACAAAATATTTTTAACCAAGATAATTTGTCTAGGCTTTAATAAAAATACTCCCACCATAATACAAGTTTTACCTTGTATTCCTTTAAATATTCAAAATAAGCCTTTGGACTTTGGCTAAAAGGAAGGTTTTATTTGGTAACAGCAACTCCCAACTGACATTAAGAACAGTAATGATATGAACAGTAGACCATTAATGCTCATAATGCAGATTATTATCATGAAAAAATTGGGGTCATTACAACAATTGAAGTCCGTAAGATAATTGATTTGCAAGTATTAGCGAATCAACCGCCGGACTACTTTAGTGATTTGAAGAGCGTGAATAAGTAGCATTTGCTCGCAAGCAATGCACCGAGAGGGTTGAAATACCATTGAAGGTATCCCTAATCCCGCCCGAGGCCTCATAATAAAGGACGAGAACTCCGGTCCTCGAATCCGAAGCAACCGGGGGCGCCGTGAAAAAGGATAAGAAGGACTTGACACACCGGCCACCAAGTGCCCTAGAACCAAAAGGGGAGCCGTTGAGACCGACACCAGATGGAACCTTCGTAAAAGGCATACCGAATTGAACATCCCATGAAGGAGACATCGGTATGGATGTGTGCGCACACATGAGCTGAAAAACTAAAGGACTTGCCCGCAATTGGAAGCAATGTGGTGAGCAAGTAGAAGCATTAGAAGAATCGCCCCTTGAAGAAATAGCTATAAAATTTCGACCTCGGGAGAATCTTTGAATATGACAACACCAATATCGACATATACTTTGCAAAGAAACTTGCCACAATCATCAATCTTGATTCGAGCTCGACGCTCATTTGAATGAAAGAAAAGATCGATTGAAAGAAGGCGGTAGAAATTGAATTATTCCTCCGAATAAAGAAGGGCATTTGGGCACATGAAGTCGACGCCTCCTTGTGCACCCTGTAGGGCATAAGTGGATATTTGTTCGAAAGAAAATGAAAAGAACCAAGGCTCGTTGCATGAGGTTTCATTGAACATCCAGGAGATGATTATGAAGAAATCTATTCCCCAATCATGGGCAGAACCCCTTTAAACTTTTATCTCAATGGCAGTGAACTTGAAGTTAGAAGTGAAATTGATGGATGGGGTACCAAAGATACCTTTATGAAATATTGATTCAGACATTTATATGAAGATACCCAATGTATCCTGTCTCGAACCAAGATAGAGCAAATAGAAATTTGTACAGTGTGAAACTCAGAAAGTCATTGTACGAACTTAAGCAATTAGGCGAATGTGATATAATCGCTGGCGATTTTCTATGTAAGAAAGGCTACGAACAAATGAGAATAATCTCGTGTATTTATAATGATTTATCCCGAATGGATTTTGTATAATCTCAGTGTATGAAGATCATCTGAATATCATCGGAACCCTGAAGGATATTAAGAAAGCAAGCTCTCACCTGGAGTCGGAGTTCGAAATGAAAGATTTGGATGAAAATCAAATATTGCCTAGGCTTGCAGCTTAGGCATGCCCCTGAAGGGATATTAGTACATCAGTCAACCTACACTCAGAAGGTGTTAGAAAGGTTTGATTTTGAAAAGGCATACCCTTTGAAAGTGCCAATGGTCGAGAGATCTTTGCAGAAAGACAAGGACCCATACAGACCTAGAAAAGAGGGGGAGGAAGTCCTGGGACCAGAATTCCCATATATTAAGTGTGATAGAAACACTCATGTATTGAACAAACTGTACTAGACCGGGCATTGCATTTGCCGTGAACCTATTAGCAAGGTATAGTACAGAACCTACCAAAGGCATTGGCAGGGAATGAAGGACATCTTCCGATACCTCCAAGGAAGCAAAGAATTTGGTCTATTCTACAGAAAGAACAAAGACTAACTATGAACAGTAATGCAGATGACGGGTACTTGTAGGACCCGCATACAGCCAAATAGCAAACAGTCTATGTATTCCTATGTGGTGGAACTGTAATTCCATAAAAATCGCCCAAGAAGTGTCTTGTATCGACTTCGACGAACCACTTGAAAATCATAGCACTGCACAAGGCCTTACAAGAATGTGTTTGGCTTCGGCGGATGATTCACTACATCCAGTAGTTATGTGGATTGAATACCGTATAAACCCCCACTATTATCTATGAAGATAATGCAGCTTGTGTTGCATAAGTGCAGATGGGTTATGTGAAGAGTCCTCTCACAAAGCATATCAACCTCAAGTTCTTCTATGCTGATGAAATGCAAAAGTGGACGAAATTAAGGTACTGCATACTAAGTCATGTGAAAATCTTGCAGATCTATTCACTAAGTCACTTCCAGCATCTAGCTTTGAAAGGTGCGTACGTAGAATTAGAATGATGAGACTTAGAGAAGTGCAGAATTCAGGGGGAGAACCTTCACAAACTCATTACTAAAGCTTGATCACGAAGATCGAGTACCCAAAGAGCAAATCCTGGAGATTAAACGAAATTGGGTGTATTGTACTCTTTTTCCCTTGACGAGTTTTCCTGAAGTTTCTCGGTTAAGGTTTTTAATGAGGCAATTCATGCAAAGATAGCGAACATGATTCATGTACTCTTTCTCCAAAATTTTCCCACTGGTTTTTATGGAGTTTTGACGAGGCATGGACATGAAGGATGAGAGCCCAAGGGGAGTGTTAAGAAACCGGCCCGGCCAGAGTCCGGGTCCAGGTGGGCACCTCATCCACCCGTAGACTATATATAGGAGGGGGGACCCCCCAAGCATTGTACACAGATTCATTATTGGAAGAGCAATAAAGAGAAGCCCGCAGTCCCCTCTCATAGCTGTGTTCATCTATTGTTTTGTTCTTGCATCGTTCTTACGATTCTCTATTTGTCTACGAGGTAATCGCTCGGACTGGACTCGCCAGCGACGGTTCCTCAACACTTCCCACCGAGCCGCGTCCGCTGTGCCTAGCGGCATTTAAATGTTTGCGAAACATATATTGCTAAGTATTGTCGACTTAAGAGAATCTTTTTATATAAAAAAAACAAGGACGAGAGCTATGCTATTCATTTCAGAGAGAAAGGAAAATAGACACAACATCAGCCCCAAAAGAGGCGACAACAACACCGGTAAGGAGTCCAAAATATGGAACTTCTACCAAAGCACCAACAACTACCTTATGGAGTAACAACAAAAATTGCCACCCCAATAAACAACGAAGTTTAGGGCTGGCTATCCACGAGGCAAGCTACAAAACTAAATAATTACAACTCTTGCAAGGGCTTGAGATGCGGTCACAACACTAGGGTGCACACTACGGCAGCAGTCACACCACGACTCACCAAAGTGAGCCCACCATCGCACACCATACCATTGACTGGGCAAGCACAAACACAACATCGGATGACAACCACCAGCAAGACAAGCTACCACAAAAGTATGTGGGACCACAGCTAGCACAATGCATCACCAGGACGACCGGCAAGACAACTTTGGTAGAAGGGGGCGGCCCCTCCACTCAAATTCGACAAAAGGGGCGACGAGGAGAGACGAGCCAACGGTACTGCCGCGCCGCGCACAACCAACGACCACACGACACACCAAAATGATGGCTTGCCTCAAACAAGGACCCGAACCAACTACACCACGGGGGGCTCCACCACGATCGGCATGTAGGGCACGGTCAACTAATGAGCGCCTGCTTCTCGGGTCTCCTCAACGGCCAGCTTGCTCCTCAGGTCAACGTCACACAACGAGCACTACCCGACAATGGCAGATTAACCGACCCTTCTCTTGACGCACAACGCTGCATGCTACGCCACCCGTGACACACCGCCATCGCCGCACTGCCCATCGAGCCGCCTTGACACTTGGCTGTAACATCCCAAGTTTTGACTTGTGTTTCAAATGTAAGAAAATGTGTTGAAATTAAAAACTTTTCTTACATCTTGTGTTTCCTGTATATTCTGAAAAATTCTTGTCAAGGAATTATGGAAATACAAAACCACAAGCCTTTTGTTTGACCTAAATCTTGCCCTTTTGTTTGACCTAAATCTTGCCTTTCAAAAACTTTCTTGTCTAACCTTATGATCATCCTTTGGAAATATTTTTCCTAAGTTTTAGGGATGTTGTGTGACCCCTTTGAAAAATTTCACAATTTTTAGAAATAGTTTGAATATTTTAAGAGGTCGGTCAAACCAGTTTGACTCTAAGTCAAACCCTAGCTCAGAACCTTGCAGCAATTTTGGGGGAAAATGCACTACAACAAAACCTCTAAAAATTTTACACAAGGTCAATCCTAAAGTTAGCAAGGTACTGTAAAAATTTCAGAATTTTTGAAGCTAGTTTACTATATCTAAAAATCTTCCTAAGTTTCAGCCCTTAAACCCAAACCCTAAGTCAAACCAGTTGGGGTTCGAGCCAGACTCGAGCTTGACTCAAGCCTTGTGGCTCGACCCAGCCCTCTAGCGCGTGTGGGGGTCGGTCCGAGATGGGCGTGCGTGGTAAGCCGTCCGATTTTGATCGCACCGCCCAGATCGCGCGATACATTCGGACCTCCGAATCCCGCGTCTCGTTTCGACTGTTAGATCCTAATCCAACCGCTGGGAGCCTCGCCCTTTTCGCGCGTTGAGCCCAAGTTTGGCTTGAGCCACTTGGTCTAGCCCAACCAACTAAGCGTACCAGGCCTGTTTAATAAGCGTGGGCGCTCTTGACCATTGGATTTCTTTTCAACGATCCAGATTGTCGTGGACCTTCGGACAGCCGAGATCAATTTTGAATTAGTCCATTTCTAATCCTGTGGTCAGGAAGCATTGACTTGAGTCAATTGGCTTAACCCAACCATGTTGTACCTGTTGGACCCGAGCCACGTCGTGTGTCTTTGACTTGTGGGCCCCTCACCGTGACTGGTCATCTTCTTCCTCACGCGTGTGGGAGAGCTGAGCATGACAGAGAGTGGCTGTGCTAGGTCTTGTCCTGTGCTGTGAGGACCCCGGTTTATTCGGCTTGTACTGTTTAACCATCCACTTGGTCCTAACAGTACAAATCAAATAAACCAGCCTCGAGATATGTATACTTCCTTAAATGCAGATACACACCTGTTACAAAATCATGCATCAATTCCATTCATACACATAGAGCGAAGCAAAAGCAACAAGCGAAAGACATAGATAATATAAGAGAGTTATTACAAAAAGAGGCCGACTGCCAAAATTCATAAAGATAAGTAAATACACAATGAAGCAAAATGGCCATAAGATGGCGATAAACAAAAGCCAATCGGTGTGCCTTTCACCCACAAGGCAACCAACCGGACCGCCAAGCTAATCGTCCCAAACAGTAGCATAACAGACTCACAAAAGTGAGGCCCTTGGGCTCACCTTCTTCCTCTCGCAACAATTAATATTAAGCAAAGCGGATGAGTACAAAACTTGTTTTTGTACTGCAAGACCGACGTGTGATATAACAGAACTATAATTAACTACATGCAAGCTTTATTTAAGTGGATGAGGCTTTGGACTTATTTTCAGAATAAGCAAGTTTTCATTTACAATAAGGTAATAGATTCAAAGCAAGTTTGCAATTAACTTTTATTGTTCAAATAAAGAGAGACAATAATAACATAGATAGAGAACAACACCAACCTAGAAGTGACTAACCCATAGTCACCACAACAATAGCATGAAGTACCCCTTCATACCACCCATGTCAAGTTTAAGTTTTTAAAGGTTGTAGTCTAGTTCTTGTGGGAAATAACCAAGCGTGTCCATAACCTAGGGCGAGGCTATTCGAATAGTTTAACCCTGCAGGGTGTACCAATGTACCCACACGATAGACCGCCTTTCCACCACCACGGTTAGCATACTTCCTTTGGTATGCGAGCACGGCTAAGTCTACAAGACGCTTTCCAATGGACGATGCTAATTAAGAGCGCAACCCACGGGAGAAGGATACATTAGATGACCTAACCGGACAGCTAATGCTCCCTCGCACACCACAAACACACACACGCACACACCCACCGACCAGCTCATAATTAACACCTCCCAAAGTACTTAGTCAAGAGAGGTCCCATATCCCCTCGTGTGGTTAGCACGCACAATTGCTTGGATCAATGGCACAAGTAACTTGGTCCTTAGGGACTTAGGCACCATTCCAATCACACCCAAAAGATCACACCAACATACCATTGTGCCCAAGTCAAGATATAATTTTTGTTTTGAGTTTTTGATTTGTAAGTTGGTAAAACACAAGGTTGGACATAATGGAATAATAATAGCATTTGTGTGATCAAGATCACCGACTAAGTCGATGATCGCCCAATACTACCGATATCTAGGCATGGCTAAGCAATATTCATTAAGTAATCTACTAAGTGATAAGAGTTCATCCATCGAACTCTAACCACAAACAAATAACCTAGGCTCGGTAGTAGAGGATAATTATTTACCTACGATTATGCAACTAGAGGATTAACTAATCAATTTAACAACAAATTTGCAATGCATACATAGAAGTTTAAACAAAATATTAGACTTTAAAAGTAATGGGATCAAATGGGAAATGATCAAACTGCTTGCCTGCTTGCTGTTGCTCAATTTGTTGCGGAGGGTCGTTCTCTGGTTACCGCAAATGTCGAATCCTAAGCGAAAAGCAAAAGAAGCGAGAACAACCAATAAGACGAGCAACACTTAAACAAAGGAGCAAGCAAAACTTATCCAAATGTGACGAAATTTATACACAAGGTAAAATACTAACATACCTAGACATAGAAACTGGAAAACTTAATTTGGATTTGTGGTGCAAAAGATATTCTCTAAAACCTAATTTCGCCATAATTAGCAATCAGTGCAAAAATATTTTCTAGAAAGATCTTGAAGCTGAAACTTTTATGGTAGCTACCTACAGTATAGTGGTAACCATATAAAATTTCAGGTCATTTGGAGTTAAAATGATTTAGTTATGATTTTTCTAAGTTTTAAATCTAAGACATGATTAATTTCAGTATTAAAGACTATCAAAACCTATACTAAGCTAAAGTACTTTAACAGATGCATTTATAGAACTTTAGTTTGTTAAATTTGGAGCTCTGAGAAAAAAGTTATGCAATTTTGAAGTTTAAAACAATTAATATGTGCAAATAAAAGCTTCTGGACTAAATCTGAAAACCCATAAAAGCTGGGAGGTCGTGGGCGTTGATCAAAGATCGCACGGCTCACGATCTCGATCCTAAACCCGCATGACTCCGGGCGCAAAGACCTTGCCGCGCTTAGGAGAGGTCTTAGCCGTTGATATTGAATCCAACGGCTCCGACCATGGATGCACACGACCACGAAGGAGGTCCTCGCACTAGGGAGGTCGTGGGCCGATCGGATCTCGCGGCCCGAGCCCACGAGGAGGTCCTACGGCTAACTCGCTAAGGGAAGGTCCGGACGGTTAAGATTTCCGAGGAGGTCTTAACGGTCTAGATCCGATCGGAGGAGAGGACCTAAGCGGTGAGCTTAACGGCGGGAGGTCTTGACGGCTAGGATCTCACCGAGGAGGTCCTAACGGTCGAGATGTCCCTCGGGAGGTCCTCCAACACAAGTGCTATACACGAGAGATCCGGATGGCTCGGATCTCCATGGGAGAGGTCCCGAGTGGTCCAGATCTAGGCGGGAGGTCCTCATGGTTAAGACCCGGCCACGAGGAGGTCTGAGGTTCTCTTTACAAAGAGACCAAGGGGTGGTCTTTGCAAAGAGGACCACGGGTGGTTTTGAAGGTTTTCTTTACAAAAGACCAGGGTGGTCTTTTGCAAAAGAGGACCTTGGTGGGGTGGCTCAGGTGGTGGTTTAGAAAACGACTAAGGAAGGACTTTTGCAAAGAGGACCCCAAGGAGGTCAGAGAGGCGGTTTTGACAAAACGACCGGGTGACCTCTTCGCACGAGAGGACCTCAAGGAGGTCTTTTGCAAAGAGGACCCCAAGGAGGAGGGTGATCCTAGCGGTGGGATTTAACCTACTGAGGTCTTTAACGGCCGTGATTCTATATGGTGGGAGGTCCAGAGACTTAGGATTTTTGGAAAAGATCCTAAGGCCCAGATCTAAACTTGGAGAGGTCGTGAGCGGCTAAGATTAGCCCGAGGAGGTCCCGGGTGGTTTTAATGGCGCAGACCTCCAGACAAATGCGGCTAAGACACTTAATGCATCTAATGATTGACCATAAATGAATCTAACGGAACACTTAATGACTAAGGCCCCGCCTACACGCATGATGACTCCACGGCACAAATTAGGACACAATTAATGCACCAATGATGAGCAATGATTTGAGCATTAAAGTGGTCCTAAGAAGATGACGAAATGGGATTTATGAATCGGCAAAACCCGAGAGGGTTCATCAGCTTGCCGCGATGTGGACCTCGTCGGCGAAACCAAAGGCACGGATGAGTTCCAAATAGGAGGAGAACCTAAAGGTGCCAAAGCTACACCGAAGCACCACCAACCGGCGGCTAACCGAGATAACCGCGGGGACCAATGCGCTAAAAATGAAAACCGAAGAGGTCTAATGGGATCGGGTTTTGGGCTCAAGTACTCACCGGGATTGAAGGAGAACCGGGAGTGGTCGCGTAGCTCCGGTGGACGGTGGAGGTCGCGGAGATGAAGAAGACGGCCCCGACCACGAGCAAAGAAGCGCCCACCTCGTCAACCTCTGTGAAGGTCAAACAAAGCGAGTTAGGGAGGCTTGAGGTGACCAAGGGAACAAGATGATCGCCACTATTGCAATGTTGAACCACTTTGAAGCTCTGAGGTCGCCGGGAGCTCCAATGTCCGACAATGGTGGCAATGGCTTTGGTGTTTGAGCACAGAACCGAGATGAGCTAGGGTGCAAGAGAGTGACTAAAGGAACTATGAGAGGAAGCTTGAGCTTCAAATATAGCCGTGGGAAGGATGGCAAAGTCACCGGTGCTGAGCCCAAGTACACGAAACTGATGGGAGTAGGTTGTCAGGGAGACTTTTGAGCAAAAGGTGCTGCCAGACATTTAATGTTGGCAGCACATAGCCGTTTGTCAGCCTTAGAGTTGACAAGGCACTGCTCTCTACTGCCATGCACAAAAATTGATAATGCCCAGGCCCACCCGACAGTGAGAGGACCCGGGAGGACCGGTCAAAGAGCTCAACGGCTAAAATCAGCACAGAGCTCCCACTAGGGAGGTCGTGAGCTGTTGGATTGAAATCCAAGGGCTCGGATCTTGAGCCAAGTATTAGAGGTCCTAACACTAGGGGAGGTCTGAGCCACAGATCTCAAGAGAGATGGCCCACGATCACCCAAGCGCTAGGGGTGGTCGTGGAGGTCCGAGGAGGTCGCCAGGTGGTCTTTGCAAAGGTGCAAAGGAGGTCTGGGGAGGCCCTCGAGGTTGTCTTTGTAAAAGAACCCGAGGAGGTCGGCGGGTGGGAGGTCCTTTACAAAGACCCGAGGAGGGCTTTGGGGACCTCCCAAAGATCTAAACCGTAGGACTAGGATCCAACTACCGAGGTGCACGGGACCTCCAAAGTTTGCAAGGGGCGGGGAGGTCGTGACGGTTGAATGCGGATCGAGGGATAAGAATGCCCGCAAGACCGAGACTGGCTCGGGGCGGCGCTAGGTGGTTGGACCGAGCCACTGCTCGAGCTGTGCTCGAGATGCGCGAGGAACAGTGAAGACCAAGAGGTTTGGATTTTAGAGTGAAACTTTGGGAAATTAATTTAGGTATCAATTCAACTCTAAAAATTGTAAAATTTTTGGAGGGATCACATACCAACCCATGATCATAGGAAAAATATTTCCCGGAGATGATCAACGGACTTGTGACTTTGTATTTCCATACCACAGTGCAATAATTGTTTAATACACACAGAAACACATGATGTAAGAAAAGTTTTAATTTCTACTCATTTTCTTACACTTAAAACACAAGTCGAAAATGGGGATGTTACAAACCTCCCCTTACAAAAATCTCGTCCCGAGATTTGTCTCACTCGGAAAAGAAAGAGGGTAGTACAGACGAGGCGATCTTCTCGTTCCCATGTAGCTTCTTGCAAGCTATGCCGTAACCGAAGTGAAGATGGAACCACGATCGAGATGATCGTCTTCGCACCCCATGCAAGCTCATGATCCTGGCGATATAGAGCTCCGCTAGGTGACCGGTATGAACCTTGGTTGGATGGTAGGAAACGTGCCACATTAGTCGATTAACGAGGAAACTTACCAGTCCGGATATAACAAGGATTGACAGATTGAGAGATTCTTCTTGGTTCCAAGGGTAGTGGTGCGGGGCCGTTGTTAGGTGGTGGAGCGATTTGTGCAGTTAGTTCCACTAACAACGGAATCTCACCTGCTAACCGGACTATACGAGTCATCCCTCCGCAGACTAGCTATCTTAGAGTGACTATGGTCTTTCTTAGTTGGTGAAGCAAATTGTGCGGTTACTTCACTAACCAACAAGACCACGGTCGGTTAACTAGCTATACGGAGTCATCCTTCCGGAGCTAGTTGATTAGAGGAGCGGCGGCCCTTTGGGGTCGCTGGGATTTGAGGCAAAAACTGGTATGCGATGCTCTAGGATAAAAAGGAAAGGAAGAGTACCGCTTAGTCAAACAAATGACGACATCCGGAAGGTATATTGGGGTTTGAGATAGATTAGCAAGACCTTTCAAACTAGGGAGATACTGAGCACCGGATAAAAGAGTGAAACAAATTCCACAAAAAGCGACAAAGATGGGGATAAAGGGAATGAAATGCTCTGAATTGAATACAATAGTATTAGGGTAAGGGCTAAGAAGTGTACCTTACGGCGTGGGTACCTCTGAGCTTTCCCAACAGAGATAGGATTGACTTGAGCACAGACGACCCTCCATCCACGATGTTTCACGGTGCATGCGATCGAATCACGAGCGCGAAAAGAATCGAGGGGTCTTGCAAGCTCCTTAGGACAATTAAAAGCATAATGACCACGGAGTTTGCAGCGAAACAAGTGACTTCGCTAGGTTACGGAGGCGCTCTGGCGACTCGCAGTGCCCAAAATCGAGACCACGACCTTCGGAGGACAAGGGGTGGCTGCACTCTCTTTAGGACAATTTAGCGCATAGTGACCCTTGTTGTTGCAAAAGAAACAAGTGACATCGCCTATCTCACGGCGCTTGCGGCGATCCTTTAGCTTTCTCTTTCTAGCCCCAAGAACAACGGGATCTTCACCACAATCTGAAAGTCGGGGAAGGTATAAACTGGTAATTTGTCCCGCAGCTCCGTAGACAAATCATCCAGGAACTTCGTTGGTTTGGAGGCATTGGCGGTTGCTATGCTTACAGACGACCGAAGAAGCAGTCGTTGAAGTTTTAACGACTTGGAGATTACCTTGTTCAAACTACACTCTTTGGGATAGTGATTGTTTCCGCAGAGGAAACAAGTGATTCGGCGATCGGACGGTTCCGAGCAAGTGGTCTTCGTCACGATTTGGGCAAGTCAGTACACTCGTTGTTGCAGATGTCCTTCCTCACCACATCGCCGATAGACCTTGACCTTTCCTAGTTCACGATCTTTGACGACATGGCTCCCTTCACCATAACCAATGAAAAAGGGAGGCAATTGCCGTTCCCCAGGGCAAAGGGAACAAACTCCGTCACTGCTGGTCTGTCCCGACATCCTGCTCCGAAGAGATGGGTTAGCAAAGCAACCCGGAAACTAGAAGATGAAAGGTGCGAAAGAAAAGCCAAGGACTAGGGAGTTCGGCAGAAAGGTGGAGTGGGGATAGATTCTAAGATGGACAAGGATTAAACCCGAAAGCTCAAGGCAAAGAAACAATAACTCATTAGGAGATGAACTCAAAAGGCCCAAAAACAACCACAAAATCAGCACAAGGTTTCAACCACAAGAGTAACTTCCCGGTACGACTAACTCGTATGAAAAGAACGAGCAATCGGTTTAGGAATGCAAATTTCAGCACACCACTTAAGTCTTATCATAACTAAATAACGGGGTAAAATCACTAATAAGGGGTGTTAGATACTTAGCCAACTAATATCACATCTTACCCTTTTATGCCCACAAGTTTTAGTTGATTAACCTCTCATTTTCTACCCTATTTAGAACCTTGAGCTCGCTGTCAGGAAATTGAATGATCGCTGTCAGATTTTGCATCCAAGCCTCCTAATTGAAATCTTCCACTTGGAGCTTCAAAACCTTGTAGAGGGCAGCTAACACTTCAATTTGCCAAACTCATTGGTCCCAAAACCCAATTAATCGATAACAACTATCTTTAGAGGAAGGAGAGAAAACAACTTTTAAAAATCAAATTAGAGCAAGGTGAGATAGAAAGCTAAGATAGGTAAGGAGTAAAATCGAGAATTTACTTAAGCTTTCATAAATCATTTGATACTTTGAAATTAAGTTTCCCAAAATATCCTAAAGACGACCAAGCTTGGGTTACTACGGTTGGAATGGCTCGATACCAACTTTGTGAGGACCCGGTTTATTAAACTTGTCTTGTTTAACCATCCACTTGGTCCTAACGGTACAAATCAAATAAACCAGACCTCGAGATATGTATACTTCCAAATGCAGATATACACACCCGTTACAAAATCATGCATCAATTCCATTCATACACATAGAGCCAAGCAAAGCAACAAGCTGAAAGACATAGATAATATAAGAGAGTTATTACAAAAGAGAGGCCGACCGGCCAAAATTCATAAAGATAAGTAAATACACAGCGGAAGCAAAATGGCCATAAGATGGCGATAAACAAAAGCCAATCGGTGTGCCTTTCACCCACAAGGCAACCAACCGGACCGCCAAGCTAATCGTCCCAAACAGTGCAAGAACACGACTCACAAAGTGAGGCCCTTGGGGCTCACCTTCTTCCTCTGCAACAATTAATATTAAGCAAAGCGGATGAGTACAAAACTTGTTTTTGTACTCAAGACCGACGTGTGATATAACAGAACTATAATTAACTACATGCAAGCTTTATTTAAGTGGATGAGGCTTTGGACTTATTTTCAGCAATAAGCAAGTTTTCATTTACAATAAGGTAATAGATTCAAAGCAAGTTTGCAATTAACTTTTATTGTTCAAATAAAGAGAGACAATAATAACATAGATGAGAACAACACCAACCTAGAAGTGACTAACCCATAGTCACCACAACAATAGCATGAAGTACCCCTTCATACCACCCATGTCAAGTTTAAGTTTTTAAAAGGTTGTAGTCTAGTTCTTGTGGGAAATAACCAAGCGTGTCCATAACCTAGGACGAGGCTATTCGAATAGTTTAACCTGCAGGGTGTACCAATGTACCCACACGATAGACCGCCTTTCCACCACCACGGTTAGCATACTTCCTTTGGTATGCGAGCACGGCTAAGTCTACAAGGCGCTTTCCAATGGGCGATGCTAATTAAGAGCCGCAACCCACGGGAGAAGGATACATTAGACAGCCTAACCGGACAGCTAATGCTCCCCTCGCACACCACAAACACACACACGCACACACCCACCGACCAGCTCATAATTAACACCTCCCAAAGTACTTAGTCAAGAGAGGTCCCATATCCCCCCTCGTGTGGTTAGCACGCAATAATTGCTTGGATCAATGGCACAAGTAACTCGGTCCTTAGGGACTTAGGCACTATTCAATCACACCCAAAAGATCACACCAACATACCATTGTGCCCAAGTCAAGATATAATTTTTGTTTTGAGTTTTTGATTTGTAAGTTGGTAAAACACAAGGTTGGACATAATGGAATAATAATAGCATTTGTGTGATCAAGATCACCGACTAAGTCGATGATCGCCCAATACTACCGATATCTAGGCATGGCTAAGCAATATTCATTCGTAATCTACTAAGTGATAAGAGTTCATCCATCGAACTCTAACCACAGCAAATAACCTAGGCTCAGGTAGTAGAGGATAATTATTTACCTACAGATTATGCAACTAGAGGATTAACTAATCAATTTAACAACAAATTTGCAATGCATACATAGAAGTTTAAACAAAATATTAGACTTCAAAAGTAATGGGATCAAATGGGAAATGATCAAATCGCTTGCACCTTCTTGTGTTGCTCAATTTGTTGCGGAGGGTCGTTCTCGGGGTTACCGCAAATGTCGAATCCTAAGCGAAAAGCAAAAAGAAGCGAGAACAACCAATAAGACGAGCAACACTTAAACAAAGGAGCAAGCAAAACTTATCCAAATGTGACGAAATTTATACACAAGGTAAAATACGAACATACCTAGACATAGAAACTGGAAAAACTTAATTTGGATTTGTGGTGCAAAAGATATTCTCTAAAAACCTAATTTCTACCATAATTAGCACTGTAGCAAAAATATTTTCTAGAAAGATCTTGAAGCTGAAACTTTTATGGTAGCTACCTACAGGTATAGTGGTAACCATATAAAATTTCAGGTCATTTGGAGTTAAAATGATTTAGTTATGATTTTTCTAAGTTTTAAATCTAAGACATGATTAATTTCAGTATTAAAGACTCTTGCAAAACCTATACTAAGCTAAAGTACTTTAACAGATGCATTTATAGAACTTTAGTTTGTTAAATTTGAGTCGCAGAGAAAAAGTTATGCAATTTTGAAGTTTAAAACAATTAATATGTGCAAATAAAAGCTTCTGACTAAATCTGGAAAACCCATAAAAGCGGGAGGTCGTGGGCGTTGATCAAAGATCGCACGGCTCACGATCTCGATGCTAAAACCGCATGAGCTCCTGGCGCAAAGACCTTGCCGTGCCTAGGAGAGGTCTTAGCCGTTGATATTGAATCCAACGGCTCCGACCATCGGATGCACAAGACCGCGAAGGAGGTCCTCGCGCGCTAGGGAGGTCGTGGGCGTCGATCGGATCTGCGCCCGAGCTCCACGAGGAGGTCCTCTGGCTAACTCGCTAAGGGAAGGTGCGGATGGTTAAGATTTCCGAGGGAGGTCTTAACGGTCTAGATCCGATCGGAGGAGAGGACCTAAGCGGTGAGCTTAACGGCGGGAGGTCTTGGCGGCTAGGATCTCACCGAGGAGGTCCTAACGGTCGAGATGTCCCTCGGGAGGTCCTCCAACACGAGTGCTATCTGAGAGAGAGATCTGGATGGCTCGGATCTCCATGGGAGAGGTCCCAGTGGTCCAGATCTAGGCGGGAGGTCCTCATGGTTAAGACCAAAGACGAGGAGGTCTGAGGTTCTCTTTACAAAGAGACCAAGGGGTGGTCTTTTGCAAAGAGGACCTGGGGTGGTTTTGAAGGTTTTCTTTACAAAGACCAGGGGGTGGTCTTTTGCAAAAGAGGACCTTGGTGGGGTGGCTCAGGTGGTTTTTAGAAAACGACTAAGGAAGGACTTTTTGCAAAGAGGACCCCAAGGAGGTCCGAGAGGGCGGTTTGACAAAAGCGACCAGGGTGACCTCTTCGCACTGAGAGGACCTCAAGGAGGTCTTTTGCAAAGAGGACCCCAAGGAGGAGGGTGATCCTAGCGGCCGGGATTTAACCTACGGAGGTCTTTAACGGCCGAGATTCTATATGGTGGGAGGTCCAGAGACTTAGGATTTTTCTAAAAGATCCTAAGGCCCGATCTAAACTTGAGAGGTCGTGAGCGGCTAAGATTAGCCGAGGAGGTCCCGGGGTGGTTTTAATGGCGCAGACCTCCGCAGGCGGCGGCTAAGACACTTAATGCATCTAATGATTGACCATAAATGAATCTAACTGAACACTTAATGACTAAGGCCCCGGCCTACACGCATGATGACTCCACGACACAAATTAGGACACAATTAATGCACCAATGATGAGCAATGATTTGAGCATTAAAGTGGTCCTAAGAAGATGACGAAATGGGATTTATGAACGGCAAAACCGAGAGGGTTCATCGACTTGCCGGCGATGTGGACCTCGTCGGCGGAAACCAAAGGCACGGATGAGTTCCAAATAGGGAGGAGAACCTAAAGGTGCCAAAAGCTACACCGAAGCACCACCAACCGCGGCTAACCGGAGATAACCGCCGGGGACCAATGCGACTAAAAATGAAAACCGAAGAGGTCTAATGGGATCGGGTTTTGGGCAGAAGTACTCACCGGATTGAAGGAGAACCGGAGTGGTCGCGGTAGCTCGGTGGCGGTGGAGGTCGCGGAGATGAAGAAGACGAAGCCCGCCACGAGCGAAAAGCGCCCACCTCGTCAACCTCTCGTGAAGGTCAAACAAAGCGAGTTAGGGAGGCTTGAGGTGACCAAGGGAACAAGATGATCGCCACTATTGCAATGTTGAACCACCGAAGCTCGGAGGTCGCCGGGAGCTCCAATGTCCGCAAATGGTGGCAATGGCTTTCGGTGTTTGAGCACAGAGAATCGAGATGAGCTAGGGTGCAAGAGAGTGACTAAAGGAACTATGAGAGGAAGCTTGAGCTTCAAATATAGCCGGTGGGAAGGATGGCAAAGTCAGCCTGCACCGAGCCCAAGTACACTGGCCCGATGGGAGTAGGTTGTCGTGAGACTTTTGAGCAAAGGTCTTTGCCGGACATTTAATGTTGGCGACACATAGCCGTTTGTCGACCTTAGAGTTGACAAGGCACTGCTCTCTCTTGCCATGCACAAAAATTGATAATGCCAGGCCCACCCGACGGTGAGAGGACCGGAGGACCGGTCAAAGAGCTCAACGGCTAAAATCAGCACAGAGCTCCCACTAGGGAGGTCGTGAGCTGTTGGATTGAAATCTAAGGGCTCGGATCTTGAGCCAAGTATTAGAGGTCCTAACACTAGGGGAGGTCTGAGCCACAGATCTCAAGAGAGATGGCCCACGATCACCCAAGCGCTAGGGGTGGTCGTGGAGGTCCGAGGAGGTCGCCAGGGTGGTCTTTGCAAAAGGTGCAAAGGAGGTCCTGGGGGAGGCCCTCGAGGGTTGTCTTTGTAAAAGAACCTGAGGAGGTCGTGCGGGTGGGAGGTCCTTTACAAAGACCCGAGGAGGGCTTTTGGGGACCTCCCAAAGATCTAAACCGTAGGACTAGGATCCAACGGCTGAGGTGCACGGGGACCTCCGAAAGTTTGCAAGGGGCAGGGGAGGTCGTGACGGTTGAATGCGGATCAGAGGGATAAGAATGCCCGCGCACTGAGACGGGCTCGGGACGGCGCTAGGTGGTTGGACCGAGCAGGTGCTCGAGCCGTGCTCGGAATGCGGCTTTCGAGGAACATGAAGACCAAGAGGTTTGCATTTTAGAGCTGAAACTTTGGGAAATTAATTTAGGTATCAATTCAACTCTAAAAATTGTAAAATTTTTGGAGGGATCACATACCAACCCATGATCATAGGAAAAAATATTTCCCAGGAGATGATCAACAGACTTGTGACTTTGTATTTCCATACCCTGGTGCAATAATTGTTTAATACACACAGGAAACACATGATGTAAGAAAAAGTTTTAATTTCTACTCATTTTCTTACACTTAAAACACAAGTCGAAAATGGGGATGTTACATGTGCGTCCTCCCAACCACTCTTTGACCTACCATTAATTAGGGTCGACCATTTCACACTCAAAGTCGTGTTCCTACCTGCCCCCATCGCCTCAAAACTTTGCACGGCCGGGCTCAACCCTAGCTCACCATGGAGCTCCTCTCCTGCTTGTAACCGTTGGGTTTCAGCTATAAATAGCACCCCAAGCTCCTTCTTAAGTCCCTTTACAACACCCCTAACTCCTTTCTTGTTCTTAGAGCTCAAAACCACAGAAATCCTCAAATTGCCATTAGAAGCCATGAAGCTTTGTTGGTGGCTTTGGTGCTCCAGTGGTTCTTTCTCATTTCTTTTTGTACCCTTTTGAGCTCCTTAACCCCATGATCAGTTCCCCTAACTTAATTTTGGATTGTATTTACAGGAATCATCTAATTTTAAGTTTAGGTCTTTTCGGCTGAAATCATCCCCTTCTTCCTCAACTCCGGTAAGTAGTTTCTTTGGTAAATTGTTTGCTCATGGACCTTCTGTGGGCCCTAATGAAGCTCTCTAGACCACCTAGTGGTTTTCATTTTGTTCAGGCCGTGTTTCATCATCTTCTTCTTCGGCTCCAGCGAGCTCCTCCGCCGTTAAAGCTTCTCCGGCCATCTTTGAAGCTCTCTTTGGCTAAGGTAGCTTCTTATTAGTCCTTAGATGTTGTGGCACCCACTTCTTTGGACATCGCGGAGCTTTTTAATTGTTTTCGCTTTCGGCCATTTTGGTCACCGTCGCTTATCTCCGGCTCGCTGGCGTTCTAGGCCACCGCCGCCGTTGAAAGTACCTCCTTTGGGTGTGCAAGGTTATTGAGATTCCATTTTTGCCTTTACTTACCATCGCGGTGGTCGGAGCCGCCAGCGGCGAACTTTTGTCCGCGCTCGGTTTTTGTCAGACGTGCATCTCTCTCTACTGTTGTCATTTTGGACACAGATCCGGTTATTAATTGCTAATCATTGATAATCATTGTTAATCATTGTTTAGGCAATAAATGGCTGTCTTAAAATGATTTGGCGAGTCGCTGCCATGTGGGCCCGTGTGTTTAAACCACTTCAGCGTCGTCATTAGGGCAAAAATTAGGTTCATTGATTACTATCATTGTTAGCAATTAATGGCTGTCCGAAATGGCCTAATGTGCCACTGTCATGTGGGCCGCACCCACTTAAACCCTCTCTGTGCACTTTAGAACCACGCGTGTTAGTGCGCAGCGCTTCGTTGATTGTGAACCGTCGGATTTAAAACCAACGGTCCAAGATCTAGCGAACCTTTGAACTCCGGAGGTTCCAATCCCTGCGAGCCGTCAGATCTAGATCAACGGTTCTGATCTGCGGGAACGTTGGGACCACCCTATCGTCTCAGTCGTGGTGGGCTGTCCATCTCGCGATCTGCGGTTGAGATGGTGAGTGCATTTGGACTTCCGAATGTTACTTCAATCTCAGCCTTCAATCCCTTGATCCACGGCCCAAAATTGATGGAGACGTTCGCACCTCCGTAACGCCTCGATCGGTGCGGACCGTTAGATCTTGATCCAACGGTGGGTTTCGGCGAGTGCGCGTGCGCATGGGCCGTCAGATCTGATCTCAATAGCCCACACTTGTCCACGTCGTTTCCTTTTCGATAAGTTTGATTTAATTCTGGTAAGCTTTTATTTGTCAACTGAAAATAGTTTTAAACTTCAAAAATTCATAACTAATTCATTTTAGATCTTTTTAGATGATTCCAATTTTGTTAAATTTCTATTTAAATGAACTTTAATCTGAAATTGTGTTTAGACACCGTTATGTACCAGAAAATTTTTGTGGATTGTATTAACTTACTTTAGCATTTATTTATGGCTCAAAAATTCATTTAAAACTTGAAAAAAAAAGACACAAGTAATTCCCTGTAACTCCAAATTGAGTGCACAAAAATTTGCTGAATCCCTCTGATAATGTACTTTAATATAGAATAGGTCTTGTTCATATCTATGCCTTTGAAAAATGATATACCCTAGTTTCATAACTTAGAAAAATCATAAGCAATTCATTTTAGCTCCAAATGAAGTAAATTCAGTTTTGCTGTTCTTAGAATACCATGTTCTATCTACCATAGAAATTTCAGGTTTTAGAACTTTCTGGAAATTTGTGCCATGAACAGTAAGAGAGAACTAATTAAATTGAATTTCCAGCCGATCAAACATGTTTTAGCCATAACTTTTGCATGCTTAGTCCAAATTAAATAATTCTTGTTGCTAAATTCATTTAAAATCATGATCTTGCTGCTGTATAAGTTTCATGGAATTTGGATGACTTTGAATTTTGAGTTTCTTTCCTTGTTCTTCGTTCTTATTGGATTTTCGCGTTTTTACGATAGGTTCCGAAGAGTTTATTGAACCCGAGAGTGATCATCAGCAACAAGATTGTGATCTTTAACAAGGCAAGCAGATGAGCATCATTTGATCATATTGCTCCTATTATTTTCAAAGTCTAATATGTTGTTTGCAAAATTCTACGTATGCATTGCTATCTTGTGTTAAACTATTGTCGATTAGTTGACCCATTAGATGCATAATCTGTAGGCAAATGTTTATCCTCTACTACTGAGCCTAGGATTACCTTGCTGTGATTTAGGGTTCGTTGGATGAGCCATTATCACTTAGTAGTTTACAAGTAATGTTGCTTAGCCATGCTTAGCTATCGGTAGAATTAGACGGTTGTCGACTGAGTCGATAACCTTGATCACACGAAAGCTTATTCTGACTTTAGCTTCAGCACCTTGTTCTATGTTTAATTGAGAAAACTAAAATTGAAAACAAAATTATTTAGACTTGGGCACAATGGTAAGATGGTGTACTTTTGGGTGTGAATGGTTGGTGCCCAAGTCAACAATGTGTCACACTATCAAAGTATTTTTGCGTGCTAACCACACTAGAGGGTATTGGACCTCTCTTGACTTAGTACTTTGGCGTGTGTTAGCTCCGGGTCACAGGAGTCCGTAGGAGGCAGATGTTTGGGAGCATTGTAGTTGTCCGAAAGCTTTACCCCGGGTGGGTAGTTGTCTTTTGGCTTTACAATGTAAGCGTATGGGTTTCTATCCATACGAGCGGCTCGTAGTTGATACACAATATTGGAAACATCTCGTAGGATTTAGCCGTGCTGGCATACCTTCGGAAGTGTGCTTACTGTGGCAAAAAGGTGGTCTGAAGTGTGGGTACATTGGTATACCCCTACAGGGTTTTGAACTATTCGAATAGCCTCGTCCTAGGTTATAGACACGCTTGGTTAGGTTTTGCAAGAGTTAGACTATAACCTTTTAGATTAAAACTTGACATAGGTGGTACAAATCGGGAATTCGTGCTACGTGTGGTGGCTATTGGGTTAGTCACCTCTAGGTTGTTACTTATGCTATTTATTGTATCTCACTGCTATCTCAATGATTAAAAACTGATTTGACAAATTGCCTTCAATCTATTACATTACTGCAAATGAAAATTACTTTATGCGTCCAATCAACCATATAACCATCTCCTTTGTTTCAGCTCACATATAGCTATGTATAAGCTTGTTACTTGTAAGTCTTGCGAGTACATTTTTGTACTCACCTGCATTGCTTTGTTGTTGCAGAGGAGGAAGTGGATCCCTAAGGGATCGACTTCTGTGAGTTTTGCTGCGACAGGTGCGACTAGCTTGGCGGCCCGGTCGGTTGCCTTGTGGGTTGTGGGCTAACCGGTCGTCTTTTGTTCATAGCCATCTTATGGCGCTTTTGCTTCCGCTGTTAATTGTCTTTGTTGTCATTTGGCTGGTTGGCGTTTTTGTAATAACTCTATATATGGTATGTCTTTTGCTAGACTTGATATTATCTGTTGTATGGATACGATGTATGATTTTGTAAAGATGTCTGTGTGCTGCAATTCTGGGAAGCACATGTCCATCGAGGCTTAGGATATTCAATTGGTAATACTAGAACCATTTGGAGGTTAAGTATTACGAGTTAAATATCCTGGATCCTCACACGGGCCATCTGACACCAACCGTCGCCGCGACACCTGTGTGCACCCCTTGTGCAACCGCGACGGGCTGCACCACTAGCGGCTGACCTAATGGTGAGGAGAAGGCGACCAAACCAAGCAACCACATCAGGCCCAATGGCGAGGAGGGAGCGACCTGGTCGGATTTGGTACTTCTCACGGATGGATATTAGATTCAGGTTATTACTTCCATATATGTTCGGTGAGGGAGATATTTGACGAAGGATCTCTACATCCGACACATGAAACTGTTCACTTAGCCTATCACAAGGAGTATGCAATTACTAAGGTGGGAACAGTTACATTGTAGATGTAAAATGGAGCACATCACATATTGACAAAAGTTCACTATGTTACCAACTTAAAGAAGAATCTAATATTTGTGAGGTCACTTTCACTTGAAGGTTGCGAGATATGACTTCAAGGTAGAGTCATGCGAATAACTTACGAAGGACAGGTAATTATGAAAAGTATCTGGAGCAATGGAGGATACTGATTAATGGGTAATCATAAGGGAAGAGCAGCCAATTAGAGGTCTGGTAAAAATCCTGGTCAGGAGAAGGAAATCGTGTCATCAACGATAGTACTCAGATCTCATTCGCAGTTATGTGCAGGGAACCGCAAAGATGGTTGCAAAATCTAGCAGGCGCAAAGCCAAAGGTGCGAGCTGTTGGAAGAAGGAAGACGTAGTGGGACCAACCACGAGGTATCGATGAGTAGGTGGAGCTTAGAGACGGTACAAACCTATGCTATGAAGGGTTGTAGGAACAGAAGGTGTAGTTAACCAAACTACACAATAAAGGAGCTCTGATGTGGAGTTTTCTTGTGGGCTAGCCCAAATACCGACACACACATTGCGGTGATGTGCATGAGCCACTGTGGTAGGGGAACTCCCAAACGTGGGAAGAAAAAAACCAAAAAAGTGGAGCCGACTTGGAGCGAGTTCTTGGAGGAGTACGATGACATCAACGGATAAGAGTTAAGGTAGAGATTGGTAAGTATGTGTAACATCCCAAGTATTAGACTTGTCTTTCAAATGTAAGAAAATGTATAGAAATTAAAATTTTTTCTTACATCTTGTATTTCTTGTATGTACTGAAACATCCTTGTAAAGGAATTATGGGAATACAAAGTCACAAGTCAATTTGACCAAAACCTTGGTTTCCAAAAACATTCTTGTCAAATCTTGTGATCATCTCCTGAAAATATTTTTTCCAAGTTCTAGGGATGGTATGTGACCCCTCTGAAAAATTTCACAATTTTTAGAAATTGTTTGAATATATTTGGAGGGCAGTCAAACCTGTTTGCAATTCAGTCAAACCCTAGTTCAGAACCTTGTTAAATTTTTTTGGGGAAAATGTACAGAACCAAAACCTTTGAAAATTTTATACAAGGTCAATAACTTAGTTAGAAAGCTCCTATAAAAATTTTAGGATTTTTGGAGTTGTTTTGTAACCTCAAATAAATCCCCAAAGTCTGTCTCATTCAAAACCCTAAAATTTGAACTCTGGTCTGAGTCAAACTTGGGCTCGAGTCAAACCCAAGCCCAAGCCATCGGACCTGGTCGGGCCTGCTCGGGCGCGTGTGCTTCGGCTGTTGGATTTCAATCCAACGCTCACGACCTCCCCTACCGTTTTAATCTCCGAAGCTCCCGGGCACTCTGAGCCGTCCGATCCTCATCGCACCGCTCCCGACCTCCCCAACCTCCCCGAGCTTCTCCCCTGTCCTTCTTCCTCCTCGCACCGTGCGTTGTACAGTGAGTAGTATGGCCTGGGTCATGTCGTGCGCCCTCGTCAACGTCTCTCTGGTCGGGGCATTCAATGCGCGCCGGCTCGCTTTCGGCCATGGTTGTGCTCTTCTCTTGCCCCTATCATTTCTTTTTGGTCCATGTCAGTGTCATGGGTCAAGTTCACCTTTGACCACCTGAGGACTTGGTTCTTGCCAAACCCTAGTTCGTCCGCTACAATAAGCCTCCGAACTCCTCCTTGAGCACCTTTACAACACCCCCTAGCACCCTCTCTGCCTTGTGAGCCAAAACACCTAGAACTCCATTTTCCGCCATTATCGCCCGAGTCGAGCTCTTCATGGCGACAGGGTTCCAAGGGTCCTCTTACCCAGCAAATTGTTTCCTCTTGGACCTCTGCTGGTCGCGAAGCTATCCCCTAACTCTATTTTGGGTCGCCTTCGTAGGATTTGACCAATGGGGAGTTTGCGCGGATTTCGGCCGTAAGTGGACTCCTTCATCTCCATCTCCGGTAAGGGCCATTTCATTTCTTTGGTTGCTCCTGGACCTGCTCTGGGGCATCACGAAGCTACCCTTACCATCCTTTGGCTCTCTTTTGGCTCAGGTTCACTTGTCGCCATTGTCATCCTTGTCTCCAGCGTCGGTCTCAGCCGCCAGGCCTTCTCCGACTACCATCGGACCTCTCCTGTGCCCTGGTGAGTTCGCAATAGTCCCTTAGTGCCCTAGGTCCAGCTAGATTAGCTCGCGGCGGACCTTTTTCGCGTTTTCAGTTGTCGCCGTCGAGAGTGCTACCATTAGGTTCGCAATATTATTGCGCATGTTTTGGTACATTAGTTGCGCGCCGCTGTGGCCGTGGTCGTCGGTGACGTGCCGGCGAGCAAACTGCTGTGGTCTGTACCTTGTCATATTTTTGTCAAGTCTTAAGACCTCCTAGGTTCTATCCTGGCCATCCATGATCTCTGGAGTTTAGCTCTCGACCATTAGATCCTGCTGGGTGAACTCTAGTTGCCAGGACGTCCTAGAGGTCATCATAGCCGTTTAGGATCACATCGGGCTAGATCTTAGCCGTAGAGTCTTTTCTGCAAAAGCTTTAAGCCGCAGGACCTCTTAGGTCAATCTTAACCGTCGATTGATCTCCGTGGCCTAGCTCAGAGCCGTTAGATCTTTTGTTGCACAACTTTAGTCGCAGGACCTCCCCTTAGCTTAGATCCTAGCCATAAAGACCTCCCTAGGCTAAATCTGAGCCGTTAGGTTTACTCCTGCGCAAAAAGACCACCTCGTGATCATTTTTGTAAAAACCACCTTCGGAACCTCCTTTGGGGTCCTCTTTGCAAAAGACCACCCCTTGGTCTTTTGCAAAGAAAACCTCATGACCTCCTCCTCGCGGAGATCTAAGCCTTTAGGACCTCCCCGGGTAGATCTTAATCGTTCAGGACCTCCTAGTGGAAATCTGAGCCGTTAAGACCTCCCTCTGTTATGGCTTTATCTTTGCGGACCTCCTCGTGTAAATCTTGACCGTTGAAGACCTCCCCACGAGATCTTAGCCGTCAAAACCTCCCTTCCTTTAGATCTTATTGCCTAGGACCTCCTCCGCGTAAATCTGGACCGTCCAGGCCCTCCCCTTGGAGATCCAAGTCGTCTAAGACCTCCTCCGTTAGATCCTTAGCTTTAGGACCTGCCCTCAGCTCTGGACCGTTAGATCTCAATTTAACGGGCTAGACCTCCCCATCGCGTTTAATGTTCTAAGTGATCCATCCCTCGTGGACCGTCCATCTTTTGATCTGTGGTTAAGATCCTTAGGGGCGTTTGGGCTGCCGAACCCGTGTTCGCGGTAGTTCCGTTCTTTTAACTGCGGAACTACCGTTATTGCGGTAGTTCCACGTCCTCACCTTCGGAAGCACCGTATCGCGGTAGTTCCGCCCCTCAATGGCGGAACTACCGATTTTGCGTGCGGCCTCTCGCGCGCTGTCCTGCGCGTGGACCGTTGGATTTGATCTCAACAGCCCATGTCCGTCCACGTCATTTCTTTCTATTTGGGTTTGTCTGTTTTCTGGTAAGTTTATTTTGTCAACTAAAAATTGAATTACACTTTGAAAACTCATCACTAATTCAGTTTAATTCCTTTTTAGATGATTCCAACTGTGTCAAATTCATGTTTAACTAAAGTTTAATCTAAAAATACATTTAGGCATTGTTCTGTACCAGAAAACATTGTTCACAATATTATCTTGTTTCAGCCATTATTGATATTCCAAAAATTAAACTGAAACTTGTAAAATATATAACTTTTTCTGTATGACTCCAAACTGGGCAAACTTAAGCTTTTAAAATTCCTCTATTAGAATACTTAAATGTGGAATAGGTTTTGTTCATGTGTGTACCTCTGAAATATGGTAGGAGCTAGTTTTACAACTTAGAAAAGTTATAAGTAATTCATTTTAACTTCAAATTGTGCAAACTCAATTTTGCTACCCTTAGGATGTCATTTTCTACCTACCATAAAAATTTTAGGTTTCAGATCATTCTAGAAATTTATGCCATAAATAGTACCAGTAATTAATTTAGTTTGAATTTCCAAGCTCAAAGAAATTGTTTTAGCCATAACTTTTGCATGCTTTGTCCAAATTGGATAATTCTTGTTCCTAAAATTTGTCTAAAACCATGTCCTTGCTGCTATGTAAATTTCATGGATTTTGCATGACTTTTGCTGTAGAGTTTTGTTTGGCGTTCTTCGTTCTTATTGGATTTTTCGCGTTTTCACGTTAGGTTCCGAAGAGATTGTTGAACCTGTGTAACATCCCAAAGTTCTGTTACCAAAATAAAAATTAATAAAGTTATTCTTTTATTGTATTTTCTGAGTTTCAATAGTGTTTTCTTGGTTTCCTTTAATTTCTAAGATTTTAAAAGTAAAAATAAATAAATTTTATTAAGTTTTATGACTTTTAATTAAATTTAAAGTGAAAAATAAAATTTTAAGTAATTTCTGGAATTTTCTGGAATTAAAAAAAACTTTTTATTATTTATTTTAAAACAAAAATAATTAATGTTAAAAAATAAAGGCCAACTTTGAGTTGGAATTATTTTTATTAAGATCAAAATAATTCAACATATTTTTGTGAATTTTTCTAAAAGTTTAGAACTCTACTTCGTATTTTCTAAAAGTCCCTTTTTGGTTTTTGTAATATCTCGCAATTAAAAATGAATTGCTGTCCGCAAATTAAACCAAATTTGTGTTGAAAATACTTTATTTAAGCTCAAAATACCCTATTTAACTACTCCGAAAATTCATTGAATTTTTAGACTTATATTTCTATTTTTCAAGTTTTAAAAATAATTTTTAGACCTATATTACTATTTTTCAAGTTTAAAAAACAAATTTTAGACATATATTACAATTTTTAGACCTGATTTAAGTGGCACATTTCCTTCCTGTCAAGACTCAGCTTCGTGTGAGATCCTTAGCCGAGCTCTATGTTTCGAGGATCGTGATTTTGCATGGTGTGCCTAAGACGATTGTGTCAGATCGTGGTGCGCTTTTTACCTCCCGATTTTGGCATAATCTGCAGGAGGCTATGGAGACTCGTCTTAATTTCAGCACAGCCTTTCATCCTAAAACTGATGGTCAGACGGAGCAAGTCAATCAAGTGTTGGAAGATATGCTCCGTGCTTGTGTTCTTTCCTATGGGAAGAAGTGGGAGAAGTGTCTACCATTTGTTGAATTCTCCTACAACAACCAAGTGTCGGTTGCCTTGTGGGTTATGGCTAACCGGTCGTTTTTTGTTCTTAGCCAGCTTATGACGCTTTTGCTTCCGCTGTTATTGCTACTTTTATGTAATTTGGCCGGTCGGCTTCTTTCGTAATAACGCTATATTAATCCTGTCTTTTGCTAGACTTGTTATATTGTGATGTATGGAATTAGTGTATGATTTTGTAAGGATGTATATGTGCTGCAATTCTGGGAAGCACATGTCCATCGAGACACGATGTATTTTGTTTGTGATGCTAGAGCTAATGGAAGGCTAAATATTACAAGCTAAATAAACCGGGGTCTCACAGTATGTGTGACTCATATTCTAATCAACTAGGACTTAGGGAAGTGTGCTACAAGAATTCATATATGAATCCGAATAGGATTAGAATTCCTACCTTTTTTTTAGGATAACTAGGGGTCCATTATATAAAACCTTGAGGGGTGGTCATGAAGAATACAAATCACAAACCAACTCATCCAAAGCAAGAGACGCACGATAGGATTAAAGACTAGGTTAATCTTTAGCACTATATTCTTGTAAAGGTCAATGATCTGAGGGTCCTAAAAGATTCGAGAAGGTTGCGAGAGAGTGACAATCTCTCGTACTCTTTTGAGGTTATGCTTAAGGAATTTGCGGTCGGTTTTGCCAAATCTTTCTCTCTTATCGTAATTATTTCGTCGTCATTATTTGATTCTCTCTATGAGATCAATCTACTTTATTATTGATACCATGCATGCTCGTACTGTGTCTTACAAAATCTGGTCAGATTTAAGGCCACTACACATATGAAAGGGTATCATAGTATAACAGCCTTATTTGCCATTCATCTTGAGCCAGGAGCTGAGGATAAACTTCTCCGGCGTTGTACCTCCTCGCATGAGTACTCAACCAAATCAGCGTACGATGCTTTCTTTCCAGGTGCCATAAAACTAGAGCCATAAAACTAGCAGATTGCAGGCAAGTTTGGAAATGTTGTGCGCCGTCAGTTGAAGTGTAAATTCTTCATCTAGTTAGCTTCGCAGGGCAGATGCTGGACTATTGATCGTCTGCTGCGAAGAGGATTACCGAACCATGGGGTTTGCAAATTGTGCAATAAGGATCCGTAAACTGTTCAGCATTTGTTCGCACAATGTGATTGGGTCCGCTTGCTTTGGAGGGGCATTACGCCCGCCATCAACATACCTTACCCAACCCATTCCCAGAGTGAAATACTCCTTTGGGTTGGTGGTCACGAGGGCGGAAACTTATCCCAAATGCATCTCGGAGTGGTTTCGATTCTATTGCCATTCTAACCCTATGGATGATCTGAGGGAGTGAAGCTCAAGGGTCATTGAGGGCAAGTCCTCATAATTGCCAGACCTAGTGGGCCGAGAGTTGGAAGAGCTGCGGCTCTGGCGTCAAACTTGAACGTATTTTTGTGAGATGAGACCTAGATGAAATTAGAATAGCAGCCGGGCTGCGTTGCTTAGGGCATCCTTCAGTCCATTGTAATATTCTTTCGATTTTCTTCTTTTGGTCCTTGGGGGTGAACCCTCTTGTAATTTATTTTAATTTATTTGTTGTAAGCTTTTCTATCTTAATACAAAGACACGCAAATTTTTTAGGTGTTGCCTAAAAATAATAAAGCATTTGTAACACCCCAAATTCCCAAATTGCAAGATCATCTTGTGTTCTAGGGTTCAACCCCTAAAGTTTTCCCAAAATGCTCAAAGATTCGAATCCCCCCGAAAGCACCGAGCTCTCCCTCCCAAAAGCCTACCCTAGCCCTTCCCCCTTCCCTAGCCCTGCCGACGCCATGCCCTGCGCCGCCGCCCTCGCCGGCCGTGCCGACGCCCGGGAGACCGCGCCCTCTCCCCGTCGCCCCTTCTCCCTCTTCACGGGCCTGCTCCCGTGTGCCGCCTCGGCCACGCCGCCCGCATCCGGCCAAGATCCCGTCGCCCGCGTCAACGCCCCGGCGATCGTGCCCTCCTCGTCCCGTCCCATCCCCGCTCTTCCGCCTCGGTTCTTACGCCACCCCGTTGTCAACGGCTCCTCCCCCTCCTCCCCGGATCCAAAGCCCCCCTTCGGCTATAAGAAGAGCCGCGCTCTCCGCTACCTCTCCTCCACCCCCCTTCTTCCCCAAGCAAGAAACCCGAGCAAGAGGAAGAAGATCGAGAAGAAAAGAGGAAGAAGCCGGAGCCACTCACCTCCAGCTGGTCGCCGCACCGCCGTTCTCCACTCCTTGCCGACTCGGTGAACCTCGCCACCGTGCCCTGAGCCTCCCCGCTACCCTCCGTCGCCGTCACTGTTGCCGTCGTCACCGATGCCGTCGCCACCGCTGCGCCTCCATTCCCTCCTCTCCCCGCGCGCCGCCGCCGCCCCGTTCCCCTCCCTTCTTCTGCCCTAGTGCCTCCTTCTCTCTCGCGTCGCTCGGGCCGAGAGTCCCCTCGCGCCCCCTTGTTTTCTTCGGCCGCGGGTCATGCGGGCCTCACGCGTGCGCGCTCTCGCGAGCTGGCGCAGCCAAGCGCCAAGCTTTGGGCCGCCAACTCTTTCCTTTTCCTTTTTTATTTCTTTTTCTTTTTCTATTTTGTTTTAAAGGAGAGACTTTAAAATATCTTTTCTCACTCATTTTAACTCCAAAAATTGTGAAGTTTGTTTCTAAAAATTTCTAAAATCAAGTTCTTGCTTTTGGTACTAGTTTGGTTTATTTTGGAGTTCATTTGATGAGTATTGTTATTTATTTATTTTGTTTGCTCGCTTGTCTCTTTTCCGGTACGATCGTTCGCGTAGAGTTCGGAGAAGCCGGAGACCCCCACTTCGATCAAGCTCAAGAGTATCCAGATCACCTAGACCTAGACCCAAGCGAGTCAACACTTTGATCATGTTGAACCTATATTTTATGAAAATTATGTTCTTTTAAATTATCAAATTGCATGCTTTAATTTCCTTATGCAAATGTATGTTAAAATCCTAAGGTAGTTAAATGCCAATTTGATGTTTAAATACTACTACACCATCCTTTGATAATTGATTTCCTTGAATCCTTGTCACCTTAGTAATTAAATGGTAATTATACTAGTTATAGGCTATACTTAAGCTCCATGCTAGCCTTGCTTAAGTATCGGGGTATTATCTACCCCATTCATCATCTTTTAAAAATGAACATGGTTTTTGGGTAGTCATTGGGTATAAATGACTGAGATGGTTGTGTTGATGTATTTTATACCTCTCAAAAACCCTAAAAATTGCTTATCACACCTGGGCGAATGGTATGATGGATGATATGTTGGTGGGTGCTAATGCAGCCCAAGGAATGTTGGTTTGTGGATGGTATGTGGTATGAACCGCCCAGATGGTCCCTAAGGATCTCCCAATGTAAAACAGTACAACCACATGTCTATAATGGTGTCGACCTGGCTAAATAATTTGTATCCGTTAGTACGAGTTGCACCAGGCAGATGACCCGCAACGCCATAAGCCTTCGTGGTTATGGGTCGGGGTGTATGACTTATGGGTCTATGTGAGCGTAAGTCGTGTGGCGCAAGAGGGGGTCTGGGTAAGGGTTGACGGGTCTATGTGAGCGTAACCCTTCTCAGGTGAAACCTTAGCGGGTGTAACAAATACTGGGGGACACATTGTAAAGGCCTTGTGGCGATCTCCCCTTGGCTCACATGTCTACAGAAATATGTGTACACGTCAAGATGATTGTCTCTTGTGGGTAAATGTAACATCCCAAATTCTGTACTTGTGTTTCAAATATAAGAAGATGAGTAGAAATTAAAACTTTTTCTTACATTATGTATTTCCTGGGTGTACTAAACAATTATGGCACCAGAGTATGGAAATACAAAGTCACAAGTCTGTTGATCCAAATCTTGATCCTCCAAAAACAATTTTGTCGAATATGTTGATCATCTCCTGGGAAATATTTTTCCTAAGTTCTTGGGTGGATGTGTGACCCCTCTGAAAAATTCCATAATTTTTAGAAATTGTTTGAATAGTTTTAAGGGCCAGTCAAACCTGTTTGACTTGTAGTCAAACCCTAGCTCAAAGCATTGTCTAATTTCTGGAGAAAAATGCTCAGCATAAAAACCTCTGGAAATTTTATGCCAGGTCCACCTCAAGGTTAGCAAGCTACTGTCAAAATTTCATAAAATTTGGAGCTAGTTCTATCTCTTAAGACCCCTTCAAAATCTCAATTCAAATTAAAACTCTAAACCTGGTCCGAGTCAAACTTAGACTCAAAACCAGGTCCGACTTTCAGGTCTTGGTCACACCGAGCCGCTTAGCCGTGTCGGGCTCGGTCAGGTTGGGCGCGGGTGGTCTGGGCCGTTGGATTTTAAATCCGACGCTCAAAGACCTCCTCGGGTCTTTGTAAAGGACCTCCCACCCCCACGACCTCCTCCTGTTCTATTTGCAAAGACAACCCTCCAGGACCTCCCCTAGGACCTCCTTTGCACCTTTTGCAAAGACCACCTTGGGGCAACCTCCTCAGCCCTCCACGACCACCCCTAGCACTTGGGTGATCATGAGCCGCCCATCTTGGATCTGTGGCTCAGACCTCCCCTAAGTGTTAGGACCTCCAATACTTAGCCCAAAATCTTAACCCTTGGAATTCAATCCAACAGCTCACGACCTCCCTAGTGGGAGCTCTGTGCTGATTTTAGCCGTTGAGCTCTTTGACCGGTCCTCCCAGGTCCTCTCACTGTCGGGTGGGCCTGGGCATTATCAATTTTGCGCATGGCGGAGAGAAAGCGGTGCCTTGTCAACTCTAGGGTCGACAAGCGGCTATGTCTTTGCCAACATTAAATGTTTGGCAGCCCCTTTTCGCTCAAAAGTCTCTCTGACAACCTACTCCCATCAATTCATGTGTACTTGGGCTCAGTGCACCGGCTGACTTTGCCATCCTTCCCACCGGCTATATTTGAAGCTCAAGCTTCCTCTCTTAGTTCTTTTAGTCACTCTCTTGCACCATAGCTCATCTCAGTTCTCTTGTGCTCAAACACCCGAAAGCCATTGCCTCCATTGCTGAACTTTGGAGCTCTCCGGCGACCTTCGAGCTTCAGTGGTTCAACATTGCAATAGTGGTCGTCATTTTGTTCCCTTGGTCACCTCAAGCCTCCCTAACTTGCTTTGTTTGACCTTCACAGAGGTTGATAAAGTGGGAGCATGCTGTTCGTGGCCGGGAGCGTCGTCTTCTTCACCTCCGGCGACCTCCACCGTCACCGGAGCTCTTGCGGCCACCTCTAGCTCCCCTTCATTCCCTGGTAAGTACCTCAGTATCGGAAATCCCTATTCTTTGAGACCTCTTTAGGTTTTCGTGTTTGCCGCATTCTGTCTCCGGCGGTTATCTCCGGCTAGCCGCCGGTAGGAGCTGTTTTAGGTGTAGCTTTTGGCATCTTTGGATTCTCCTTCCTATTTGGGACTCATCCGTTCCCTTGGTTTCCGCCGACGAGGTCCACATCGCCGGCGGCAAGCTGATGAACTCACTCGGGTTTTGCCAGTTCGCAAATCCCGTTTTCGTCATGTTCTTCGGACAGCTTTAATGCTCATCATTGCTTATCATTTGGTGCGTTAATGGTGTCTTAATCTGTGCCATGGAGTCACTGACGTGCGGGCCAGGGCCTTAGTATTAAAGTCCAGAAGTCATTAAGTGTTCCTTTTAGGTTCATTTATTGTCAATCATTAGATGCATTAAATTGTCTTAGCCGCCGCTGTCTGGAGGTCCCGCACCATTAAAACCACTCTAGGACCTCCTCGGGCTAATCTTAGTGTTTTACCTCTCCAAGTTTAGATCCGGGCCTTAGGATCTTTCCAAAAAATCCTAAGTCACTGGACCTCCCCCTAATCGTATCCTGGCCGTTAAAAACCTCCGTAGGCTAGGTCTCAGCCGATAGGATCACCCTCCACCTTGGGGTCCTCTTTGCAAAAGACCTCCTTGAGGTCCTCTGTGCGAAAAGACCACCCCTGGTCGTGTTATCAAGACCACCCTCTCGGACCACCCCCACCGAGGTCCTCTTTGCAAAAGACCACCCCTGGTATTTTGTAAAGAGAACCTTCAAAACTACCTTTGGGGTCCTCTTTGCAAAAAGACCACCTCGGGTCCTTATCAAGAAACCGCAGGACCTCCCTCGCTTCATCATAGCCGTTCAGGACCTCCTCCTGGAGATCTTGACCGTCTGGGACCTCCCTACCAGCTCTGGACCGTTAGATTTAGATCTAACGGGCTAGAGCTCTTCAGTCTATTTGCAACTCTATCGTTTTGATTCTCTCTTTGTCGTTCGTCTTTAGATCTACGGCTCGGATCTGGAGAACATTCGGACCCCTCCGGATGCAATCTTGATCTAGGCCGTCCATCTCAAGATCCAAGGCCCAGACTCGTTGAGGCGCTCGGATGGCCCGAACCTCCCATCTCACGTAGGCCATTGGATCTAAATCCATCGGTGGAGTCATTGGCAGTTAAGACCTCCTCAGGAGCTCTTAGCCGTCAAAGACCTCCCTCCTTCAGATCTCACCGCCCAGACCTCCTTCCGTAGATTTAACCCTAGGACCTCCTAAGGAGGTCAGGACCGTCAGATCTTGATCTAACGATCTCGACCACCTTTAGGCGCGAGGACCTCCTTCGCGTGTGTTGTGCCTCCGGTGGTCGGAGCCGTGGGACGCAATATCAACGGCTAAGACCTCTCCTAGGCGCGGCAAGGTCTTTGCGCCCTGGTGCTCGTGCGGGTTTTGGCATCTGAGATCGTGAGCCGTGCGATCTTTGATCAATGGCCCACGACCTCCCCAGTTTTTATTGGTTTTCCAGATTTAGTTCCGAGAGCTTTTATTTGCACATATTAATTGTTTTAAACTTCAAAATTTCATATCTTTTTCTCTGTAGCTCCAAATTTGACAAACTAAAGTTCTATAAATGCATCTGTTAAAATACTTTAGCTTAGTATAGGTTTTGGAGTAGTCTTTAATACTGAAATTAATCATGTCTTAGATTTATAACTTAGAAAAATCATAACTAAATCATTTTAACTCCAAATGACCTGAAATTTTATATGGGTTACCACTATACCAGTAGGTAGCTACCATAAAAATTTCAGCTTCAAAATCTTTCTAGAAAATGTTTTTGCTACAGTGCTAATTATGGCCGAAAATAGGTTTTTAGAGAATATCTTTTGCACCACAAATCCAAATTAGGTTTTTCCAGTTTCTATGTCTAGGTATATTCATATTTTACCTTGTGTATAAATTTCAATCGCATTTGGATAATTTTTGCTTGCTCTTTTGTTTAAGTGTTGCTCGCCTTATTGGTTGTTTTCGCTCTTCGCTTAGGATTCGACATTTGCGGTAACCCCAGAACGACCCTCCGCAACAAATTGAGCAACAGCAAGCGAACAAGCGCTTGATCATTTCCATTCAATCCCATTACTTTTAAAGTCTAATATTTTGTTTAACTTCTATGTATGCATTGCTATTTTGTTGTTAAATTAATTAGTTAGACCTCTAGTTGCATAATCTGTAGGTAAATAATTATCCTCTACTACCCGAGCCTAGGTTATTTGCTTTGTGATTAGAGTTCGTTGGATGAGCTCTTGTCACTTAGTAGATTTCGAATCAATATTGCTTAGCCATGCCTAGTATCGGTAGTATTGGGCGATCATCGACTTAGTCGGTGATCTTGATCACACAAATGCTATTATTATTCCATTATGTCCAACCTTGTGTTTTACCAACTTACAAATCAAAACTCAAAACAAAAATTATATCTTGACTTGGGCACAATGGTATGTTGGTGTGATCTTTTGGGTGTGATTGAATGGTGCCTAAGTCCCTAAGGACCGAGTTACTTGTGCCATTGATCCAAGCAATTATTGCGTGCTAACCACACGAGGGGGATATGGAACCTCTCTTGACTAAGTACTTTGGGAGGTGTTAATTATGAGCTGGTCGGTGGGTGTGTGCGTGTGTGTGTTTGTGGTGTAGGGGAGCATTAGCTTTCTGGTTAGGTCATCTAATGTATCCTTCTCCCGTGGGTTGCGGCTCTTAATTAGCATCGCCCATTGGAAAGCGCCTTGTTAGACTTAGCCATGCCTCGCATACCAAAGGAAGTGTGCTAACCGTGGTGGTGGAAAGGCGGTCTATCGTGTGGGTACATTGGTACTCCCAGGTTAAAACTATTCGAATAGCCTCGTCCTAGGTTATGGACACGCTTGGTTATTTCCCACAAGAACTAGACTACAACCTTTTAAAAACTTAAACTTGACACGGGTGGTATGAAGGGGTACTTCATGCTATTGTTGTGGTGACTATGGGTTAGTCACTTCTAGGTTGGTGTTGTTCTCTATCTATTGTTATTATTGTCTCTCTTTATTTGAACAATAAAAGTTAATTGCAAACTTGCTTTGAATCTATTACCTTATTGCAAATGAAAACTTGCTTTATGCTGAAAATAAGTCCAGAGCCTCATCCACTTAAATAAAGCTTGCATGTAGTTAATTATAGTTCTGTTATCTCACATGTCAGTCTTGCGAGTACAAAAACAAGTTTTGTACTCATCTGCTTTGCTTAATATTAATTGTTGCAGAGGAAGAAGGTGAGCCCCAAGGGCCTCACTTTTGTGAGTTGTGTTGCGCGCTGTCTGGGACGATTAGCTTGGTGGTCCGTTGGTTGCCTTGTGGGTAAAGGCACACCGATTGGCTTTTGTTTATCGCCATCTTATGGCCATTTTGCTTCCATTGTTTAAATTAGTTACTTATGTGTTATTTGGCGGTCGGCCTCTCTTTGTAATAACTCTCTTTATATTATCTATGTCTTTCATTTGTTGCTTTGCTTGGCTCTATGTGTATGAATGGAATTGATGCATGATTTTGTAACGGGATGTGTATACTGCACTTAGGAAGTATACATATCTCGAGGCTTGGTTTATTTGATTTGTACTGTTAGGACTAAGTGGATGGTTAAACAGTACAAGCCGAATAAACCGGGGTCCTCACAAAGTTGGTATCAGAGCCATTCCGACCGTAGTAACCCAAGCTTGGTCGTCTTTAGGATATTTTGGAAAACTTAATTTCAAAATATCAAATGATTTATGAAAGCTTAAATAAATTCTCAGATTTTACTCCTTACCTATCTTAGCTTTCTATCTCACCTTGCTCTAATTTAATTTTTAAAAGTTGTTCTCCTTTCCTTCTCTCAAAAGATAGTTGTACCGTCTAAATTGGGTTTTGGGGACCGATGAGTTTGGCAAATTGAAATGTTAGCCGCCCTCTACAAGGTTTTGAAGCTTCGGAAGTTGAAGGTTTCGGCTTGGAGGCTTGGATGCAAAATCTGGACAGCGATCATTCAGTTTCCGGACAGCAAGCTCAAAGGTCCTAAATAGGGTAGAAAATGAGAGGTTAATCAACTAAAACTTGTGGGAATAAAAGGGTAAGAAGTGATATTAGTTGGCTAAGTATCGAACACCCCTTATTAGTGATTTTACCTGTTATTTAGTTATGATAAAACTTAAGTGGTGTGCTGAAATTTGCATTCCTAAACCGATTGCTCGTTCTTTCCATACGAGTTAGTCGATGCGGGAAGTTGCTCTTGTGATTGAAACCTTGTGCTGATTTTGTGGTTGTTTTTGGGCCTTTTGAGTTCATCTCCTAATGAGTTATTGTTTCTTTGCCTTGAGCTTTGGGTTTAATCCTTGTCCATCTTAGAATCTATCCCCACTCCACCTTCTCGCCGAACTCCTAGTCCTTGGCTTTTCTTTCGCACCTTTCAACTTCTAGTTTCGGTTGCTTTGCTAACCCATCTCTTAAATGAGCAGGATGTCGGGACGGACCAAAGAAGGACGGAGTTTGTTCCTTCGCCTGGGAACGGCAATTGCCTCCCTTTTTCATTGGTTATGGTGAAGGGAGCCATGTCGTCAAAGGTCGTGAACTAGGAAAGGTCAAGGTCTGTCAGCGATGTGGTGAAGAAGGACACTACAGCAACGAGTATATTACAGCTTGCCCAAACTATGACGAAGACCACTTGCCTGGAAACTGTCCGACTGCCCGAATCACTTGTTTCCTCTGCGAGGGAAGCGACCACTGTCCCATAGAGTGCAGTATGAACCGGGTAATCTCCAGGTCGTTAGAACTACAACGACTACTTCTTCGGTCGTCCTTAAGCATCGCAACCGCCAATGCCTCCAAACCAGAGAAGTTCCTGGATGATTTGTCTACGGAGCTGCGGGACAAATTACCAGTTTATACCTTCCCCGACTTTCAGATTGTGGTCGAAGATCCCGTTGTCGCTGGGGCTAGAAAGAGAAAGCTAAAGGATCGTCGCAAGCGTCAACCGATAGTCGATGTCACATGTTTCTTCTGCAACCGCAAGGGTCACTATGCCCTTAATTGTCCTAAAGAGAGTGCAGCCACCCCTCGTCCTCTACAGGCCGTGCCTCAATCTCGTGCACCTGCGAGTCAGCAGCGCGGCCCCCACAATCTCTCTGATGCCACTTGTTTCTTTTGCAAGCTCCAGGGTCATTATGCTAATAATTGTCCTAAGAAGCTTGCAACAACCTCTCGTTTCTTTTCGCGGCCCGTGATTCGATCACATGCACCTGCGAAACATCCTGACCTGAGGGTTGTTCGTATTCAAGACAACTCTGTCTCAGCTGGGAAAGCACAGGAGCTACCCGATCTTGTGTAGGTACGCTTCTTGTTACCTCTTGCCCCGATACATTCAGAGCATCTCATTTTCTTGTATCCCGTCTTTTGCTACTATTGGTGGTCTTTGTTTTGCTCATATATCGGTGCCCTGCACCACCTCGATTTTATCAAGCCTTGCTAGCCTACCCCGTTTTCCCCAAGAAGAATGCTACCATCCGGTTTGTCCTCGGCCGCTTGACTTGAGTGGCCCCTTCTGTCCCTCAGACATCCAAGGGCATCACCTACTAGGTATTGCCTCAAATTTACAGAGCCTAAATGGCCATAGCTCCTCTAACAAACTAGTCTGCGAGGATGACTCGTATAGCTAGTTATCAAGCCGAGGTCTCGTTCGTTAGTGGAGTAACCAGACAAATTGCTCCACCAACCGAGAATGGCCTTGGTCCTCTAAGAAGCTAGTTGCGGAGGGATGACTCGCATAGCTAGTTAACAGCCGAGATCCGTTGTTGGCGGAATTGACCGCATAAATCGCTCCACCACCTAACAACGGCCTTGCTCCATCAACCTTAGGATCTAAAAAGACCTCTCGATCCACAATCCTTGTTTTATCCGGAATTGGTAAGTTTCTCTGTGTCAACTAAAGTGGCACATTTTCTACCAGTCGGACCAAGATTCGCACTTCGATCGCTTGTTTGAGCGTTATGTCTCAAGGAGCGAGTGGGAACAATATGCCGATAAATAAAGTGTCAATTCTTGAGAGAGAGTTCGAGAATTAGATCCAAGTACAACAAAAAAATATTATAAATGGATAAAGAAATCTTAAAGGAAGATTCGTATCGTTGAAGAGGCTAAACGAAGAACCAGGAATAAGACCATCAAGTTCCTCAAAGTTCAGTGGTCAAACCATTCCGAGGATGAAGCTACATGGGAACGAGAAGATCGCCTCCGTGCAGACTACCCCTCTTTCTTTTCCGAGTGAACCAAATCTCGGGACGAGATTTTTGTAAGGGGGGGAGGTTTGTAACATCCCAAATTCTGTACTTGTGTTTCAAATGTAAGAAGATGAGTAGAAATTAAAACTTTTTCTTACATTATGTATTTCCTGGGTGTACTAAACAATTATGGCACCAGAGTATGGAAATACAAAGTCACAAGTCTGTTGATCCAAATCTTGATCCTCCAAAAACAATTTTGTCGAATATGTTGATCATCTCACGGGAAATATTTTTCCTAAGTTCTTGGGTGGATGTGTGACCCTCCAAAAATTCCATAATTTTCTAAATTGTTTGAATAGTTTTAAGGGCTGATCAAACCTGTTTGACTTGTAGTCAAACCTAGCTCAAAGCATTGTCTAATTTCTGAGAAAATGCTCAGATAAAACCTCCGAAATTTTATGCCAGTCCACCTCAAGGTTAGCAAGCTACTGTCAAAATTTCATAAAATTTGGAGCTAGTTCTATCTCTTAAGACCCCTTCAAAATCTCAATTCAAATTAAAACTCTAAACCTGGTCCGAGTCAAACTTAGACTCAAAACCAGGTCCGACTTTCAGGTCTTGGTCACACCGAGCCGCTTAGCCGTGTCGGGCTCGGTCAGGTTGGGCGCGGGTGGTCTGGGCCGTTGGATTTTAAATCCGACGCTCAAAGACCTCCTCGGGTCTTTGTAAAGGACCTCCCACCCCCACGACCTCCTCCTGTTCTATTTGCAAAGACAACCCTCCAGGACCTCCCCTAGGACCTCCTTTGCACCTTTTGCAAAGACCACCCTGGGGCAACCTCCTCAGCCCTCCACGACCACCCCTAGCACTTGGGTGATCATGAGCCGCCCATCTTCAGATCTGTGGCTCAGACCTCCCCTA
The DNA here is from genome assembly GCA_036346255.1 of Ampelocalamus luodianensis. Lineage (NCBI taxonomy): Eukaryota > Viridiplantae > Streptophyta > Magnoliopsida > Poales > Poaceae > Ampelocalamus > Ampelocalamus luodianensis. The sequence goes on along the minus strand of JAYEVH010000032.1, from coordinate 24,459 downwards.
AGTGTTAGGACCTCCAATACTTAGCCCAAAATCTTAACCCTTGGAATTCAATCCAACAGCTCACGACCTCCCTAGTGGGAGCTCTGTGCTGATTTTAGCCGTTGAGCTCTTTGATCGTCCTCCTGTGTCCTCTCACCGTCGGGTGGGCCTGGCATTATCAATTTTGTGCATGGCAAGAGAGCGCAAGCCTTGTCAACTCTAGGGTCGACAAGCGGCTATGTGCTTGCCAACATTAAATGTTTGCGCCCCTTTTCGCTCAAAAGTCTCTCTGACAACCTACTCCCATCAATTCATGTGTACTTGGGCTCAGTGCACCGGCTGACTTTGCCATCCTTCCCACCGGCTATATTTGAAGCTCAAGCTTCCTATCTTAGTTCTTTTAGTCACTCTCTTGCACCCTAGCTCATCTCAGTTCTCTTGTGCTCAAACACCCAAAAGCCATTGCCTCCATTGCTGAACTTTGGAGCTCTCCGGCGACCTTCGAGCTTCAGTGGTTCAACATTGCAATAGTGGCCGTCATTTTGTTCCCTTGGTCACCTCAAGCCTCCCTAACTTGCTTTGTTTGACCTTCACAGAGGTTGATAAAGTGGGAGCGTGCTGTTCGTGGCTGGGAGCGTCGTCTTCTTCACCTCCGGCGACCTCCACCGTCACCGGAGCTCTTGCGGCCACCTCTAGCTCCCTTCATTCCCCAGTAAGTACCTCAAGATCGGAAATCCCTATTCTTTGAGACCTCTTTAGGTTTTCGTGTTTGCCGATTCTGTCTCCCATGTTATCTCGCCAGCCGCGGAGGAGCTGTTTTAGGTGTAGCTTTTGGCATCTTTGGATTCTCCTTCCTATTTGGGACTCATCCGTGCCCTTGGTTTCCGCCGACGAGGTCCACATCGCCGGCGGCAAGCTGATGAACTCACTCGGGTTTTGCCAGTTCGCAAATCCCGTTTTCGTCATGTTCTTCGGACAGCTTTAATGCTCATCATTGCTTATCATTTGGTGCGTTAATGGTGTCTTAATCTGTGCCATGGAGTCAGCGGCGTGCGGGCGTGGCCTTAGTATTAAAGTCCGTGTCATTAAGTGTTCCTTTTAGGTTCATTTATTGTCAATCATTAGATGCATTAAATTGTCTTAGCCGCCGCTGTCTGGAGGTCCCGCACCATTAAAACCACTCTAGGACCTCCTCGGGCTAATCTTAGCTGTTTACGACCTCTCCAAGTTTAGATCTGGGCCTTAGGATCTTTTCCGAAAAATCCTAAGTCACTGGACCTCCCCCTAATCGTATCCTGGCCGTTAAAAACCTCCGTAGGCTAGGTCTCAGCCGATAGGATCACCCTCCACCTTGGGGTCCTCTTTGCAAAAGACCTCCTTGAGGTCCTCACGTGCGAAAAGACCACCCCGGTCGTGTTATCAAGACCACCCTCTCGGACCACCCCACCGAGGTCCTCTTTGCAAAGACCACCCCTTGTATTTTGTAAAGAGAACCTTCAAAACTACCTTTGGGGTCCTCTTTGCAAAAAGACCACCTCGGGTCCTTATCAAGAAACCGCAGGACCTCCCTCGCTTCATCATAGCCGTTCAGGACCTCCTCCTGGAGATCTTGACCGTCTGGGACCTCCCTGCCAGCTCTGGACCGTTAGATTTAGATCTAACGGGCTAGAGCTCTTCAGTCTATTTGCAACTCTATCGTTTTGATTCTCTCTTTGTCGTTCGTCTTTAGATCTACGGCTCGGATCTGGAGAACATTCGGACCCCTCCGGATGCAATCTTGATCTAGGCCGTCCATCTCAAGATCCAAGGCCCAGACTCGTTGAGGCGCTCGGATGGCCCGAACCTCCCATCTCACGTAGGCCATTGGATCTAAATCCATGGGTGGAGTCATTGGCAGTTAAGACCTCCTCAGGAGCTCTTAGCCGTCAAAGACCTCCCTCCTTCAGATCTCACCGCCCAGACCTCCTTCCGTAGATTTAACCCTAGGACCTCCTAAGGAGGTCAGGACCGTCAGATCTTGATCTAACGATCCCGACCACCTTTAGGCGCGAGGACCTCCTTCGCGTGTGCTGTGCCTCCGGTGGTCGGAGCCGTGGGACGCAATATCAACGGCTAAGACCTCTCCTAGGCGCGGCAAGGTCTTTGCGCCCTGGTGCTCGTGCGGGTTTTGGCATCTGAGATCATGAGCCGTGCGATCTTTCATCAATGGCCCACGACCTCCCCAGTTTTTATTGGTTTTCCAGATTTAGTTCCGAGAGCTTTTATTTGCACATATTAATTGTTTTAAACTTCAAAATTTCATATCTTTTCTCTGTAGCTCCAAATTTGACAAACTAAAGTTCTATAAATGCATCTGGTTAAAATACTTTGGCTTAGTATAGGTTTTGGAGTAGTCTTTAATACTGATATTAATCATGTCTTAGATTTATAACTTAGAAAAATCATAACTAAATCATTTTAACTCCAAATGACCTGAAATTTTATATGGGTTACCACTATACCAGTAGGTAGCTACCATAAAAATTTCAGCTTCAAAATCTTTCTAGAAAATGTTTTTGCTACAGTGCTAATTATGGCGAAAATAGGTTTTTAGAGAATATCTTTTGCACCACAAATCCAAATTAGGTTTTCCAGTTTCTATGTCTAGGTATATTCGTATTTTACCTTGTGTATAAATTTACGTCGCATTTGGATAATTTTGCTTGCTCTTTTGTTTAAGTGTTGCTCGTCTTATTGGTTGTTTTCGCTCTTTCGCTTAGGATTCGACATTTGCGGTAACCGAGAACGACCCTCCGCAACAAATTGAGCAACAACAGCGAGCAAAAGCATTTGATCATTTCCCATTCAATCCCATTACTTTTAAAGTCTAATATTTTGTTTAACTTCTATGTATGCATTGCTATTTTGTTGTTAAATTAATTAGTTAGACCTCTAGTTGCATAATCTGTAGGTAAATAATTATCCTCTACTACCTGAGCCTAGGTTATTTGCTGTGATTAGAGTTCGTTGGATGAGCTCTTGTCACTTAGTAGATTTCGAATCAATATTGCTTAGCCATGCCTAGTATCGGTAGTATTGGGCGATCATCGACTTAGTCGGTGATCTTGATCACACAAATGCTATTATTATTCCATTATGTCCAACCTTGTGTTTTACCAACTTACAAATCAAAAACTCAAAACAAAAATTATATCTTGACTTGGGCACAATGGTATGTTGGTGTGATCTTTTGGGTGTGATTGGAATGGTGCCTAAGTCCCTAAGGACCGAGTTACTTGTGCCATTGATCCAAGCAATTGTGCGTGCTAACCACACGAGGGGATATGGAACCTCTCTTGACTAAGTACTTTGGGAGGTGTTAATTATGAGCTGGTCGGTGGGTGTGTGCGTGTGTGTGTTTGTGGTGTGCGAGGAGCATTAGCTGTCCGGTTAGGGCATCTAATGTATCCTTCTCCGTGGGTTGCGGCTCTTAATTAGCATCGTCCATTGGAAAGCGTCTTGTTAGACTTAGCCATGCACGCATACCAAAGGAAGTGTGCTAACCGTGGTGGTGGAAAGCGGTCTATCGTGTGGGTACATTGGTACTCCCCTGCAGGGTTAAAACTATTCGAATAGCCTCGTCCTAGGTTATGGACACGCTTGGTTATTTCCCACAAGAACTAGACTACAACCTTTTAAAAACTTAAACTTGACACGGGTGGTATGAAGGGGTACTTCATGCTATTGTTGTGGTGACTATGGGTTAGTCACTTCTAGGTTGGTGTTGTTCTCTATCTATTGTTATTATTGTCTCTCTTTATTTGAACAATAAAAGTTAATTGCAAACTTGCTTTGAATCTATTACCTTATTGCAAATGAAAACTTGCTTTATCTCAAAATAAGTCCGAGCCTCATCCACTTAAATAAAGCTTGCATGTAGTTAATTATAGTTCATTATCTCACACGTCAGTCTTGCAGTACAAAAACAAGTTTTGTACTCATCCGCTTTTTAATATTAATTGTTGCGGAGGAAGAAGGTGAGCCCCAAGGGCCTCACTTTTGTGAGTTGTGTTGCGCGCTGTCTGGGACGATTAGCTTGGCGGTCCGGTTGGTTGCCTTGTGGTAAAGGCACACCGATTGGCTTTTGTTTATCGCCATCTTATGGCCATTTGCTTCCATTGTTTAAATTAGTTACTTATGTGTTATTTGGCAGTCGGCCTCTCTTTTGTAATAACTCTCTTTATATTATCTATGTCTTTGATTTGTTGCTTTTGCTTGGCTCTATGTGTATGAATGGAATTGATGCATGATTTTGTAACGGGTGTGTATACTGCAATTCAGGAAGTATACATATCTCGAGGCTTGGTTTATTTGATTTGTACTGTTAGGACCAAGTGGATGGTTAAACAGTACAAGCCGAATAAACCGGGGTCCTCACAGTAAAGTGTACAACCTCTGCAGAGTGTAATAAACTGTTCGAATAGCCGTGCCCACGGTCAAGGGCAGACATGGGAACTTACAAGAGTTAGTTCTATTTCTAAAACCTTTTGTGGGAGGGATGAAATGTGATGAGTCGTTGTGACCCTGGTTTTGGTTTTTCTTGGGTGGAAGTACCCCAGTGATGGTAATAGGTGGATGTAACCACCATCAAGAATAAGCATGAGGTGGAGGTAGCCTCCGCTGTTATGAATATTGCATAAATAATCTCTTTAACAAAGTACAATTTGGATAAAAATGCTAAGTGATAGGTCTTTCTAATATTGGTCTTTAAAAGTGTTGCTTCGCGCAAATAAAAGAACCCGAGCCATCCTTGTTAAGCCTTTTATGTATATTATTGCATTATGTGTGTTGGCTCGCGAGCACGAAAGTTGTGCTCATCCTCGCTCTTTCCCCCCCAACCCTTAGAACCCGCAGATCATGGAGATTACACCTATTACGAGGACTAGGACGTCGAGGAGCAAGGAAATGAAGAAGAGTAGCTTAGTTCCTTAGTCTGGGTCTCGCCTCAGTCTAGTTGGATCCGTTGGTACTCGTGTACATCCTATATTATCCAAGCCCTTGGCTAATATCGGTCGTACACGTGATACCCCAGTCGCTTGCCTGTGGAGAGACTTGCTCTACCTCTTTTGCTTCCGCTATCGTACTCAATGTTTTGTAATGAACCCATTTGGCCTGATCGGCCCTATTGTAAACTCAACTCGACGTGGTCTATTTGAACTCTGATGCTTGTATTAATGAATTGTTTGGTCTATGCGATGTATGAATTGATTCAGCAATGTATCATGTGAGCGTTATCTACTGATCCAGGGAATAGCGCAGTATTTTCACAGAGGATTCTGGATTACGAAATCCGGGTCCGACAGAGCTAGTATCAGAGCATACGACTGTAGGAGCCTTAGTTAGATTGGTCGTTGCCTAAGGTCTTGAGTCCTATTTTCAAAACCTAAGAAAAGCTTTAGCAAAATATAATGTATTTATTGCTCTTACTTATCACTCCTAGTTTTGTACTCATCCTACTTCACTTGGATTTTATTCTGTTACTGACTCCCTCTTGTTTTCAAAATTTTAGATGGCTGCTCCGTCGCTCGCTGGACAGTGGGACTTTTTCTCTCATGGAGAAGACCTCGTGTAACACCCCAACTCCACAAGAGCCAAGAATGCTACTAAAGTAACCTTACACAAAACTATACTAAGATAATTTACTAAATTTCGGCAGAGTCTCCTTTGTATTTCTAACATCACATGGGTTTCAACAGTTAAAAGGGAGTTATAACGAAGTACTGCAATATTCATGATCAACAATAAGTACTCAAGAACTTACTAATCGACTGAACAAATTCTCAAACTTCCAACTAGACTACTCATCATTATTACAAATAATCCGATACGGAAACATAAACAGGTCAAATCTTTGATCAGTAGCTTAATTAATAAGGCATGATCCGAGAATTTAAGTTCATGACAGTGTGCGTGCAAAGCATAACGCTACTCCCTCCCATGCATACTGCGCTTGAACTGGGTACCTAAAAACAACAAGAAAGCAAGAGTGAGTCCATAGACTCAGCAAGTACATAAATAAAAAGACGCATAATTCATTCCCTAACATCAGCATCCATATTCAGGAGCACAACACTAAATCATTCCACATGCAAATGCAATGCTCAAGGATTCCTTTTCTTTATCTCTTTGTGCATTTTACCGGTAATGCAAAGTATGCAACCGTCGCTGCATACCCATGCCTGTGCGCGCACGCACAGGGACCAATTGCCCAATACTCCGCAAGTATTGGGGACCTCAAGCCCACACTCCACGAGTGTGGGGATCTCAAGCCCGTCACATTCATGACGGGGACCTCAAAGATGTGCATGCTTGGTCATCACAAGACCAGGCCTCAACATGATATCAAAATGCATATGCACCATCTCTTTTCAACATCAAGCACCAATGGCGGTAACAACATTCATGAATAAAGGCAATAACGACATTCATGAATTAAGGCGATAACAACATTGTAACAGCCCTAACTTAGGGTTTGTATTTCAAATGTAAAATTTTGAGGAGAAATAAAAACTTTTGTTGTCTCTTCAAATCATTTGAAAGTTCCTACATTTTTCCCTAGCAATTTCCATTTTCTAGAATTAAACTCTTGTGAATGGAGATTGTTGTCAGCTAATTCTTAGCCTTCAAACTTTGATCATCCTCTGAAATTATTTTTCCTACCATCTTGATCATCCTATCTACCTCCCTGAATTATTTCACAATTTTTAGATTTTGTTTGCTATTTCAAATGGCCAAGTCAACTCTGTTTGAAATCTGGTTAAACTCCTGGACAGCAGCTTGTGAATTTTCTCTAGAACCATGCAGTGCATAAAAGTTCTGGAAAAATTATACAAGGTTGTCCTCTGTCTCTAGTAGCTACCATAAAATTTCTGAAATTTTGGAGCTCAGGAGCTACCTCTAAAATTCCCAAACCTTCTCTGTCTTTTAAATCAAATTCTAAAAGTCTTGTTCCTCGGGCCCGAACCCAACCTCGGCTCGAGTCCGACCAGCGCCACTTGACTCGGTCGCGTCAACTATCTGCACTGCGCGAGTCCACTTGATCGTGACCGTCCGATGCAAATCGAGCGATCCACGTTGCGCGCGCAACCGACCTGTCCGAATGCATACATCAATCTCGGCCGTCCATCTCGATCCAACGGTCGGGCGATTCGAACCGAGCCAAACCTCCGGTTCGCACCGCCGTCCGTCGTGGCGGTGGACCCTACCATCTGGTCCACCTCGTCTTCTCGCACCTCACCGGAGTTCGCGGCGTCGCTGCGCTTGCCACGCACCTCGCCGCCGCCACCTATTTGCCCTCGTGTGCGTCGTGGAGCATCGCGAGCTTCATAACCTCACCGCACTCATTCGGGCCATCGTTTCTTCGCTCTCTCACCTTCTCGCCCAAATTTTCCTCGGCGAGAAGAACTCGAGCGTAGCGCCGCCGTTTCGAGCCCCTTGAGCCGGCCGCCCGCACGTCGTGTTCCTCTCGCCTCGCGCCTCCATTTTGCCTATTCCGGTCCTTGGCGTCCAGTGGATCACCGGCGGTATCGTAAATCTCGCCTCCGGCGATCTCGCCCCGCGAGCTTGCTAGCGTTCGTGAGTCTCAAGCCTCGGCGTTGGTTCCACTTGATCGCAATGCTCCACCGATGCTCACGGTGGGTTCGTTTACGTCTTTGGTGCATCGTGGAAGCCGTGGCGACCGATTTTCTCCGAGCTCGGCGTTTGCCGCCGTGGTGATTCCGGCCGTCTCGGACCTCCTTCGTCGCCATCATCTTGTGCTTATTGTTCCTGGATCAAGGCGGGCCGTGGCGCACCTTCGAGTCTTCGAAGCCCGTGGCGTCTTCTCGCGAGCACCGCATCTTCTTCTCCGCCTCCGTTCGCCGCCGCCGCCGCGGCGTTCCGTGACTCCGCGTCACCGTCATCGAGTTCGCGAGGTCCTTGCGAACCCGAAGGTACCACTCACTCGTCTTGAAACTCACTGGTTTGCTAGATCACCTGCGCGCGCCGCACCGCGTGCGGTCTTTCGCCGATGAACCGCCGGTGAAGATTAGTTTAGCTCTAATCATGTCTTCTTTGAGTCAGCGATTTGTGGGCCCTCTCGTAATCGCATTTAGAAATCCTTTAATCCAGCCCGTTATTTGTTCTCTGAGTCACTGCCATGTGGGTCCATGTTGTCAGTTAGGTTTGTGTAGTTCTGGTTATACGTTTTCTCTGATGGAAAGCGTATTTCTCTGTGTGAGTGTTTTAGGTTTGCACCTTAGTGAGCCGAAGACGTATTCTTTGAATACGCCTTCGACGCCACTTTAGGCGAGTCTGCGCCGTCTGGTCAGCGTTATGCCCCCATGTCGATGGTGGGCTTCTTGTTGGCGGTAGAAAAAGTATTAAGTGCTTTAGTATTTCGAAATGCTTTTACATTTGCCTTTGTTAAATCAATTAAACTTGTAAAATGCATAACTAATTCAATTTTTATCCAAATTGCATGAAACCAGTCTGTTATTTTTCATTTTAAATGTATTATTTACTAAAATTAGTTTCATCCATGTCTCTGTAGCAAAAATCTGTTATCTAATAAAATGATGTCTTATGTATCTTCTAAATTAGAAAATGCATATCTTTTCCAATAATTGTCCAAATTCAATGAACCAGTTTTGTAAAATTTCATTTTCAGTATACTAACTGTTAGGATAGGTTTTATACACTGTTTCTGTTTATGAAAAGTTGTTAAGTAACTAACTAGTGGCATGTTGTGTTTTTAGCTTAGAAAATTCATAGAAAATTATTAGCATCTTAAAATGATTTGTTCTCTGTTTCTAAATTTTGTTATATCTTGTTTAGGCTGCTGTGTGAATTTTGGCATGAGTTGATGTTGTTGTTTGCTTGAGTTTTGTCGGTGTTATTCGTCCTTATTTGTTTGTTGTGTTCGATCGTTGAAGCTTCGATATTTGCGGCAACCACGAGGACGATCCTCCGCACCTTATTGAGCAACAAAGAGCCGAGCAAGCGATTTGATCATGATTAATCCCAGTATTTTAAAGTTTAATATTTTGTTTCATTTGTATGTATGCATTGCTTAATTTGTGTTAAATTGAGTAGTTAAATCCGTAGTCGCATATCCTGTAGACAAAATATTGATCTCTACTAATGAGCCTAGGTTATTTCTTTGTGATTAGAGATCATTGGATGATTTCTTGTCACTTAGTAGATACGATTTCATTGCTTAGACATGCTTAGTATCGGTAGAATCAAGCGGTTATCGACTTTAGTCGGTAACCTTGATCACACAAGATTTACTACAACTTTATGTTTCAGCACTTTTGCTATGTTATTTGCAAAATTAAAAATGAAAACAAAATGATTTAGACTTGGGCACAATGGTAAGACGGTGTGATCTGTTGGGTGTGTTGGAAAGGTGCCCAGTCGATTAAGGACCGAGTTACTTGCGCCACCAGATCGAGCATTTTGCGTGCTAACCACACTAGAGTATATGGGACCTCTCTTGACCTAGTACTTTGGCGTGTATTGGCTCGGTCGCAGGAGGTCGCAGGAGGGACGGAGGTGGGAGCATGGTAGTTGTCCAAAAGCTTTATCTGAGTGGGTAGTTGTCTTTTCGGCTTTACCATGTAAGCGTATGGGTTTCTATCCATACGAGCTGCTCGTAGTTAATACACAATATTGGAAAAAGTCTCGTAGGACTTAGCCGTGCAAAGATACCTTGGAAGTGTGTTTTGGCTTAAAGGCGATGCAAGTGTGGGTACATTGGTACACCCTGCAGGTTAAAACTATTCGAATAGCCTCGTCCTAGGTTATGGACACGCTCGAATCGCCCCAAGAACTAGACTACAACATTTAAATTAAAACTTGATGGGTGGTGCGAATGCTGGATTAGTGCTATTGTTGTGGTGACTATTGGGATAGTCACTTCTAGGTTGTTTATCTTTCGCTTTTGTTATTATTATCCTTCTTGTTATTTCAATCTTAAAATGAATTGCAAACTTGCCTTTAAAATCAGATTACATTATTGCAAATGAAAATTGGCTTTATGCAAATAAAACATATGGCCTCCACTAAACAAGCTCGCATGTAGCATATTAACAGTGTCGCTAGTTCACACGTCGGTCTTGCGGGTACAAAGACAATCTTTGTACTCGGTGCTTTGCTTAATGTTTTTGTTGCAGAGGAAGAAGGTGAGCCTCGGGGTCCTCACTACGTGAGTGTGTTGCCGTTTCTGGACGACTAGTCTTGGCGGTCCTGTCCGATGCCTTGTGGGTTGAAGGCACACCGATTGGCTTTGTTTATAGCCATCTTATGGCACTTTGCTTCCATTGTCTTTTTGTTGTTATTTGTGTATCTTGTGGCGATCGGCCATTGTCATAATATTGTTTCTATTTGTTTATCTTCCGTTTGGAAGTGTGGTGTTTGGACTCTATGTGTGGAATGGAGTTGATGTCTAATTTTGTACCGGGTGTGTATCTTTGCTTCGGGAAGTATACATATCTCGAGATCGATTTATTTGATTTGTGATGCTAGGACCGGTGGTTGGTTAAGCATTACAAACCAAATAAATCGGGTCCTCACAAAGTTGGTATCGAGCCATTACGACCGTAGTAACCCAAGCATAGTCGTCCTTAGGGTATTTTGAAAGTCTTATTTTCAAATTATAAAAGGTTTATGAAAACTTAGGCGGGTTCTCAGATTTTACTCCTTACCTATCTTAGCCTTCTACTCTCATCTTACTCTAATTTGAGTTTAAAACTTGGTTTCTCTCTTTCCTTTCAAAAGATAGTTACTACCGTGGAATTAGTTTGGGAGAACCATGAAGTTTAATCCAACTAAAACTTGTGGGGATAATAGGGTAAGATGTAAAGGGAGTAGTTATGTGTCCGATTTTCTTGAGTCGAACTTTATCACGCCTTGTGTTTGTTTAATGATGCTTTCATGAATTTTGGGCTTTCTTGCTCTTAAATTTGTTGCTAACTTGTCTTAGTAAAACAGGATGGCGGGAGAACGCGTGGCGATCGTAGAGGCTGGTCATGATGAGGAGCTTCCCCTCCTCCGACCATGGTGAGGTGCTCGCTCGGATCGGCGAAACCGCATGGACAGACAGCGCATCTTGGAGGTTATTGCTAGGAATACCTCCACTCGGGCGGCCACCGGACTCGCGGGGACTTGCGAGTTCCTCCGTCGCACGCCGACTTTCTCCGCTCGAGGACCCTCTCGATGCGGATGATTGGCTGCGCATGGTTGGCGAAGCTCAACATAGCTCGATGCGAGCGCGAGGATAAGGCACTCTTCGCGTCCCACCAGCCTTGAGGCGCGGCACTCTCATGGTGGGAGAACTATCTCGCCATGCAGCCCGCGAGCCATGTGGTCGCGTGGGAGGAGTTCGATCAGCTTTTACGTCGGGCCCACATCCCGGACGGCCCGATGAAGCCGAAGAAAAAGGAGTTCCTTGCGCTCAAGCAAGGCGCAAGTCTGTGACGGAGTACTGCACGAGTTCAATCATCGCTCGTTATGCTCGGAGAGGTGGCCTCGAGATGAGGCTAAGCGAGAGAAGTTTATGGATGGCTTGTCCGAGGAGCTGCAGGACAAGCTATCCATTGTGGACTTCTCGGACTTTCGAGCCTTGGTAGATAAGGCCATTGTTCTTGAGCATAAGGCGAAGGCGCTGAGTGAGTCCATAGCGCAAATGGGAGGCGCATCGATCCGCTCACACCACCTCGTTCGTCCTCGGTGCGGGCGGCACCGATGGCCCGTTCTTTTGCTCCACCGGCGCGAGACCATCTCGCACCAGCTCCTCGCCCACCGCGGCCGTATTTGACCACGTGCGCTGCGATCCAGCAGCAGAGCGGTCTTCGCAATCCGGCGCCGAGGTGATTTGTTTTCGCCACAACAAGGGCCATTATGCGAATGCTCGCCTCGAGTGTTGCAGCGGCCTCGTCCTAATGGAGGACGCGGGAGGGAGTGGTCACCCGCGACTGTAAGATTATTCGAAGACCGAGTGCGGGCGGCGGTCGAGTCAACCACCTTTCGGTGAGGAGGCTCGGAGGCGCGGATGTTGTGATTGGTACACTTCTTGTTAATTCTCGTCTGCTGCGCAGATATTTGATTCTAGAGCATCGCATTCTTTTATTTCAAGATCATTTGCTGCTGCTGTTAGTGGTCTTATTTGTGTTCCTTTGGGAGTTCCGTTGCTCATCCGCTCTCGGGATCGGAAATGAGAGCTGAGCTTCAGTGTCGGGATGTTCCTATCATAGTTGAAGGAGTGGGATTTTTGGCAAATCTTATTCTGCTCAGTTCAGCGAGTCTGGATGTGATTCTTGGCATGGATTGGTTGTCCCAACACTTGGGGCAAATCGATTGTGCCAGGAAGATTGTCTATCTTACCAGCCCTTCGGGTGAGCAAGTCGGGTTTTCGCCGCAGCTGCAGGGGCCACATCTATGTGCATTAGAAGCAAAGCCAGCCTTGCAAATTCAAGATGTTCCCATAGTATCTGACTTTGTGGATGTCTTTCCGAAGATTTGCACAGGATGCCTCCGGTTCGAGATCTGGAGTTTGCCATCGAGTTGCTGCCCGGTACCGCTCCGATTTCGAAGGCGCCGTATCGGATGCCTCCCAATGAGCTAGAAGAATTGAAGAAGCAGCTTGGTGAGCTCCAAGCAAAGGGTTTCATCCGTCCCAGTTCATCTCCTTGGGTTGTCCTGATCTTTGTGAAGAAGAAGGACAAGACTTTGCGCATGTGTGTTGATTACCGTCCTCTCAATGAAGTGACGGTGAAGAACAAATATCCTCGCCCGCATTGATGATCTTTTGACCAGTTATGCGGGCTCGGTGTTCTCCAAGATTGATGCGAGATCGGGCTATCATCAGTCGATCGATCGAGGATATTCCAAGACGGCTTTCACTACTCGTTATGGCACATGCGAGTACACCGTCATGTCTTTCGGTTTGACCAATGCTCAGCGTTGTTCATGAACCTTATGAATTCCGTATTCATGGAGTATTTGGACAAATTTGTGGTGGTTTTATTGATGACATTCTTATCTATTCCAAGATCAAACAGAGCATCTTTGAGCATCGAAGATTGTTTTGGGCAAATTATGGAGCATCACCGTATGCAAAGTTCAGCAAATGTGAGTTCTGGTTGAAGGAAGTGGCATTCTTGGGCCATGTTCTTTCAGCTGGAGGCATAGCTGTGGATCCCAGCAAGGTCAGTGATGTTCTATCTTGGGGACAGCCCAAGTCAGTCACTGATGTGCGGAGTTTTCTTGGTTTAGCGGGCTATTATCGCCGCTTTATCGAGAACTTCTCCAAGATCGCAAAGCCGATGACTGAATTGCTCAAGAAGGACAAGAAGTTTGTATGGTCCTCTCGCTTGTGATGTGAGCTTTCGGGAGCTCAAGCGGCGATTGACTTCAGCTCGAGTCCTTACTCTTCCTGATATCCACAAGAGCTTCGATATTTATTGCGATGCCTCTCGTCAGGGACTCGGATGTGTTCTTATGCAGGAAGGCAAGGCAGTTGCCTATGCATCTAGGCAGTTGAGGCCTCATGAGCTCAACTATCCCACCCATGATTTAGAGCTTGCTGCGATGGTTCATGCACTCAAGATTTGGCGGCATTATTTGATCGGAAACGGCGTGAGGTGTATTCCACCACAAGAGTTTGAAATACTTGTTCACTCAACGGATCTGAACCTCGAGCGAGGAGATGGCTAGAATTGATCAAAGATTATGACATGGGTATTCAAGTATCATCTGGCAAAGCCAATGTAGTTCTTGATGCACTTAGCGAAAAGTGTATTGCAATACTCGATGATCCAAGAGCGACAACTCGCATCGCTTGCGAATTTCAGCGTCTCAACTTGGGTTTGATTGAACATGGTTCCCTTACTGCCCTGATTGTGCAATCGACTTTGGTGGATCAGATCAAGTCAGCACAGCAATCAGATGATGGTGTGGGTAAAATCAAGCAGAATATCAAGGGTGGATCAGCCAAGTGTTTCACAAGAAGATGACAACGGTTTGGAATGTTTTGGGCGCCTCCTCGTGGTCCCAAAGATCCCGAGTTGCGGGATTTGATCCTTCAAGAAGCCCATGATTCGCCTTTGTCCATCCATCCGGGGCTACCAAGATGTACCAAGATCTGCGGCGAGATTCGGTGGACTCGCATGAAGCGAGATTGCGAGGTTCGTGGCGGATGTGACATATGTTGTCGTGTCAAGGCGAGCATCGGCGTCGGTAGTCTTCTTGACCCTTACCTATACCGTAATGGAAGTGGGATTACGCAGGCATGGATTTTGTCATCGGTCTACCCGCACTCCTGCGGGAAGGATGCATTATGGGTTATCATTGATCGATTGATTTAAGGTGGCTCATTTCCTTCGGTGCAATCGAAAATTGATGTGAATCGATTAGCGGATCTTTACATATCCCGTATTGTGATGCGCATGGTGTGCCACGAACAATTGTGTCGATCGTGGTTCTCTGTTCACCTCTCGGTTTTGGCATAGTCTGCGAGGAAGCCATGGGGACCGTCTTTCATTCAAATTTCGGCCTATCATCCTCGGGATGATGGTCGACGGAGCGCGTCAACAGTGCTTGAAGACATGCTCGTGCTTGTGTTCTTTCCTATGGGAAGAATTGGGAGAAGTGTCTACCGCTTGCCGAGTTCTCCTACAACAACGACTTCGAGCTAGTCTCGGTATGGCACCGTTTGAGGCTTTGTATGGGGCGCTGCAGAACCCGTTGAACCGGTCGAAACGGTGAAAGGCGGTTCTTTGGCCCGAATTCAATCAATGAGGCCAAAGTCAAGTGCGATTGATTCGTGAGCACTTGGCGCGTAGCTCGATCGAGCGAGAAGAGCTATGCGGTCGGCGTCGCCGTGAGTTGAGTTTCGGCCCAATGACTTTGTGTATCTCAAAGTCTCACCTCTGAAGGGACATCGTCGTTTGGTGTCAAGGCAAGCGCTCCTCGATATGTCCGGGCCATATCGCATCATCAAGAAAGTGGGAGCCGTTGCATACAAGTTGGAGTTACGGCTACACTCGAAGGGTGCATGATGTTTTCCATGTGTCACAATTGAAGAAGTGCCTCGTATTCCAGTTGAGAAACACCATTGGAAAATATCGATGTGCGGAAGATCTGTCTTATCGTGGCGTCCGTTCGTATCCTCGAAGAAGCTGAGCAGAACAAGGAACCGTGTGATCAAGTTCCTTAAAGTTCGGTGGTCAAACCACTCCGAGGATGAAGCCACTTGGGAGCGGGAAGATCGCCTCCGAGCAGATTACCCATCATTCTTCTCGGTGATCGAATCTCGGGCGAGATTCTGTAAGAGGGAGATTTGTAACACCCTAACTTAGGGTTTGTATTTCAAATGTAAAATTTTGAGGAGAAATAAAAACTTTTGTTGTCTCTTCAAATCATTTGAAAGTTCTACATTTTTCCTAGCAATTTCCATTTTCTAGAATTAAACTCTTGTGAATGGAGATTGTTGTCAGCTAATTCTTAGCCTTCAAACTTTGATCATCCTCTGAAATTATTTTTCCTACCATCTTGATCATCCTATCTACCTCCTGAATTATTTCACAATTTTTAGATTTTGTTTGCTATTTCAAATGGCCAAGTCAACTCTGTTTGAAATCTGGTCAAACTCCCTGGACAGCAGCTTGTGAATTTTCTCTAGAACCATGCAGTGCATAAAAGTTCTGGAAAAATTATACAAGGTTGTCCTCTGTCTCTAGTAGCTACCATAAAAATTTCGAAATTTTTGGAGCTTAGGAGCTACCTCTAAAAATTCCCCAAAACCTTCTTTGTCTTTTAAATCAAATTCTAAAAATACTGTTCCTCGGGCCCAACCCAACCTCGGCTCGAGTCCGACCCAGCGCCACTTGACTCGGTTGCGTCAACTATCTGCACGCACGAGTCCACTTGATCGTGACCGTCCGATGCAAATCGAGCGATCCACGTTGCGTCGCAACCGACTGTCGAATGCATACATCAATCTCGACCGTCCATCTCGAGATCCAACGGTGGAGCGATTGAGACCGAGCCAAACCTCCGGTTCGCACCGCTTCGTCCGTCGGCGGCGGTGGACCCTACCGCGAGTCCACCTCGTCTTCTCCGCACCTCACCGAGTTCGCGGCGGTCGCGATGCTTGCCGCGTACCTGCGCCGCGCCACCTATTTGCCCTCGTGTTCGTCCGTGGAGCATCGCGAGCTTCATAACCTCACCGCACTCATTCGGTCCATCGCGTTTCCTTCGCTCTCTCACCTTCTCCGCCCAAATTTTCCTCTCGGCGGAGAAGAACTCGGCGTAGCGCCGCCGTTCGAGCCGCCCTTGAGCGGCGACGCGGTCGTGTTCCTCTCGCCTCGCCGCTCCATTTTGCCTATTCGGGTCCTTGGCGTCCAAGTGGATCACGAGGCGGTATCGTCGTCTCGCCTCGGCGATCTCGGCCCCGCGAGCTTGCTAGCGTTACGTGAGTCTCAAGCCTCGGCGTTTGGTTCCACTTGATCGCAATGCTCCGCGATGCTCACGGTGGGTTCGTTTATCTTTGGTGCATCGTGGAAGCCGTGCGACCGATTTTTCTCCGAGCTCGGCGTTTCGCGCGCCGTGGTGATTCCGGCCGTCTCGGACCTCCTTCGTCGCCATCATCTTGTGCTTATTGTTCCAGGATCAAGGCGGGTGCCGCGGGCGCACCTTCGAGTCTTCGAAGCCCGTGGCGTCTTCTCGCGAGCACCGCATCTTCTTCTCGCCTCCGTTCGCCGCCAGCTCGCCGCCGGCATTCCGTGACTCCGCGTCACCGTCATCGAGTTCGCGAGGTCCTTGCGAACCCGAAGGTACCACTCACTCGTCTTGAAACTCACTGGTTTGCTAGATCACTTGCGCGGCCGCACCGCCGTGCGTTGCTTTCGCGATGAACCGCCGGTGAAGATTAGTTTAGCTCTAATCATGTCTTCTTTGAGTCACTGATTTGTGGGCCCTCTCTGGTAATCGCATTTAGAAATCCTTTAATCCAGCCCGTTATTTGTTCTCTGAGTCACTGCCATGTGGGTCCATGTTGTCAGTTAGGTTTGTGTAGTTCTGGTTATACGTTTTCT
Source organism: Ampelocalamus luodianensis (assembly GCA_036346255.1). Classification (NCBI taxonomy): domain Eukaryota; kingdom Viridiplantae; phylum Streptophyta; class Magnoliopsida; order Poales; family Poaceae; genus Ampelocalamus; species Ampelocalamus luodianensis. The sequence continues at coordinate 7,366 of JAYEVH010000032.1, read as the reverse complement.
CTGATGGAAAGCGTATTTCTCTGTGTGAGTGTTTTAGGTTTGCACCTTAGTGAGCGAAGACGTATTCTTTGAATACGCCGACGTCACTTTAGGCGAGTCTTGTCTGGTCAGCGTTCGCAAGGGCCGCTGTCGATGGTGGGGCTTCTTGGTAGCGGTAGAAAAAGTATTAAGTGCTTTAGTATTTACGAAATGCTTTTACATTTGCAATTGTTAAATGAATTAAACTTGTAAATGCATAACTAATTCAATTTTTATCCAAATTGCATGAAACCAGTGCTGTTATTTTCATTTTAAATGTATTATTTACTAAAATTAGTTTCATCCATGTCTCTGTAGCAAAAAATCTGTTATCTAATAAAATGATGTCTTATGTATCTTCTAAATTAGAAAATGCATATCTTTTCCAATAATTGTCCAAATTCAATGAACCCAGTTTTGTAAAATTTCATTTTCAGTATACTAACTGTTAGGATAGGTTTTATACACTGTTTCTGTTTATGAAAAGTTGTTAAGTAACTAACTAGTGGCATGTTGTGTTTTTAGCTTAGAAAATTCATAGAAAATTATTAGCATCTTAAAATGATTTGTTCTCTGTTTCTAAATTTTGTTATATCTTGTTTAGGCTCTTGTGTGAATTTTGGCATGAGTTGATGTTGTTGTTTGCTTGAGTTTTGTCGGTGTTATTCGTCCTTATTTCTTTGTTGTGTTCGATCGTTGAGCTTCGATATTTGCGGCAACCCTGAGGACGATCCTCCGCACCTTATTGAGCAACAGCAGCCAGGCAAGCAGTTTGATCATGATTAATCCCAGTATTTTAAAGTTTAATATTTTGTTTCAGCTGTATGTATGCATTGCTTAATTTGTGTTAAATTGAGTAGTTAAATCCGTAGCTGCATATCCTGTAGACAAAATATTGATCTCTACTACCTGAGCCTAGGTTATTTGCTGTGATTAGAGATCGCTGGATGATTTCTTGTCACTTAGTAGATACGATTTCAGCTGCTTAGACATGCTTAGTATCGGTAGAACTGGGCGGTTATCGACTTTAGTCGGTAACCTTGATCACACAAGATTTACTACAACTTTATGTTTCAGCACTTTTGCTATGTTATTTGCAAAATTAAAAATGAAAACAAAAATGATTTAGACTTGGGCACAATGGTAAGACTGGTGTGATCTGTTGGGTGTGACCGAAAGGTGCCCAGTCGATTAAGGACCGAGTTACTTGCGCCACCGATCGAGCATTTTGCGTGCTAACCACACTAGAGTATATGGGACCTCTCTTGACCTAGTACTTTGGCGTGTATTGGCTCGGGTCGCAGGAGGTCGCGGGAGGGACGGAGGTGGGAGCATGGTAGTTGTCCAAAAGCTTTATCTGAGTGGGTAGTTGTCTTTCGGCTTTACCATGTAGCGTATGGGTTTCTATCCATACGAGCGGCTCGTAGTTAATACACAATATTGGAAAAAGTCTCGTAGGACTTAGCCGTGCGACATACCTTCGGAGTGTGTTTTGGCTTAAAGCGATCTCAAGTGTGGGTACATTGGTACACCTGCAGGTTAAAACTATTCGAATAGCCTCGTCTAGGTTATGGACACGCCTGAATCGCCCCAAGAACTAGACTACAACATTTAAATTAAAACTTGATGGGTGGTACGAATCTGGGATTCGTGCTATTGTTAATGGTGACTATTGGGATAGTCACTTCTAGGTTGTTTATCTTTCGCTTTTGTTATTATTATCCTTACTGTTTATTTCAATCTTAAAAATGAATTGCAAACTTGCCTTTAAAGCTGTATTACATTATTGCAAATGAAAATTGGCTTTATGCAAATAAAACATATGGCCTCCACTAAACAAGCTGCATGTAGCATATTAACAGTCCGCTAGTTCACACGTCGGTCTTGCGGGTACAAAGACAATCTTTGTACTCGTGTGCTTTGCTTAATGTTTTTGTTGCGGAGGAAGAAGGTGAGCCTCGGGGTCCTCACTACGTGAGTGTGTTGCCGTTTCTGGGCGACTAGTCTTGGCGGTCGGTCGAGATGCCTTGTGGGTTGAAGGCACACTGATTGGCTTTGTTTATAGCCATCTTATGGCACTTTTGCTTCATTTGTCTTTTTGTTGTTATTTGTGTATCTTGTGCGATCGGCCATTATGCATAATATTGTTTCTATTTGTTTATCTTCCGTTTGGAAGTGTGGTGTTTGGACTCTATGTGTGGAATGGAGTTGATGTCTAATTTTGTACCGGGTGTGTATCTTGCTTTACAGGAAGTATACATATCTCGAGATCAGTTTATTTGATTTGTGATGCTAGGACCGGTGGTTGGTTAAGCATTACAAACCAAATAAGCAGGTCTCTAAACATTCATGAATAAAGGCAATAACAACATTCATGAATAAAGCATATCCATACTTTGAACATTCACCACTCTGATTATGCACACTTATCAACAGCCATACGACATTAACAAGCATCAAACCCGCATTCAACTGTAACACCCCAGCTCCACATGAGCCTAGAATGCTACAAGAATTAAACTAACTAGAACAATCTATAATTTTTTGATGAACTTCCTTTGTATGAACAACAAAATCGAGGATCAACAGATGATCATGGCATTTATTATTATTTCTATAATCCAAGTCTTTCATGCATATAAAATAATCGTTCGAATGTAAACAATTAACATCATTATCATAACCATAAATATCCAATAACCAACATCATAAAACATCCATAGATAGTCTCCACACGAGTTATTTATTCCTATGTGAAACTAAATAGCAATTGCATAAATGTTGTGAGGTCGTGCGTGCTTTCAATGCCTACTCCTCCCATGCATGGCGTTCTTGCGGAAGTACCTATAACAAGACAAAGCAAGGGTGAGCCATACGACTCGGCAAGTATCAACAAGGTTGCAACATTCATATAGACATAACATCTAAAAACAACTTTATTCAACACCGTTAAGACATTTCAAATATTTAAATGATGATAATGCTATGCACTCTTTGATCTTTATCTCGTTTCGCATTTCACCGGTAATGCGGGTATTCATCCGTCAATGAATACCCATGCACGTGCTCCTCTGCACAGGGACCAAGAGCCTATACATCACATGTATAGGGACCTTTGCCCGTCATCACAATGACGGGACCTCTGATCCATTGCCCACATTCCATGAATGCGGGGACCTCAAACCTGTCATTACATATGACGGGGACCTCAACATTGTACTCTTGGTCACCGTGACCAAGTCTCAAAATCTCCAACATGCATAAGAACTACAACATCATATTTCCAATATCATAACTCAATATGTAGTCGGGGTATGTAAACAATAGCATCATGAAGGAACCTTAAACATAACTCATAAGCATCAACACAACTAGAATCATCTCCACAACACATTCACATGGCAATGATGAACAATACACCACTCAATCATGACATGCAACCAATACTACACATAAACCGAATACTTGCCTCAACGCGAGAGCGGCGGACCGCGAAATGGGTGCTGCCCTTGGGATCTCGCTGCCACCTGGACAAGAAGATAACCCCAAACTAAGAATAGCATACTGGACCAAAATCATACATCACATTACAATCGAAATCGCTAATCTTCTTATCACGTCTAGCTTTTCTAATTTCTAGCGATCGGTCACTGCGGACAGCAGAATTCAAAAATTCATAACTTTCTGCTCAAGAGTCCAAATAGGATGATCTTGGACAATCTGAAAAGGTAATTGAAATGTCTAAATAAACTTAGTTGGGGAGACCCTCTGATTCGGCCATCTACCAGACCTACCAATCTATTTAATCAGAGCAAACATTTCACGTCGGGTTTCTGGACAGCGACAAAGAAACTATCATAACTTTCTCTACGTTCGTCCAAATTCAGTGATCCTTAGCTTTCCTGAAAGCTAAGAGTATTAGCCTCATTTTTCGTTATGGTGAGACCCTCTGGAAACCCCTCTAAATATGCGCTTTTATCAGGTTAACCAACACTAGCAAATCTGCTTCTCTCCAGAAACACAGAATTACTAATAAATTCATAACTTTGGCTACCGAAGTCCGAATGACTTGATTCTTGTCGGAAATGAAAGTTAACGAGATAACTTACAACTCTCTAGGAGATCCCAAGTTCTAATTCGGCACTTAACAATTTCTTATTTATTAAACAAGATGACTGCAGATTCTCGTCAGGATTCTGGACAGTAAACACTAAAAATAACATAACTTTTGACTCGAATGTCGGAATCAGATGTTCTTGGCGGCCACTGAAAGCTAAGAGCATTATCCACAATTCTCTAGGAGATCAAAACTTCTAATTCCGACTTTAAGGACCCGAAAACAGCCACGCATCCTACTGGACAGATCTGAACGTCTGCTGACAGCAAAACAATTGAACCCAAATAATCGATTTCGCCTCTAATCCTCAACAAACAGTGGAGGAAAACACGTCGTTACCCTTGAAGACCCGTGGGAAGACGTGGATCAACTCCCCCAAGAAGAAGAACCTTTCTTCTCCCTTGAATCGGCCAGCACCACTGTTTTACCCTTCTTCTTCCTTCACGATCGCCGACAATGGAGCAGGCAACACCAGTGCGAGGTGGCCGGCGCCAATGGATGGGGTGAAGACCAGCAGGGGAAGCACCATGGGAGGAGCGTAGGAGTCAGGGGCGCCCAAGTGGGAGGAGAGCAGGGGTGGCGGCCAAACAAGGGGAGAGGAGAAAAATGGGAGGCGGCTAGGGTTTTGGCCTCTTTTAAGGCCGGCCTCCCCCTTCCACTTGTGGGCTGAATGCACATGGGCCGAGGCCCGGCCCAGTTGTCTACAAAACGCTAACCCTTCTCCAGTTGATTAATTAGCTATTTTCCATTAGGTCCTTCTCCTGGATCAATTTCTAATTAGTCTTTTTCTTCGAATATTCGGCTTTCTCTCAAAATCTACTCTGGAGTATTACACCTCGGAGGCTTCGTGGGGATTCTTTGCCAGCTGATGCAGTATGTGGGTTACTACCATGCGCCTATCTTCATGAGCCGGATGACTTAGGTTCTGGACCGAGAGACCTGGAGCATGGAGGTTTTCCTCTATGCTAGGGAGGGTGAGTTCAATACTCACACCTTCAAGGCTGAGCACCCCAGGAACCGTGCTTTGGATGATGTCCAGGATGTAGCACGACTCGCCGCGTCTCGCTTGTGCCAGATGCATGGAGACCTTCTGCTAAGATCGCCTTTCTGCTTCTTTCCGACTCTCTAGGAGGGAGAGCTTTACCCGGTGATCCACCACATCCGGACAGACGACCCGCACCTGTCACATCAGCTCCAGCTCACACTTATCCAAATACTCCATAAATATTGAGTTCATAAGGTTCATGAATAAAGTAGGAGCATTGGTTAAGCCAAAAGACATGACAGTGTACTCGTAAAGACCATAACGAGTAGTGAAACCGTCTTCGGAATATCCTCAGCCCTGATTCGGAGTTGATGATAGCCCAACCTCAAGTCAATCTTGGAGAACACACAGGCTCCAGACAACTGATCAAAGAGATCATCAATATGAGGCAAAGGATACTTGTTTTTCACTATCACTTCATTAAGCGGACGATAATCAACACACATACGCAGGGTCTTGTCCTTCTTCTTCACAAATATTGCAGGACAACCCCAAGGTGATGAGCTAGGGCGAATGAAACCTTTTGCTTGAAGCTCACCTAGTTGCTTCTTCAGCTCCTCCAACTCATTAGGAGGCATTTGATACGGCGCCTTAGAAATTGGGGCGGTACCGGGCAGCAACTCAATCACAAACTCCAAGTCTCGAACTGGAGGCATTCCAGCCAAAATCTTCAGGAAAGACATCCGCGAAGTCACACACAGTGGGGACATCACGAATCTCCAATGCTAGCTTTGCTTCAAGGGTATAAAGATGTGGCCCTTGCAACTGTGGTGAAAATCCAACCTGCTCGCCGGAGGGGCTGGTGAGGTAGACAATCTTCCTGGCACAATCAATTTGCCCTAAGTGTTGGGACAACCAATCCATGCCAAGAATAACATCCAGGCTAGCTGAGTCGGAGAAGAAAGGGGGGTGAATTCGGCCGAAAATCTCCAAACTTAAAATTGAGTGATTCGTGTGAATGCAACCCAAAATTAAGTTAGGGGAAATGTAAAGGAAGTTAAAGAGCTCAAAAGGGTACAAGAAAGATTGAAGATAAACCACTGGAGCACCAAAGTCCTCAATGGAGCTCCATGGTCGAAAATGGTGTTTTGAGTATTTGAAGTGGTTTTGAGCTCAAAGCACAGAGACAAGCTAAGGGTGGTGTAAAGGAACTCAGAGGTGAGCTTAGAGAGCTATTTATAGGGGAAGGATTAGGGTCTCGAGCAAGAACAGGAGTCCACGGTGAGCTCGGTTCATGCTACGGTCATGGACCAAGAAATGATGGGGGCAAGTGAGACTCGGGATGGGAGAGCCGAAAGCACTGGCGCGCATTAAATGCTACAAGCCGTTGACGTGCGAGGCGACGGGGCACTGCCCTCTCCCACTCCCTGCCATTGCCGCACGCGAGGTACGGGCGAGTAGAGGAGGAAGAAGAACAGCGAAAGGGAATGGCGACCGTCGAATTAGATCTGGACGGCCACGATTAAAAGATACCGGTTGAGGTTTTCTAATACTCAAGACAATCGGGACGGTTGGATCTTAATCCAATGGCTGACATCAATCACGCGCGCTAGAAGGGCTCCGGTGCAGCTAGTGGGTTCGACCGAGTCAAGTGGCTCGAGCCCGAGTCCGACTCAAACCCAAAGAATAGTGTAGACCAGGTTTAGGGTTTTCAATTTGAACTGGGACTTTGAGGATTTATTTGGGATAGCAAAATAACTCTAAAAATTCTGAAATTTTTACTGGAGCTTGCTAACTTAGATATTAACCTTGTATAAAATTTCAGAGGTTTTTATGTAGTGCATTTTTCTCCAAAAATTCTGCAAGTTTCTGATTTAGGGTTTGACTGAAAGTCTAACAGGTTTGACTGCTCTCTAAAAATATTCAAACAATTTCTAAAAATTGTGAAATTTTTGAGAGGGCCACATACCATCCAAGAACTTAGGAAAAATATTTCAGGGAGATGATCAATAGATTTGACAAGATTGTTTTGAAGGATCAAAAGACTTGTGACTTTGTATTTCCATAATTCTTATGCAGGAAGCTGTTTAGTACAAGCAGAAATACATGATGTAAGAAAAAGTTTTAATTTCTACTCATTTTCTTACATTTGAAACACAAGTCCAAAATTGGGATGTTACAAAACCTCCCCTTACAATAATCTAAATCCAGAGATTCCGTTTACTCGGAGAAGAAGGATGGGTTGT
>JAYEVH010000456.1:0-130799 GCA_036346255.1 Ampelocalamus luodianensis | reverse complement strand
CTAAACCCTAAAACCCTAAACCCTAAACCCTAAAACCCTAAACCCTAAACCCTAAACCCTAAACTCCTAAACCCTAAACCCTAAACCCTAAACCCTAAACCCTAAACCCTAAACCCTAAACCCCAAACCCTAAAACCCTAAACCCTAAACCCTAAACCCTAAAACCCTAAACCCTAAACTCCTAAACCCTAAACCCTAAACCCTAAACTCCTAAACCCTAAACCCTAAACCCTAAACCCTAAAAACCCTAAACCCTAAACCCTAAACCCTAAACTCCTAAACCCTAAAACCCTAAACCCTAAACCCTAAACCCTAAAAAAACCCTAAACCCTAAACCCTAAACCCTAAACTCCTAAACCCTAAACCCTAAACCCTAAACCCTAAACCCTAAACCCTAAACTCCTAAAACCCTAAACCCTAAACTCCTAAACCCTAAACCCTAAACCCTAAACCCTAAAAACCCTAAACCCTAAAAACCCTAAACACCTAAAAACCCTAAACCCTAAACCCTAAAACCTAAACCCTAAACCCTAAACCCTAAACCCTAAACCCCTAACCCTAAACCCTAAAACCCTAAACCCTAAACCCTAAACCCTAAACCCTAAACCCCTAAACCCTAAACCCTAAACCCTAAACCCTAAATTTTAAAATTTTAAATTTTAAATTTAAATTTTAAATTTTAAACCCTAAATTTTAAACTTTAAATTTTAAACCCTAAATTTTAAATTTTAAATTTTAAATTTAAATTTAAATTTTAAATTTTAAATTTTAAATTTTAAATCCTAAAACCTTAAATTTTAAATTTTAAATTTTAAATTTTAAATTTTAAATTTTAAATTTTAAATTTAAAATTTTAAATTTTAAATTTTAAATTTAAACCCTAAACCCTAAACCCTAAACCCTAAACCCTAAACCCTAAACCCTAAACCCTAAACCCTAAACCCTAAACCCTAAACCCTAAACCCTAAACCCTAAACCCTAAACCCTAAACCCTAAACCCTAAACCCTAAACCCTAAACCCCTAAACCCTAAAAACCCTAAAACCCTAAACCCTAAAAACCCTAAACCCTAAAACCCTAAACCCTAAACCCTAAACCCTAAACCCTAAACCCTAAACCCTAAACCCTAAACCCTAAACCCTAAACCCTAAACCCTAAACCCTAAACCCTAAACCCTAAACCCTAAACCCTAAACCCTAAACCCTAAACCCTAAACACTAAACCCTAAACCCTAAACCCTAAACCCTAAACCCTAAATCCCTAAAAACCCTAAACTCCTAAACCCTAAACCCTAAACCCTAAACCCTAAACCCTAAACCCTAAACCCTAAACCCTAAACCCTAAACCCTAAACCCTAAACCCTAAACCCTAAAAACCCTAAACCCTAAACCCTAAACCCTAAACCCTAAACCCTAAACCCTAAACCCTAAACCCTAAACCCTAAACCCTAAACCCTAAACCCTAAACCCTAAACCCTAAACCCTAAATTCCTAAATTTTAAATTTTAACTAAACCTTTAAAACCCTAAACCCTAAACCCTAAACTCCTAAACCCTAAACCCTAAAACCCTAAACCCTAAACCCCAAACTCTAAACCCTTTAAACCTAAACCCTAAAACCCTAAACCCTAAACCCTAAACTCCTAAAAAAAAATTTAAACCCTAAACCCTAAACCCTAAACCCTAAACTCCTAAAACCCTAAACTTAAAACCCTAAACCCTAAACCTAAAACTCCTAAACCCTAAACCCTAAACCCTAAAATCCTAAACCCTAAACCCTAAAACCCTAAACCCCTAAAACCCTAAACCCTAAACCCTAAACCCTAAACCCTAAACCCTAAAACCCTAAACCCTAAACCCTAAACCCTTTTAAAACCCTAAACCCTAAACCCTAAACCCTTTAAATTTTAAACCCTAAACCCTAAACCCTAAACCCTAAAACCCTAAACCCTAAACCCTAAACCCTAAACCCTAAACCCTAAAAACCTAAAACCCTAAACCCTAAAAACCCTAAACCCTAAACCCTAAACCCTAAACCCTAAACCCTAAACCCTAAACCCTAAACCCTCCTAAAAAAACCCTAAACCCTAAACCCTAAACCCTAAACCCTAAACCCCTAAACCCTAAACCCTAAAACCCTAAACCCTAAACCCTAAACCCTAAACCCTAAACCCTAAAACCCTAAACCCTAAACCCTAAAACCCTAAACCCTAAACCCTAAACCCTAAAACCCTAAACCCTAAACCCTAAACCCTAAACCCTAAACCCTAAACCCTAAACCCTAAACCCTAAACCCTAAACCCTAAACCCTAAAACCCTAAACCCTAAACCCTAAACCCTAAACCCTAAACCCTAAACTAAACCCTAAACCCTAAACCCTAAACCCTAAACCCTAAACCCTAAATTTAAATTTAAATTTAAATTTAAATTTAAATTTTAAATTTTAAATTTTAAATTTAAATTTTAAATTTAAATTTAAATTTTAAATTTAAATTTTAAATTTAAATTTTAAATTTTAAATTTTAAATTAAATTTAAATTTAAATTTAAATTTTAAATTTAAATTTAAATTTTAAATTTAAATTTAAATTTTAAATTTTAAATTTTAAATTTTAAATTTTAAATTTAAATTTAAAAATTTAAATTTTAAATTTTAAATTTAAATTTTAAATTTTAAATTTAAAAATTTAAACCCTAAAACCCTAAACCCTAAATTTAAAACCCTAAAACCCTAAATTTAAACCCTAAACTCCTAAACCCTAAATTTAAACCCTAAACCCTAAACCCTAAACCCTAAACCCTAAACCCTAAAACTCCTAAACCCTAAACTTTAAACCCTAAACCCTAAACCCTAAACCCTAAACCCTAAAACTCCTAAAACCCTAAACCCTAAACCCTAAACCCTAAACCCTAAACCCTAAAAACCTAAACCCTAAACCCTAAACCCTAAACCCTAAACCCTAAACCTTAAACCCTAAACTTTAAACCCTAAATTTTAAATTTAAACCCTAAATTTTAAATTTTAAATTTAAATTTAAATTAAATTTAAATTTAAATTTTAAATTTAAAATTTTAAATTTTAAATTTAAATTTAAATTTAAATTTAAATTTTAAATTTTAAATTTTAAATTTAAATTTTAAATTTTAAATTTAAAATTTAAATTTAAATTTAAATTTAAATTTTAAATTTAAATTTTAAATTTAAATTTAAATTTAAATTTTAAATTTAAATTTTAAATTTTAAATTTAAATTTAAATTTTAAATTTTAAATTTTAAATTTAAAATTTTAAATTTTAAATTTAAATTTTAAATTTAAATTTAAATTTTAAATTTTAAATTTAAATTTAAATTTAAATTTTAATTTAAATTTTAAATTTTAAACCCTAAATTTAAATTTTAAATTTTAAATTTAAACCCTAAATTTTAAATTTAAATTTTAAACCCTAAACCCTAAATTTAAATTTTAAATTTAAATTTAAACCCTAAATTTTAAATTTAAACCCTAAATTTAAATTTAAACCCTAAAAACCCTAAATTTAAATTTTAAATTTAAATTTAAACCCTAAATTTAAAAATTAAAACCCTAAAACCCTAAATTTTAAATTTTAAACCCTAAACTCTAAACCCTAAACCCTAAATTTAAACTCCTAAACCCTAAAATTTAAACCCTAAATTTTAAACCCTAAACCCTAAATTTAAACTCCTAAACCCTAAACTCCTAAACCCTAAAAAAACCCTAAACCCTAAACCCTAAACCCTAAACCCTAAACCCTAAAACTTTAAACCCTAAATTTTAAATTTTAAATTTAAATTTTAAATTTTAAATTTTAAATTTAAATTTTAAATTTTAAATTTAAATTTAAATTTTAAATTTTAAATTTAAATTTTAAACCCTAAATTTAAATTTTAAATTTAAATTTTAAATTTAAATTTTAAATTTTAAATTTAAATTTTAAATTTTAAATTTAAAATTTAAATTTAAATTTTAAATTTAAATTTTAAATTTAAATTTTAAATTTTAAATTTTAAATTTTAAATTTAAATTTTAAATTTAAATTTTAAATTTAAATTTTAAATTTTAAATTTTAAATTTTAAATTTTAAATTTAAATTTTAAATTTTAAATTTTAAATTTTAAATTTAAAACCCTAAAATTTTAAATTTAAATTTTAAATTTTAAATTTAAATTTTAAATTTAAATTTAAATTTAAATTTTAAATTTTAAATTTAAACCCTAAAACCCTAAACCCTAAAACTTAAACCCTAAACCCTAAACCCTAAACCCTAAACCCTAAACCCTAAACCCTAAAAACCCTAAACCCTAAACCCTAAAAACCCTAAACCCTAAACCCTAAACCCTAAACCCCTAAACCCTAAACCCTAAAACCTAAACCCTAAACCCTAAACCCTAAACCCTAAACCCTAAACCCTAAAACCCTAAAAACCCTAAACCCTAAACCCTAAACCCTAAACCCTAAAACCCTAAACCCTAAACCCTAAACCCTAAACCCTAAACCCTAAACCCTAAACCCTAAACCCCTAAAACCCTAAACCCTAAACCCTAAACCCTAAACCCTAAACCCTAAACCCTAAACCCTAAATTTAAATTTAAATTTTAAAAAATTTAAATTTTAAATTTTAAATTTAAAATTTAAATTTTAAATTTTAAAAAATTTAAATTTAAATTTAAATTTAAAATTAAATTTTAAATTTTAAATTTAAATTTTAAATTTAAATTTAAATTTTAAATTTAAATTTAAACCCTAAATTTAAATTTAAATTTTAAATTTAAAATTTTAAATTTTAAATTTAAATTTTAAATTTAAATTTTAAATTTAAATTTTAAATTTTAAATTTAAATTTAAATTTTAAATTTAAACCCTAAATTTAAATTTTAAATTAAAACCCTAAAAAACCCTAAACTCAAACCCTAAAATTAAACCCTAAACCCTAAACCCTAAACCCTAAACCCTAAACCCTAAAACCCAAACCCTAAACCCTAAACCCTAAACCCTAAACCCTAAACCCTAAACCCTAAACCCTAAACCCTAAACCCTAAACCCTAAACCCTAAACCCTAAACCCTAAACCCTAAACCCTAAACCCTAAACCCTAAACCCTAAACCCTAAACCCTAAACCCTAAACCCTAAACCCTAAACCCTAAACCCTAAAACCCTAAACCCTAAACCCTAAAACCCTAAACCCTAAACCCTAAACCCTAAACCCTAAACCCTAAACCCTAAACCCTAAACCCTAAAAACCCTAAACCCTAAACCCTAAACCCTAAACCCTAAACCCTAAACCCTAAACCCTAAACCCTAAACCCTAAACCCTAAACCCTAAACCCTTAAACCCTAAACCCTAAACCCTAAACCCTAAACCCTAAACCCTAAACCCTAAACCCTAAAACCCTAAACCCTAAACCCTAAACCCTAAACCCTAAAACCCTAAACCCTAAACCCTAAACCCTAAACCCTAAACCCAAAAACCTAAACCCTAAACCCTAAAACCCTAAAACCCTAAACCCTAAACCCTAAACCCTAAACCCTAAACCCTAAACCCTAAACCCTAAACTAAACCCTAAAACCCTAAAACCCTAAACCCTAAAAACCCTAAACCCTAAATTTTAAATTTAAAACCCTAAATTTAAATTTTAAATTTTAAATTTAAACCCTAAAACCCTAAACCCTAAATTTAAACCCTAAATTTTAAACCCTAAACTTTAAATTTAAATTTAAATTTAAAACTTAAATTTTAAATTTAAAACCCTAAACCCTAAATTTTAAATTTTAAACCCTAAACCCTAAACCCTTAAATTTTAAATTTTAAATTTTAAACCCTAAAATTTAAATAAATTTTAAACCCTAAACCCTAAACCTAAACCCTAATTTTAAATTTTAAACCCTAAACCCTAAAATTTAAACCCTAAATTTTAAATTTAAATTTAAAACCCTAAACCCTAAATTTAAATTTTAAATTTAAACCCTAAACCCTAAACCCTAAAAAATTAAACCCTAAATTTTAAATTTTAAATTTAAATTTAAATTTTAAACCCTAAATTTTAAATTCTAAATTTTAAATTTAAATTTAAATTTTAAATTTAAACCCTAAATTTAAACCCTAAATTTTAAAAACCCTAAACCCTTAAACTTTAAACCCTAAACCCTAAACCCTAAACCCTAAACCCTAAACCCTAAACCCTAAACCCTAAACCCTAAAACCCTAAACCCTAAACCCTAAACCCTAAACCCTAAACCCTAAACCCTAAACCCTAAAACCCTAAACCCTAAACCCTAAACCCTAAACCCTAAACCCTAAACCCTAAATTTTAAAACCCTAAAACCCTAAACCCTAAACCCCTAAACCCTAAACCCTAAACCCTAAACCCTAAACCCTAAACCCTAAACCCTAAAACCCTAAACCCTAAACCCTAAACCCTAAACCCTAAACCCTAAACCCTAAACCCTAACCCTAAACCCTAAACCCTAAACCCTAAACCCTAAACCCTAAACCCTAAAAACCTAAACCCTAAACCCTAAACCCTAAACCCTAAACCCTAAACCCTAAACCCTAAACCCTAAACCCTAAACCCTAAACCCCTAAACCCTAAACCCTAAACCCTAAACCCTAAACCCTAAAACCCTAAACCCTAAACCCTAAACCCTAAAAACCCTAAACCCTAAACCCTAAACCCTAAACCCTAAAACCCTAAACCCTAAACCCTAAACCCTAAACCCTAAACCCTAAACCCTAAACCCTAAACCCTAAACCCTAAACCCTAAACCCTAAACCCTAAACCCTAAACCCTAAACCCTAAATTAAAATTTAAACCCTAAATTTTAAAACCCTAAACCCTAAACTTTAAACCCTAAATTTTAAATTTAAATTTTAAATTTAAATTTAAACCCTAAATTTAAACCTTTTAAATTTAAATAAACCCTAAATTTTAAACCCTAAACCCTAAAAATTTAAACCCTAAACCCTAAACCCTTAAATTTAAATTTTAAATTTAAAACCCTAAATTTTAAATTTTAAATTTTAAATTTTAAACCCTAAACCCTAAAATTTAAACCCTAAACTCCTAAATTTAAACCCTAAACCCTAAACCCTTTTAAATTTAAATTTTAAACCCTAAACCCTAAACCCTAAAACCCTAAACCCTAAACCCTAAATTTAAACCCTAAACCCTAAACCCTAAAACCCTAAACCCTAAAACCCTAAACCCTAAACTCCTAAACCCTAAACCCAAACCCTAAACTCCTAAACCCTAAACCCTAAACCCTAAACCCTAAACCCTAAACCCTAAACCCTAAAACCCCTAAACCCTAAAAACCCTAAACCCTAAACCCTAAACCCTAAACCCTAAACCCTAAACCCTAAACCCTAAACCCTAAACCCTAAACCCTAAACCCTAAAACCCTAAACCCTAAACCCTAAACCCTAAACCCTAAACCCTAAAAACCCTAAACCCTAAACCCTAAACCCTAAAACCCTAAAAAACCCTAAACCCTAAAACCCTAAACCCTAAACCCTAAAACCCTAAACCCTAAAACCCTAAACCCTAAAACCCTAAACCCTAAACCCTAAAACCCTAAAACCCTAAACCCTAAACCCTAAAACCCTAAAACCCTAAACCCTAAACCCCTAAACCCTAAACCCTAAACCCTAAACCCTAAACCCTAAACCCTAAAACCCTAAACCCTAAACCCTAAAAAATTTAAATTTAAACCCTAAACCCTAAATTTTAAATTTAAACCCTAAACCCTAAACCCTAAACCCTAAACCCTAAACCCTAAACCCTAAACCCTAAACCCTAAACCCTAACCCTAAACCCTAAATTTAAACCCTAAACCCTAAACCCTAAACCCTAAATTTTAAATTTAAACCCTAAACCCTAAATTTAAAACCCTTTAAATTTAAATTTAAAACCCTAAACCCTAAACCCTAAACCCTAAACCCTAAACCCTAAACCCTAAACCCTAAATTAAACCCTAAATTTTAAACCCTTAAACCCTAAACCCTAAAATTTAAACCCTAAACCCTAAACCCTAAATTTAAACCCTAAACCCTAAACCCTAAAACCCTAAAACCCTAAACCCTAAAACCCTAAAAACCCTAAACCCTAAACCCTAAACCCTAAACCCTAAACCCTAAACCCTAAACCCTAAAACCCTAAACCCTAAAAACCCTAAACCCTAAACCCTAAACCCTAAACCCTAAACCCTAAACCCTAAACCCTAAACCCTAAACCCTAAACCCTAAAACCCTAAACCCTAAAAACCCTAAACCCTAAACCCTAAACCCTAAAACCCTAAACCCTAAACCTCCAAACCCTAAACCCTAAACCCTAAACCCTAAACTCCTAAACCCTAAACCCTAAATTTAAATTAAAATAAACCCTAAACCCTAAACCCTAAACCCTTAAACCCTAAACCCTAAACCCTAAACCCTAAACCCTAAACCCTAAACCCTAAACCCTAAACCCTAAATTTAAACCCTAAACCCTTTAAACCCTAAACCCTAAACCCTAAAAATTTAAATTTTAAATTTAAAATTTAAATTTAAATTTAAAATTTTAAATTTTAAATTTAAATTTTAAATTTAAATTTTAAATTTTAAATTTTAAATTTAAATTTAAATTTTAAATTTAAATTTAAATTTTAAATTTAAATTTTAAATTTAAATTTTAAATTTAAAATTTAAATTTTAAAATTTAAATTTAAATTTAAATTTTAAATTTAAATTTTAAATTAAATTTAAATTTTAAATTTAAATTTAAATTTTAAATTTTAAATTTAAATTTAAACCTTAAATTTAAACCCTAAACCCTAAATTTAAACCCTAAATAAATTTAAACCCTAAATTTTAAACCCTAAACCCTAAACCCTAAACCCTAACCCTAAACCCTAAACCCTAAACCCTAAACCCTAAAACCCTAAACCCTAAAAACCCTAAACCCTAAAACCCTAAACCCTAAAAACCCTAAACCCTAAACCCTAAAACCCTAAACCCTAAACCCTAAACCCTAAACCCTAAACCCTAAACCCTAAACCCTAAACCCTAAACCCTAAAACCTAAACCCTAAACCCTAAACACTAAACCCTAAACCCTAAAACCCTAAAACCCTAAACCCTAAACCCTAAAACCCTAAACCCTAAACCTAAACCCTAAAAACTTAAATTTTAAACCCTAAACCCTAAATTTAAATTTAAACCCTAAACCCTAAACCCTAAACCCTAAACCTAAATTTAAACCCTAAACCCTAAATTTAAAACCCTAAATTTTAAATTCTAAACCCTAAACCCTAAATTTAAATTTAAATTTTAAACCCTAAATTCTAAATTTAAACCCTAAACCCTAAAACCTAAAAACCCTAAACTTTAAATTTAAAAACCTTAAATCTTAAACCTTAAACCCTAAACCCTAAACCCTAAACCCTAAACCCTAAACCCTAAACCCTAAACCCTAAACCCTAAACCCTAAACCCTAAACCTCAAACCCTAAACCTCTAAACCCTAAACCCTAAACCCTAAACCCTAAACTAACCCTAAACCCTAAACCCTAAACCCTAAATTCCAAATTTAAACCCTAAACTTAAACCTTAAATTTTAAATTTAAATTTAAATTTAAACCCTAAATTTAAATTTAAATTTAAATTTTAAATTTAAATTTTAAACCCTAAACCCTAAATTTAAACTTTAAATTTTAAATTTAAATTTTAAACCCTAAAAAATTTAAATTTAAATTTTAAATTTAAATTTTAAATTTATTTTAAATTTTAAATTTTAAATTTAAAATTTTTTAAATTTTAAATTTAAATTTTAAATTTTAAATTTAAATTTAAATTTTAAATTTTAAATTTTAATTTAAATTTAAATTTTTTAAATTTTTTTAATTTTAAATTTTAAATTTTAAATTTTAAATTTTAAATTTTTTAAATTTAAATTTAAATTTAAATTTAAAATTTAAATTTTAAATTTAAATTTTAAATTTTAAATTTTAAATTTTAAATTTAAATTTTAAATTTAAATTTAAATTTTAAATTTAAATTTAAATTTTAAATTTTAAATTTAAATTTTAAATTTAAATTTTAAATTTAAATTTTAAATTTAAATTTTAAATTTAAATTTAAACTCCTAAACCCTAAACCCTAAATTTTAAACCCTAAACCCTAAACCCTAAACCCTAAACCCCCTAAACCCTAAACCCTAAACCCCTAAACCCTAAACCCTAAACCCTAAACCCTAAACCCTAAACTCCTAAACCCTAAACCCTAAACCCTAAACCCTAAACCCTAAAAACCCTAAACCCTAAAACCCTAAACCCTAAACCCTAAACCCTAAAACCCTAAACTTAAACCCTAAACCCCTAAACCCTAAAAACCCTAAACCCTAAAAACCCTAAACCCTAAACCCTAAACCCAAACCCTAAACCCTAAACCCCCTAAACCCTAAACCCTAAACCCTAAACCTAAACCCTAACCTAAACCCTAAACCCTAAAACCCTAAAACCCTAAACCCTAAACCCTAAACCCTAAACCCTACATTACCTTGAGGCCATATAAACCTGGTATTGCAAAGTATAACATAACATTCTTGAGTTTTGAGAATAGCATATATCATCATTCCTAGGAAAGAAAGGCTATTTCTTGAGTCTATCTTGCTAACAATTTTTTTACCAACAATGACCTACACAGGCATGAATTTCTAGTTTCTCCATTTCACAAACTACTATATGTTCACATTGTGCCCTACCATCCATTACAAAATAAACAATCTAATCTTCTTCGGGAACTAGTGACACGTGATTCTCAAAAACAAAATGATTTATCTCTGTAAATGATTCCTGTTTCTCAAACATTTAGAACAGTAGTAGACGAGTAGTTACATAATTACATTACCTGAACTTGCTTTTTGTAACAGATGTAACAGAACTGACGTGCCTATCAAGTATTTGGACGTTTTTTTCCTGTAACCTGCATGCAAGCATTAGCGGTCGCCTAGGTTATAGTCATCGGAAAAGTCGCGTTGCTCTATTTTTGCATCACCTAAACTTGATGTTATCTGTCTCTTAGTAACCACATTTCTATTATTTGCGTGATGCAGGGCTCACAAGTTTGACTGAAGTGATTAACTATGCAAAACTTAATAGTTTTTTTAAAAAAAAATGTTACTAGATATTTTTTGAGGAAAGTTGAGGCATGCCTCGAGTTTTTGTGGACATCACGTCCCTGTCATATTGGAGTTGACAGAAGCACGATATTTAGATCATGTGTCTTGAAAATGGCTTCATCTGCTTTCATGATGCATTAGGAAAGAAGTACCTATTGGTAAAGTGTTTTTTCCCGTGTGTATTCATGCACAAGGCATCGCCACCGTTAGTAAATTATGCTCTTTTCGATTTTATGCAGCTGATGATGTAGTTCTCTACAAGCATGGAGAGAAATCTGTTGCACTGAAGTCAACCGGATTTTCAAATGTGGTGTTCAAGTCGTACAATAGGTTTGAGGCCTTCCCTATTCCCCATTACGGGTAGCAATTTCCTTTACTTACAATAATTACTCTACTTCTTGAAGACTTGGGCACTACACCGTCCCACAGGAGATGGAAGAAGTCGGCAAATGGCTTACCGCAAACTTGGGTATCGGCAGTTCGTCATCTTGATCGAATGAAAAAAAATGTTCTGAGAAAGGATTTGCGTAGCAGAGTCCAAATAATACCTGTGGTGGTTCCAAAAATTGAGAGGTAAATGGTTGGATAGCGAACTCGGGCTTGGGTATACAGCCATGTCGTAGCTTGGCGTTTTATTATGCAGACATGTCTCACGTAACCTTGTACTCCTGGAATTTCCATAATTTGATATGTTTGGTTGTGGTTGCAATGATATTTTTGTTTCATTGTCTTGGTACTCTTGTTTCTCCTGAATTGATTATCCTAGTTTAGATGTTTTGCCTTCAGCATGAACGATGACATCTTGAGATTTCAGATTTCTAGGAGCAAAAGACGAGATTACTTATCAGATCATATAACTACTAGAAATCGAAAATTTTCTGAGTGTTCTTGGTTCACATACACTTGGGAAAGTTTTCCGTTAATTTCCCGAGTGTCCTCGGTTGATATACACTCAGGAAAAAGAACTTTTCCCGAGTGTCCTTGGTTTGATATACATTCGCGAAAGTATTCTGTTAATTTCCCGAGTGTCCTTGGTTACCATACACTCGGGAACAACCAACTATTCCCTAGTGTTTTTGGTCGACATACACTCGGGAAAGTATTTCATTACGGTGATTGAACCCGTTGTGCCAACTATTCTCCTAAGTGTTAGATGTTTCCCGAGTGTAAAATTTCACGCTTGGGAAAGTTATTTTTCCCGAGTGTAACTCTCGGGAACACTCGGGAAACCAGTTTTATCCCGACTAAACAATCCCGAGTGTTTTTTCCTTACGGCCGACCTTCGGAAATTAGTTTTCCGAGTGTTTTGGGGACTTTCCCGAGTGTTTTGGGCACTTGGCAAAGTAACGGATTTTGATAGTGACTCTCCGGGCAATACACGGAAAGGAAAAGCCATGCAAAGTTTCTTTTGTAATTTACTCGGGGTTGTAATTTCTCCTTTTGACTTCTTGTAATTAACTCAGAGCTTGTATTAACGCTGTATCTTTGCTTTCACAGCCATATTGTAATTTCTGGCGATGAAATCTTGTTACTGTTCTGCCGTTGTTTTAATTAGTTTGCAATTTATTGCTTATTTATGTTTAACTGCACTTAAGTTTTTGGGTTCTTTCATAAGGTTTATGCACATGCAATGGAACCCAAGTAACAAAACTCTGGACTACCTCTCCCTCACGTCTAAAAAAATGACAGCAAAAATATTGCATGTAGTTCAAGTAGATGGTATATTTAGTCTGTCTATTCCTATCTGTATATTTTTCTCGAAACAAAGAGTTTGAGTTTGGACGAATCATGAATTTAGTTAGTCATATTAGATACAAAGTCTACATTCAAAATTATAAAATCTAGAGGAAGGCGGCGTGGAGATGAAGCGTAGTATTATCATCTGCAGTCAGTTGATCGATCGAGCGCAACGATTGCACAGGTGAACGTGCAGCAGACCCCAGAACGAGATAAATATGACCAACGTGCAACAGACCAATGTTCAGACTATTATCCTCATCTTTTTTTATTCTGATGGAGCTCGATGTCGATCGAATCAGCCCATATCTTGACCCATGTTCAGACTATTAATTATCCTTATCTTTTTTATGTGGATGGAGATGTCGGATCGAATCAGTCATAATTTTTTTTAGAAAACAGGGGAATCGAATCAGCCCAGATAGTATTATCCTCATCTTTTTTATTCTGATGGAGATGTCGGATCGAATGAGCCCATAGAATCACCCCCATGTCTTCACTTATGCATTGCATGTGTCAGTTCATAGCATGAAGGTGCATGGGATTGGTTGGTAGACGTTGGCTACCATGCATGTGCTTACTACTGCACTCGTTTCTCATGCTCGGGCGCTAATATCTTGGTCAGCTTATCTTTGCACTCGTTTCTCACACTCATGATGAGACTATTATCCTCATCTTTTTTATTCTGATGGAGATGTCGGATCGAATGAGCCCATAGAATCACCCCCATGTCTTCACTTATGCATTGCATGTGTCAGTTCATAGAATGAAGGTGCATGGGATTGGTTGGTAGACGTTGGCTACCATGCATGTGCTTACTACTGCACTCGTTTCTCACGCTCGAGCGGGCGCTGATATCTTGGTCAGCTTATCTTTGCACTCGTTTCTCACGCTCATGATGAGACTATTATCCTCATCTTTTTTATTCTGATGGAGATGTCGGATCGAATCAGCCCATAGAATCACCCCCATGTCTTCACTTATGCGTTGCATGTGTCAGTTCATAGCATGAAGGTGCATGGGATTGATTGGTAGACGTTGAATTTTTTTCAAAATAATATTATTTTAAAAGATAATTATAAAAATAAATAGATATCCCCAAAAGAAAATACAAATTAGCTCCTTATTGTCAGTTCAACTGGTGACAGATAGCTAGCTGTCACTAGTTGAATTGGCGATAGGGGACGTGTTAACCCTGTTGTTGGTCAGCTCTCGCATGCTTGATTCAAGCATGGCGGCGAAACAACGATCGAAGCATAACCCTATAAACACCCTTTCAAACCTAAAATTCAGCACATGACTTACTTTTAGTCGAAAAAAAGAAGGAAGAGAGAGAGTAGAGGGGAGGAAAGAAGCTAGTGTAGCTTGTTTGTCGATTGCCCACAGCCGGGTAATTTTTTTAACCGAATGGATTACATAGTTTTAGATGTGCGGTTCGTAGTGCGGTATGTTTTACATAATACTTTTGAGTGGATAGTCTAGTTTTAGATTTGTGGTGAATTGTGGAAATGTTCTTTATGGTGCAGTGTGTCAAATATGTCCGACGTCGCCAATTTCAAAATTTACTATGGTCAGGAGACTATTATGGAGGATCCTGAAGGGATTGATTTGCGTTATTTGCAATCGGCGACCATGCCCCTACCAAGACCAGAGCAGCGTACATGGGGCGCTGTGATGCGGTGGTTGTTCCACATATTTCAAGTGGACCGTGATGCGTCACGATTTGAGATTGAGTTGCCTTGCCCCGGCACGACCCACATATTGGGGTGGTGCGGTGAAGGAACAAATTCATGGCAGTCATATGTACGCATGGCGAGGGATGGAGGGTGAAATTTGGTCCTTCTGGCCCAAGTATATGCCAAGCTCACTCCTCCATCCATGGCTGAACAAGAAGGGGTGCTGATGCCAAAGAAGAAGTCTTGGACTCTAGCCACAGCGCGGCGCACACAATAGTTGAAGCTCCCGGAGTTGCTGATACTATCGATGAAGACCCTGCAGAAGTAACTCCTTCAGTCAGGCAAGCTAGCGGGCTTGCTGACGAGGGTGAGGTGTTCGAAGCCCTAGTGTAAAGGATGGATCTCGAAGACCGGGACTACATGGCATTGTCGGAAGATGAAGGTTTCGGCGGCGAGGATGATATGGACGTGACGAGTTCCATCCAAGTGGAACACATACAAATACCTCTCTGACTATTTCACCAAGGAGGCGATGATGCAAACCTAGAGTGGAGAGATGTATGGTTACGCCGTTGTTGGCCATTTCACTAGCCATCCGACATGGGAACAACTAATCTGGGCAGCGGACATTGGTAGGCTCAAGAGAAAGGTTGGCCGACGACAGGTACGGTGTATTAGGAACGACATGGACGAAGCAGAAGGCTTACGTCGTACGAAAGAAGTGCTATATTTGCAGGGAGTCTAGCACACCTTCAAGAAATTCCCCACGAGAAATCCTCAGGACGAAGGAGACATCGGCACTCCGGACGTCACCACGGGGACCTCATCCGGTCGCCCGACTCGACGCAGTCCATATGGGGGACGTTGAGATCGTGGCCACAAGAAAGCACAGACAATAGTAATATGTTATTGCCAATGTTCTGAATTATCATTTTGATTTGAAACAAATTAAGTGTTATGACGTTTTGCTTAATGTTATGTAATATCAGTGTGATTTGTCGTAGTTTTGATAGTAATGGCAAATTCACATTTGTTTTCTTACATAATATGCAGTGCATATACATAAGCAATGTTATGCAAAAGATCATTTCTCCAAAGTTCTCCAGTGTGTATGAATTCCAGGGCACATCGCAATATCACTTACCTTCCTACTTACGAATCATTGATACCTCAATCGTCCTCGCAATTCTTCAGAAATTCACTGCACTAGAACAACATACAACGATCACAAAGTGTTATTGCGAGTCTAACATATTTCCTATCATTGAAAATCTATGAAAATCACAAACAGACCAACCAGTTTAGGGTTTCAAGTAGCTGTCATCAGTTTAACTCGTGACAGGTACATAGACTGGTGACAGGGGGGCAAGAGGGTCCCTATCACCAGTTCAACTGGTGACAGCTAACTATCGCCAGTTGAACTGGAGATAACGAGTCATTTTTGTAATTTTTTGGGATGGCTATTTATTTTTATAATTATCTTTTAAAATAATAATATTTTTTTTAAAAAAATCGGTAGATGTTGGCTACCATCACTAATACAAAAAGGCTAATACTGGATGCTTAATCACAGATGGTAGACCAAAATCGTCTGTATTACATGCAATCACAGACGGTTTTGGTTTAGAGACCGTCTGTGTTATTGGCTGTGCTAAAAACTATCTGTGAATAGGTAATATCACAGACGGTTCATGATGAAAACCGTTTATGAAGTATCACAAACGGTTCATAAAAATAACTGTCTGTGATATTTAGAACTATCACAGACGGTTTTCAACAAACAGCTGTCTATGATACTTCCCAGACGGTTCTTAACACGAACCATCTGTGATAATTTAATGTTTTGGCTCCTGTGCGATGCGTCTCTTCGTCTCCTGCGTCGACGAACGATGCGTCTCTTCATCTCGCGTGCTGACGTTACATACGATGCGTCTCTTCGACGTTTTATAAGAATGATCATCGCGCGCCATGGTGAGCACACATGATATTGAATACGTACGCCATGGTGAGCACCCAGAGCATGATTGCTAGGACCAAGTTGGCAAGGAGGTCGACGATCGCCGTCCTTCCTAACGATGTCATCGTCCACATCGTCGACCTCGTGGCCACAAGCTCTCCCTAGCCCATGGCTGACCTCTACAGCCTATGAGCCACGTACGTGATGATTTCGTTTTGTGTCCAATATCCAGTTCTGAACTGTGAATTTGACTATAAGCAACAATTAACGACCTTAATTTGGCCCGTTAATTTTCTCTTATGGAGTAATTAATTCTTGTATTAAGATTCAGTCGTCTTGAATTTTAGTTACAAGGCCATGCACAAGGCGTCCATGAAGCGCGCCGTGGGGAGGCACGTGGCACTGGAGCGGGAGGAGGCAATGAAGTGGCAGGACAACGAGCACTACCTCACTGTCATCAACCACCTGGCGGCGCCGGCAACCTAGAGGCCTGCTTCATCGTCGGCCTCGAGCTTGTCTTCACGCCCCAAGACATGCAGCACGGCCTCATGTTCCTTGAACGGGCGGCCATCGCCGCCTCCTCCTCTACACGGGTGGCGAGGCGTATGACGCCGAAGCACTACATCGAGCGGTCGGCGCGAGCCGTCGATGGCGGAGTGCGAGATGGTCAAGAGGACCAGCAGAGTGCGGGCGGTGCTAGAGGCTCACCGCGGACATGGTCCGTGGCGGTGTGGAAAAAGGATGGCTAGGCATTGGGCGAGTGTGGGCCTTGTCGAAGGATGGCCATCGGTGCCACGAGCACCGCGCGGTGTGGAAGGGTGGGGCGACTACTGCTTTTCTTCTGCGATAATGACCGCGAGGATTAGGCATGAGTATGTCAATTTCTTTGTAGAGGTGTTGGACTACTTGCCATAAAATTTATTAAAATTAATGCCAGGCAAATCTTTTGGAAATCTTGAATGCTGCTCCCAGGAATTTCGGTGCATTTTTCTAGAATTTTTGGGCCTTATTAACTATTTTCTAAAAACCTTTTCCGCTTTTCTGTATTTTCTTTAATTCAAAGAGCAATTAAAAACCTCAAATTCGCTTTGGGCCGAAAGCCACCCTGCGGCCCAGCTTACCAGCCCACCTCCGCACTATAGCCCGCGCACTGTGCCTTCCTCTCTTGTGGACCGTCCGATCAAGATTGGACGGCCTGATCAAGATGGGAGGTTCGGACGGTCCGAACGTTCCCAAGTGTTGTGACCTTCCGATCAAGATTGAACGGCCCAATCAAGATGGGAGGTTCGGACGGTCCAAACGTCCCCAAGCGTTGTGGACCGACCGATCAAGATTGGATGGTCCAATCAAGATGGGAGGTTCGGACGGTCCGAATGTTCCCAAGCGTTGTGGACCGTTCGATCAAGATAAGTATCACTAACGGTTCCATAATAGAACTGTCTGTAATATCCCTTTATTAATAACAGCCCCCGCGCTAGGGTTTGTGTCCTAACTCGTCACTCCCCAGCACCCGTTCCCCTCCCCATCGCGCGCTAGGGTTCGGGACATTGGGCTCCTGCATCGCGCCTCCCCGTCGTCGATTTGACTTCACCGCCGCCAAATCGACCACGCCCCGCCATCTCCCGTGCCGAATCGACGTCGCCGCCATCTCCCTCACCATCTCCTCTGTCGAATCGAGCTTGTCCCACCATCTACGCTGCCGAATCGAGCTCGCCCCACCATCTACATCGTCGAATCAAGGTACGCCGCTCCCCTGTGCTCTCGCGCCGCAGCTCCCTCTCCTCCCATGCTCTGCTGCTCTGCCTCCAAGCGCTGCTGCGTGCTATGTGCTGTGATGTGCTCTGCTTTATGCTTTGTGATTTGTGATCAACTGATGAACTGAATACTGTGGAGGCTTGCTGATCTGCTTTGTGCTTTGTGATTTGTGATCAACTGATGAACTAAACTGATTTGCTTGTTGATCTACTATGACTAATGCCTACATTTGGCTTAAATCCATATACTGCTTGCTAAATACTGAATAAGTGAATATTGATATACTCCGTCGCCAACACCACGGTTCACTGCAACCATTGCCGCATCGCACTGAGGTAAACTACTCCTCTTTATTCTCTATCCCGCTCCCTTCCCTTTGCTCTGTGATGGTGTTGGTGATGATATGGATGATACTGCTAGTGTGGCATGAGCCCTTGAGTAGCATTGAGTGGTGTTCTGATATACTTGTATTGTTTCGAGCATGCAATTTATACATTCTGATATACTTGTTATCCTACATCACAGTTGATAGTATCTTGATAGATTTTGTTCCTGTGTAATAAGTTAATTTTGGTTGATTTGCTTGAACTAGTCTGAATATATTAGCAAGTTTTAATCTTGTGCAATTAGCCTTCAAAGAGCAATAATCAATCTTCTTAATCTTACCTTTGCCTGTGTAATCAACTAACCTCTTGCCATTCAACTAGCCTCTTGCCATTCATTTCACCTTTGCAGTGCGTCCTACCATTCTATTCTTGATCTCTTCTCTATAAAGTCTCTAAGTAATGGTTGCTACGCTTTAAAAGCGGCATCATATTATATATATATATATATATATATATATATATATATATATATTGTTCATAATCTCTCGACCACTTTTAGGGGTCATCCATGCGACATGAGGGGAAGGCAACAGCAACGAGCAACTTCATCGAGCCTGCAAATTCAAAAGCATAGGCGCTAGGAGAGCGTCGGGACATCAATTACGGATGTCATCGATGAAGTAATTGGGCGTCGCTATGTTCAAAAGTGGCGTGGACACGTGAGTACTCCGTGGGAAGTGGCTTCATGTATCGACAAACAACCATTCCTTGATGTCAAGTCACCATAGAACTAAGTTTCTTTGATCTAAGTTCTACGGTGACTTGACATCAAAAATGGTTGGTTGCTCATACATCAAGCCACTTCGATCGGATTATGCGTGCTCACATCACTTTCTGAACATAGCGACGTCCAATTACCTATCGACAACATCTAGGTAATTGCATGTCCTGATGCTCTCCTGGCAGCCATGCTTTTTGAATGTGCAAGGGCTCGATGAAGTTGCCCATGGCTGCTGTCCTTCCCCCCTGCTGCATGAACGACCCCCCAAAAGTGGCTAAGGGACTATTGATACGGGGGATGCTAGATCTTCACGACGTAGGATCGATGATAACTTTGGATCCATGTAACCTGACGAACCGATGACGTCAACCATTGTCAAAACAGCAACCTGCGACAAAAGAATTCGCCCAACCACACGCTCGTGATCCCGTCTACCCGACCACACAAAGTAGATGTCAGAACCCGGGATTAACATCCCAGATCCTCTGTGCATTTCTGAACTAGTCCCATGATCAGTAGCTAGTTCATACAGTAAACAAATATGATAACAAATTCATATCACGACTTTATTAATAATCAACGGAGTTTATTACAAAAGACGCTTACAGCCAACAATAAAGAATACAGCGAAAGACGAAGATGTAGTAGGGTCCAGTTAATCTGCCACAGGCAATCGACTGGGGAAGCGGCCTAGTCGCCATGATCCAAACCTGAAGCGAAGTCCTTCTCCTCTGAAATTTTATTTGCGTAAAGCAAGTATGAGCACAACTTCCGTGCTCGCAAGTTACACCCATCAAGTAACAGAATGACATGCATACATGGTTGTAACAGTAGAAAGGCTTATAGGGTTATTTGGGCAAAACAACATTTGACATTAAATACCATACTAAGTTCAGAAGCTCAAGATTTATAAAATCTAAAATGGATTTTTAATTGATAAATATAGTGTAGGCACCAACCTAGCACCAACATAAACACGGGCACCAACCCGGGCTTCAACCCATAACTTTTCTCATGGACACCCATCCATGACAAAATAGTTTTACAAAAACATTTTGAAATTAAAACTAGAGTCTAACTTTGAGTAGTTTCTGCTAGCATGTCCGTAACCGTGGACACGGCTATTCGAATAGTTTTACATTCTGCAGAGGTTGTACAACTTTACCCACAAGAGATAATCAACTTGCACTATCCGTATCACACACTTCTGTAGGTGTGCGACTAAGTGATTATCATGAGGCCTTTACAATGTCCTATCTTAATGTATTTATACCCTAAGGTTTTTTGCCATTGGACTAACCATCCTCAGGAGCCCCTCTTGCGCCGGTGGGACTCTTGTGCATTCGACACCCACACCAACAATATATCACAAATGGCACTAAGACATCACAAATTATTTAGCTTCATCTGTCCCACACGGACTTGTGGTAGTGCGGTAAGGCGTAGCATCATGCGCTCGAAGACCGGTCCTTAACTGACTTGGGCGTCTTCCAAATAAAACCCTGGGTCTTAACCCTAACCAGATTAAGTCCGTGGATAAACCTGCACCCACATATCATCCATCTCGCCCAAGTCCAAACCCATTTTTGATTTTATTTAGAGTAAAACCCTCTTTATAAACCTTCTATGGTAACACAATACTATAGAACCAATTTAAATCAAATGTGTAAGATTTGGCTAAAAACTTCCCAAATACAAGATTTGATCTAAGCATTGGCTAAGCATATGATTAATTTTAATATCAGTTTGTCTAATGGTGACAAGGTATGCACGTTCAACATTCAAATTGGCCATACAAGGAAGATTGGAATAACTACGCAATTAAAACAGGGAATTAATAATTGTATAAACATATGCATGCAGTAATAATTTAAAGAAGAATATAAATAATTTGAAATAATGGGATCAATATGATCAAGGGTATAACTTGCCTTGCTTGATGAGGTGATGTTGTTTTCCTTAACAGATCACTTGGTACTGAGGTGATGTTATTTTCCTTAACAGGTCACCTAGTACTGAGGTGATGTAGTTTTCCTTAACAGGTCACCTAGTACTCACAAGTACTTTTTTCAGGTAGTCCAAGTGTACAATCACGATGATCATACAGTCAAAATTAATCCTCTTAGGTTGCTCTTCAAACGGCGTCTAAATCTGACTCTCCGAAGTCGTCGAAAACTAACGTGAAAATAAGCTAAATTCAAACTAAATTCAAATAACAATTCAAATTAACTCCAAATTAAATAATTTTAGTTTAGTTAGCTAGATCTTGAATTTAGATAAATTTAGAAATTTGAATGGGCTCAATCGGAGTTTGGATGCAAAAGATATGAGCTTCGGAAGATTGGAAATACATAAAATGACAGATTTAGGGTTAAAAGAATTACTGGTCAAATGAGCTCAAATTAAATAATTTTGGTTTAGTTGGCTAGATCTTGATTTTATAAGAATTTAGGAATTTGAATCGACGAAATCGGAGTTCGTATGAAGGAATACGAGTTCCTGGAAATTCTAAATATTAGAAACCCTAATTTTCAGATTTTTATGAATTTCTTGAATTATTTTCCTAAATGAAATTCTAGTTATTGCGCAAGGTGACGTCAGCAGAGCTTTTTCGGCTGAAAATAAAAAGAAAAAGAAATTTGACCGTGGGACCCACTGTAAGTGACTCGTCTCACATGGACTGGGTTTACGGGTGATTGAGACTGCGGGGGGGGGGGGTGGACTGTGCCACGCAGATATTGACCTGGACGCCACATGGGCAAAAGGTGGCGACGTGGCGCCGGGTGGCAGTGACGTGGCGACGCCATGTTGGCTTCGAGCTCACCGGCGCTGTGCGCCGCGGCGAGCTCCGGCGAGGGCATGGGTGGGAAGAGGGTGGTGAGAGGATCACAATGCTTACCCCGACGATGGCTAGGCGCGAAGAGAACGTCGGCGGCGAGGTCAAAAGCGGCGACGAAGTTCGGGTTGACGGCGGCGGCTGGCTCCGGTGGGTCTCCGGTGAGGGAAAGGCGCGCACCGGGACGACGAGAAGGCTACGGTGCTGATGGTGTAGGCGGCGACGGCGAGGAGGCGGTGTCGACGTCGGAAGTGGCGGAGGAAGAGCTTGCGGCCGGCGGTGACTAAAACCCAAAATCCGACGACTAGAGGAGAGGGGAGAAGAGGTGAATGATGGTGGCGGGGTGAGGAGAACGGCGCGCACCTAGTGCTCTATTTATAGGGGCCGGGGGAGGCCGAGAGCGGGAGATCACGTGCGCGGAGGTGGCGACGACCGGTTCAAAATTCCAGCGATTGCGCGCGAGAATGAGGGGAAGATGGCCTGAATGGGCGCGGTGGAACGCGGGACTTTTAATGCACACGACCGCGTGAGGGGAGAGGGCGAGAATCGCGGCGGTAATTGAGCTCCCCGCGATTCGGTCATGGCGGCGTCGGCTCGGCTACGTGAGGAAGAAGAAAGGAGGAAGAAGATGGGAACGGGAGGAGGAGGTCGGGTGCGGGATCGCGGCGGCGGTGCGGGGCGTTCGGCGATCGCGCGCGGGCGAGGCCAGCGGCACGGAGAAGGTGGCATGATCAGGGGACTTGAATGCGCGTGACCGCGCTAGGAAAGAGGGAGGGATTCGCAGGGTTGATGAAGCTCAACGCGACGCTAATGGCGACCGTGCGTGTGGGCGAAGAAGAAAAGCGGGGAGAAGAAGGGTGACGTGGCGAGCGGCGTTGGGCGTCGGTTGCATCCAAGAGCCGAGTGGCGGGTCGCGTGGATATTTGTTGGCGTCAGATTCAAATCGGACGGTGAGGGTGAGAGAGAGGGAGCGGTGGGAGGAGTTGGCTGAGATGGGCCGGAGGCGCAGAGGAAAAGGAGTGGGCCAAGGAGGTTTCGACCCACAAGGTTTTAGGCTATTTAAAATTGATTTTCTAATTGATTTAATTTTAGGAATTCAAAATAGCTTTAGAAAATAGCAAATAAATTCCAAAAATTATGAGAAATTTCACAGAAATTCTCTTATTTATTTTGGACTTAATTAAAATAGTTCTAACTTATTATTGGCTATTAATTTTGCAAAAATAAACTGTTTTGGCTTTAAAATATTTAGGAAAAAGCTTTTAAAAACTCAGAAAATTCTAGAAATTAATTAAGATTTTATTTTCCAGATCAAACCAACTTAAACTTCAAGAACTTCAAATAAATTTTAAATTTTGACTTTTACAACTTCAGAAATTCAAATAAGACAATCAAACTCTTTCAAAATCCAATAAAATAATAACTTTTATTT
The DNA here is from genome assembly GCA_036346255.1 of Ampelocalamus luodianensis. Lineage (NCBI taxonomy): Eukaryota > Viridiplantae > Streptophyta > Magnoliopsida > Poales > Poaceae > Ampelocalamus > Ampelocalamus luodianensis. The sequence goes on along the minus strand of JAYEVH010000456.1, from coordinate 107,132 downwards.
ATTTAATTTTGGTAACAGCACTTTGGGATGTTACAGTAGACGTGTCGCCGCTCCTGCAAAACACAAGGATTCACTAGAACAACGGGGTTGAGAACGTTCAATTCCCCTCTAGGTTGCACTGTATGTCAAACCCTAGGAAGAACAAACGTATAACTCTCTTTCTGAAATAATAGATTCATATTCGTGATCCCTTCCCAATGTAGTGGTGATCGGGTTATTTAACTCCCATGCACGGCCAAACCTAGGGCCGGCTATGTTCTGGCTTCGTCCATCGAATGCGTAACTGACTCAACTTACTAAATAGGAATTACATGACCGATTCGGCCCAAGTAATTAAAGCACGCAGGCTAACCAGATTTCCAGCCGAGTCCACACGTTCGGCCTTCTCTGTCTATCACAATGCAAACAGACAAGGAATCACTTTAAATTGATTCGACCTTCTCTGTCCATCAAGATGCAAAACAGCCAGGAGCATTAATTTAGTGCTTGAGTATTTCCTTTTCTTCCTTTACATGCATGAACAACACACATGCATCTTGTTCCTAAAACATCTCACGTATGCATGCATGCAAGCTTCACGTGGCTTCATGTACGCTTCTTGCTCCATTGTTTTTTTGGTTTATGGCATGCTTCTATATATGTATAACTATACCAACATAACATGGAACTATTAGGCAGTATCATATTCTCATTAGTAAGATTAAAATAATTTAAGAGTGAGTTCACCTGTTGGTTAATTAATTTAGCTCTAGTTCTTGTCATTGGACACTTATGCAGATCATGATTAACATCTTGTATACTTGAAGAGATGGACGATGCACTTGTGTCGGGGATGTCCTCATCATCCTTTCCTTCTTCAAGAAAAGTCGTCCTCCGCTTTTGATGGCCTGAAATTGTACTAACCAAAGAATACAACGTATATGCATGGTATATATATATATTTGTCATCCACACTTCTTCCATTGAGCACATTATGATTATGATTTCCTGAAAGTATTCTAAACAAAGAAAATAATGTACATGCGTGATATATGTATGCATAATTTTTTTTTTGTCATTCTCGTTATTTTGCACAAACCAATTTACACAGCAGCAGCTATAGGATGTATTTGGTATATAAATTTTAGTACTCCATTTATTCACATCATTCTTCCTCTCATAAGAAAAGGTCGTCCTCGACTTTTCTAAGTACATGGATAAGATATTAAAGGGACAAACTAGATCAAGTTGTTCAAATACAGGGAGAAAAATTTTTAGAGCCTTCTATGCTTTAACTACGCTACTCTGATTACTTATACATGAAATGATGAACAAGTAGGCTTAAGAAATCTTTCTAAACAGCAAGCACTATTATTCAAACTTATCTCATTGTGATCATGACATGGCACAAAAGATTCTTTATCCAAAACATGCAATTTCAATTCATCAAGCTTACCACATGTAATGCATATTCGATAAACATAGAACTTGCCATCTACACCACAATCTCCAATCAAATTGAACATATATGTGTAGGCATAAGTACTAAATAGTGATTTTAAACATGAAATTTCAGCAACATTCTCAACCACTCTAGATAGCTCTCTAGGATCATCAAACATGATATAGTACAAAGAATCACTAGGAGATACTCTAGTAAGAACTTCCTTATGAGTAATGAATTCCATATTATGTAAATTAAGCATATTAAATTCAGAAAGTGGAATTTCCATTTGATTCAAAGAGTTCTCACAATTACTAACCTTTTCTTGATGAATTAACAAATCAGCACCAATGTTGTTACCTTTAGCGTTCTCCTCAGATGATATAGGTGCTATAGGTATCAATTCATCATAATCTGACCATGGGACAACAAGCACTCCTCTACTCTTGGTGATCCCCTCATCTTTTGCTTCCAATGGTGCCGGTTGTTGAATATTCAACTCCTCTTCTTTAATGTCAACCTGCACAATGTGAGAAACAACACTAGAAGTAGAAAGTAATTTGTTAATTTCAGCAATAACCTCACTTTTACTATCTTCTACTTCGCTCATTTATTTTGGTGTATCCCTCACACTCTCAAATTGGATGCTCTCAACCTCACATATGGTGGAATCACACAGCTCACAGTTTTCAACACTCTCACTCAATTTATCTATGTGGCTCTCATCCTCACATGGGTTTTGAAGCATCTTATCTTCCATTAATCGTGGGCCAGCAATGGCGCAATTGCCATCAACCACGATCTCGTCATGTACTGCGGGTTGTGACGGGGCAGCACTACTCGTCTCCTTGGTCGAAGAAGAATTCCCACGCTTGACCATCTTCTCAAGTGACACACAAGTGGATGAATGAGAACTAAAGAGTCGACGCAGATTCAACTGATGTGCGTGCCAGTCTTTAAGTCTCTTTTCCACCTTCATATCATATTTCACAAAATCTTGCAGACTACGAAAATATTTATCTTGAAGTGCAGCAACGATTTGAAAATTCAAGCCTTCTTTGAAGTATTTCTTTTCTTGATGCGCACTAGTGATTTTTGCACGGCGCATTGCATGATTCAGCTTAACATAGTAATCTTGGACAACTCTACATCCTTGTGCAATGCTCTCCACATAGCGTAGTAGCTCCCACTCATAATAGGATGGAACAAATTCTCTTCTCAGGGACCCTTTTAATTTGACCCAAGATGTAATGAGTCGTTTCCCACTTAGTTGTCGCCACCATCTAGAGGCATAGTCCTCAAAAAACAAAGTGGCCACTCTCACTTTCTTGGCTTCTGATTCGAACTTCTGGGATGCAAGCTCGAACTCCATGTCTTGTACCCACTCAAGATACTCCTCTGGATCATTACTACCATAGAAAGGAAGATATGTATACTCACAATCTGCCATGGTTAGTAGCAAAGCAAAGAAAAACTATATATGTGGATACGGAAGTTTTTATTTGTGGAAATCACTCAACCTCACCTTCTCTTACCGACTGAAGTTCTTATGCATCCTTGGTGGAATTGAAGAGCTGCACGCACTTTGGTGTTGGTAGACAACACAAGGTGATAGATTAAGCGAATTCAATTGCACAAGCACTGTTAAACAATGGCTTATTTATGGAGCTTGGAGGGAAAAGTATTTGCCTATGCAATCTGAAATTTCTAGATATTGTAAAGCTAGGTAACAATCCAAACTAGAATTCAATGCCTAGTTGCTGATCCAAAATATTTAAGAGAAGAACGAAGCAACTCACACACAAAGATGATGAAACTTAGTGCAATCAAATGAATGAGCTAATATATAAAAATATAAGTGATGAACAACTAGCTCGTATTGCACAAGTTATAGAGAGACGCTAGCTAATTGCTCGAAGTTATATAATAGGGCACAAGATTGCTCAAAACAATGAAATAGCACAATCTGAAAATAGATACCTTCTAGGTGTGCTCACAAAACAATACTGGTCAAGCACTTTTTTTCTTTTTTTTTGTCTCTGTCTTTTTTTTTGGTTCTCCTTTGTTTTTCTTCTCTCTTTTTTTCTTCTTTTGTTTTTTTGGTACTTTGGCCAACAAAAAAAATTCACATATAGCAGCACAAGCCTATTAGGTACATCAAAAACTCACAAGCTAGATGGTGCAAGAAGACAACGAGCAGCCCTAGAGCAATATCAACAAGCTAGTCTGAAATAGGAGCAAAGTATTCGCAAAGGTTTGAATTAGCTCACAAAAGATATATATAAAAGTTTTTTTTGCAATGCACTGTAGCTGAGCACAGTATTAATCATGTACTGTAGCAATTTGGCTACCGCACTGTGGCGCAAATGTGAGCGGTTTTTTCTTTCACGCGGTACGGCAGAAGCATACGACTCTGCAACAGCGACTGTGCGCACTGTAACAGCACTATGCGATACTGTATCTGAGTGTGTACTGTAGCACACTATTCACAACACTGTAGCAGCTATGCACTGTAGCTCACGTACAAGCTACTTTTGCTGCGCAACTTGTGATGGCGACGTAATGCGCACTACAGCGCAGGGCGGCAAAAATTATCACGCACGCACTGTAGCTAAAGGTTGCCGAACTGTAGCGCGCGGGTGTTTTGTTTTCCACGCGCCTGGTGGCGAAGATCTACTGCACGCTACTGTAACAGATCGGAACCACATTACAATGTGTACTGTAGCAATTTCGCTACTGTAGCATGTTTCTCCGCGATGCAGTGACAATGGATATTTTTTGAACCGACTAACGGATTGGAAACAAGAATTTAAAGCTACGCAAAGGAAATAAAGATCAGCGACTAAACACAGTTTCTAATGGATCAAAACCTAACAAAACTCACAAGAATTAACAGATTAGACTACGGGCTAAAGAAATTTTTTTGTGGTTTTTTGTGTATAGGATAGAAAATAAATCTAACTACGGGTAAATTGATCCTACCGTGGCAACCAGTGCTCTGATACCAAAGATGATACGGGGATGCCCGATCTTCATGACGTAGGATCGATGATAACTTTGGATCCGTGTAACCTGACGAACCGATGGCGCCAACTACTGTAAAAAAAGCAACCTGCGACAAAAGAATTCGCCTAACCACACGCTCGTGATCCTGTCTACCCGACCATACAAAGTAGACGTGTCGCCGCTCCTGCAAAACACAAGGATTCACAAGAACAACGGGGTTGAGAACGCTCAATTCCCCTCTAGGTTGCATTGTATGTAAAACCCTAGGAAGAACAAACGTATAGCTCTCTTTCTGAAATAATAGATTCATATTTGTAGTCCCTTCCCAATGTAGTGGTGATCGGGTTATTTAACTCCCTGCACGGCCAAACCTAGGGCCGACTACGTTCTGGCTTGGGCCATCGAATACGTAACTGACTCAACTTACTAAATAGGAATTACATGACCGATTCGGCCCAAGTAATTAAAGCACGCAGGCTAACTAGATTTCCAGCCGAGTCCACACGTTCGGCCTTCTCTGTCTATCAGAGATGCAAACAGACAAGGAATCACTTTAAATTGATTCGACCTTCTCTGTCCATCAAGATGCAAAACAGCCAGGAGCATTAATTTAGTGCTTGAGTATGTCCTTTTCTTCCTTTACATGCATGCACAACACACATGCACCTTGTTCCTAAAACATCTCACGTATGCATGCATGCAAGCTTCACGTGGCTTCATGTAGGCTTATTGCTCCATTGTTTTTTTTTGGTTTATGGCATGCTTCTATATATGTATAACTGCACCAACAAAATATGGAATTATTAGGCAGTATCATATCTCATTAGTAAGATTAAAATTATTTAAGAGCGAGTTCACCTGTTGGTTAATTAATTTAGCTCTAGTTCTTGTCATTGGACACTTATGCAGATCATGATTAACATCTTGTACACTTGAAGAGATGGACGATGCACTTGTGCCGGGGATGTCCTCATCCACTATGAACAATATATATATGATACCGGTTTTAAAGGTATAAGCAGCAACTTCTTGGAGACTTTACAAAGAAAAGTCATCACAGACGGTTTCAGCTACAAACCGTCTATAGAGAAAAGTCATCACAGATGGTTTCAGCTACAAACCGTCTGTGATAGATGAATCATCACAGATGGTTTCATCTACAAACCGTCTATGATAGATCCCTATCACAGATGGTTCTGCGCTCATAACCGTCTGTGACAGTGTGCATCACAGACAGTTTAAAAACTGTCTGTGATGACCTCATGTCATCACTGACCCATAAACTCAGACGGCTCACGAAACCGTCTATGATAACGTTTTTGAACGTCTCTGAAGATCTTTTCTATAGTAGTGCATGCATGTGCTTACTACTGCACTCGTTTCTCACACTCGCCCTAATATGGCAGTTAGCTTAAATCAATTCTGTACTACCAAAGTATCATGCAGAATTAGTGGGGCCCACAAGCTTGTGGGACCTACCTGCACACCTGGACCCACCAAAATGCATGAAGTTGCTCCTCTGAATGCTGTACCATCTCCAACAAATTTCATTTAATTTCGTGAAAATTTTATGGTGTGAACGCGTACGGGGCTAAAGTTCAAAATACAGAAGTCTTATGAAAGCTACCTGCGCGTGCCCGTGGGGCCCACGTGCTCGCTGGGTCTGCCAATATTCGCAAAATTGCTCCTCTACACACTGAATCACCCCTAACAAATTTCAGTTGACTACGTGAAACATTTACACCGGGAATGCGAGGTTTAAGTTTAAAATACTAAACTTTTTACGAAACTACATCTACAAGCCAGTGGAGCCCACCTGTGCGGTTGGGCCTATCAATGTGCACAAAGTAGCTAGCTCCTCTTCACACTGAATAATGTCCGACAAATTTAAGCTGACTGTGAAAATTTTATAGCGTGAATGAGTGGTTAAAATTCCAAATACTGAACTTTTACGAAATAAGAAGCTTGCGTTTCCATGTGACACCTAATCAGACATATTGGAATTGAAATCTTCTAGAATCAAATTCAAATTCTACTAAAATAGGATTTGGAATCCAATTGAATGAATCAAATTCAATTGTTAGGAGCCAAACAGGGTGTTGGAGATTTTTTTAAGAGGAACCATGTTGGAGAATTTTCAAAATTAAGTTATTATATTTTGTATATAGATAGCATATGTTGTTCGTTGATAAAGGGGAGAAGAGTTGTGAGCAATACTAATCAAGTTTTGAAGTGACAGCATGCATGAGCGTGTCACGTGAATACCAACTAATGCTGAGTTCTGGGTACTAGTTATGGATTTGGCTGAGTTCTCAACTGTACCAAGTAATTAGTTTGTTTAATCAAATTCGGTGAGACCATGTGATGGACCTCCCTAATGTCCACTAATGTGATGACGAGTAATTGACAACGTTGTTTAAAGTATGAGTTTGAAAAGAGTTGGAAATAGGGCAGTTCTTCGTTTTTATACCAGGCGGATCATTCTGTGTGGGGACCCAGGTTAATTTCATAAGACCTAAATCCTCCAGGTCATACGAAAGTAACTCTGAGCCTTCAAGATCTGAAATCCAAATTAATCTAATTTAAGTAAAAGGACCCGGCTGATAACAAGGTAATCAACCCGCATACCACTCGAAGGCGTATGCATCAAACCGATTCCTAGTAGCCCGAGTCTACACTTAAATGAATCAAATAGCAATTTAGAACTTCGGATATGTGTCTGGTGTTAGCTCCCAAGATTAGCAGCTAACACACACATATCATTAACAATATTGTACACAGTCATACATAGTACATACAACATAATAACAAGATCTCATACAAGCATATGACTTATGTCCATAATTTACATACGTGACCGACCAGCCAAATTAAGGATCAACAAGAAGTACGCAGCGGAAAACAAGTATTATGAACCAAAAATTCCAACAAGGTGTGTCCAAGCCCAGTGGCAACCGAGTGGGGTTAGAAACAACGTCATTCGTTAGCGTCACCGAAATCGGCGCTAACGAATTGATTGATCGTATAGTCATCCTCACCTGAAGCAATGTGGATAATCCGATTAAGTACAAATGTACTTGCAAGTCTTACACAAAATAAAAATTATACATGCCAATGGATGATCAAAAGAGAGGCTTTAATGGCTTAAGTTTTGCATAAAAGCACCAATTTTCAGCCCTATACATATAGTTTGTAAATGCCATTTGGCAAACACAAATTTATGAAAAGAAATTTAAGTGACAATGATATATACATAGATTAAACAATAACAAAGTGGCAGCCCACTTTGATAAACTAAAATGCATGACAAATCGGTCATGCCGATACCAAGTAGTAGCCCATGTCAATTTTAATTAAGAGTCTAATGATGAAGTCATTCAAACCAAGTGTTGTCCGTAACCGTGGACACGGCTATTTGAATATATTAAATCCCTGCAGGGGAGTACAACTTTACCCACATGTCTTGATCAGCCCGTAAACCTTCGAATAATGACACACTTCCTAAGGTATGTCAGCCGGGAGATCGTGACTCGATATTTTTCAACAAGACGACCTTATTGAGTTGACTCACCCATGCGAGATGAAACCCCAACTTAGTACAAGTTATTTATAGATCTTGCTAAGCAGGCACACAAGTTGTGTTGGAGATACTGATACAATATACAAAAAGAAAAATAGTGCTCCCTTGCACATTATAAAACATTGTATCGGATCCTACGAACATATGATTACACACATGATGTCCTCATACCACGTGTTTCAACTCAATAAAACATTCCCTTTACATGACCAAGCGGCACGGCGTGTGGAAGTACAAGCATTACTTGAATTGGCAACCCAGGTTCGTTCCTTAACGACCGAACAAGTCTTTTCGTAGTACCCGATTCTCGTACGAAGGCACCCACGCTACTAGCCACTTGTCGGATCAAAACCAGTTTTAAGTAGACAAATTTTAGACTAAAAACTAGATTCGAAGATCTGGACAAAATCATAAAAGTAAAAATTGTTCCGTGTTTCCCACAATTGACGGCTAACCCCATCAACCGAACTAACGTATCTACTGACTTGCATGGCTAAGCATTGATATAAAGGGTAAATAACATCACATGACAACTGACTTAAGCATAGCTGTATGGAAATATCAAGGATAACATGCAAGAGTTAGGACATAGCTAACTAGACTCACAAAATATCGATATATCGAAAATAGCAAGCAAACAAGTATCATTGCAATTCAAAATACTGGATTATCAAAATTTGGGATCAACATGATGCAAAATGATGCTTGCCTTGTTGGAAGTCCACTCGCTCAACCTTTGGCACGCAATCATTCACTTCAAGCAATACGGGCTCTAGAGAAAGAACACGTAATCGAATAAACAACGAGAAAACCGAGAAAATTCAAAATGCTAAAAAATGCATGAAATGTATACAGTAGTGATATTATGATTTTATATGAATTAATGTGACATGTGGGCTGCACATATCATAGGCTCGGTGCACTAAATAGTGCATGGACCAAAGGTCCATGAGCTCGGCCCACCGATCCATTGCTTAGTGCACTATGAACTTATTGAACCGAGCCCGCATGTCAGCGTCATAATGGAAAACCAGATCTTTAACTCCCTCATTTTCTGTTCACGGGGTCCACTCGTCAGCGAAACAACACATCATTAAATCAACAGCTAAGCAATGATTAACCTTAAACCGACCAGGATTTTCCCTAATGATCATGCTATAGTGATTGTCCGAGTTTGGACAACAGAGTGCACGTGGCCATGATTTTGCCCGTATCGCCGGCGATGCGGTCCATGGGTCGCCGGCGATGCGGTCCATGGTGACGCAAGTGAGTGCCAGAAATGGAACCCCCGTTGCTGTTAATATTCTTGCATTCTTTCCAGTTAGTGTGTATTGTGTAGCAGTTAATATTTCCACTAGTCCTTATTGTTTCTCTTTTTGAAGATTTTATTAATTTGGTGTCCTGCATATAAGTTGTCATGAACCACCTATCTAATTAGGTGTTAGAGCACACAACATTTCATTTATGTTTTCAAAGCTGTTTGCGTAGGCTGTGTCCTACTTTAGTAAGTAACTTGCCTGATTACTTGGTTCCATGCTTCTGATGTCTCTGTTCTTAGCTAACACAATGAAACTTCTTTATTCCCTTGGTTTACTGTTTTTAGTTAATAATCAATAATATCTGACTTTCCAAACTTTCCTGTGCAGGTGTTAAACTTTATGTGGTTGAAATTCTTTCTTATTTGGCGCTACTTCGGGTTTTGGTCACTGGTAATTAAACATTGAACTTCTCTACTCAGGATGCTCCATTGTGCAGTCTTGTATGTTTTACCTCCTCTTGAAAAGAAAATATAAATATAGATAACATTGGCATGAACACAACTGTGTTCTGATCTCAACATATTTTTCGTGTTATTTGCATGTTTTAACGCTAAGCGGTTCATTGCAGGTAGGAGTTGAAACACCTGAAAACATGCCTATGTGTATAAATAATTGTCACAACCTAGAGAATTTCTAGAAAACCTGGCATGCTTCTTTTAACAGATGGTTGGTCAGGTTTGTGTTAAAGTAGGCAGTTTAAGCACTATCTCTATAAACTCTTCTGTGCTGCCACACGTATATGTGCTTGGAGACATGATTATACTGTGCCTTGCTAGCATTTTTTCACACAATATATAGTTCATTGATGTTCATAGGCTTACTGCTCTTTGATGTATGCATATGAGATGTATGCAAGAAATTTATAGGCATTGGTTAGTCCTTACCTAAGTGTAGATTTGTTTGATCAACCGCTCACTTCCTGCAGATACTTGTACATTCCTCTTGGTGGCTCTCAAAGAAAGCTACTTAGAATCTAGGTGATATTCACGTTTGTAGCAGTCTAGCATGATCTGGAATGGTAGCTTCTACAAAACCTACAGTTTATTTATTTAATATGTCGACATATCAGTTGTGATGGCTTACTTGGTCCATTTATTGCCTTCTCCTAAACAGGAAACTTATTTAATGGACATGGTTAACTTGCTTAATTTGTTCTGAAATATAGGTCAAATCTTTATCCAACAATTTTCAGGTGACGTTTCTCTCAGAACTGTGATTCGATAGACTATATAGTCTTTAGGATGTATGTTTTCTAAATTATGGTTAAATGGTGCAAAAGACAATTGAGGGCAGTTAATCTACCAGGAATCATGCCAATGAGGGCAGTTAACTGCTAGGGAAAAGAGACAATCGAGGCGATTAATTGCCGAAAAATAAATAAGCTGTGGGGAAAACCAACTTATCTAGGACACTTAGCTGTTTGGGAAAACAGACAATCAAGGGCGAGTTAGCTGCTGTAATACATATAATCTGTGGGAAACTCTAGCTCGGGGAAACTATAACTGCTAGAGAAAAACAACTTATCTAGGGCAGTTAAGCGTCGAGAATACACATATCTGCGGGAATGTCTTTCCGTGACACTTACTAGGCATGCAATAAGTGTCGGAAACACATTTCAGCGGATAAATTGCCTTTCAACGCAGTTTTCCTGGTAGTTGCATTGCTCTTAATACTATGCCATGGTGTAGTGAGTATTCATGCAAGGCTTGAACAAAGGTTAGTGTATGGCTCATTTGTAGAAAATAGTATTAACAATAAATACAATAGTTCGATTGAAGTGCTCAATTGGAAAAAAATAAGTAAATAAGTAAATAATTGTTTTGAAACAACCAGTGAACTTCCCATTCACTTCCCAACCAACCAATAATAAGTGAATCCTCTATTCACCAATCGACACAAACCACCAAGTGAATTACGTATTCACCAAATGAATATTATATTCATCAAGTGAACTTCCCATCCACACTCTGACTCATTTTATAAAAACTCTATCTCCCATGTGAAATCCCCGGACACGTCCATAACTGCGGACACGGCTATTCAAATAGTTTTACAATCTACAGAGGTTGTACAACTTTACCCACATGACACGACTTCTCTAGTTTGTTTGGCATCCGTCATTACCACTGCTCACTACCTTAGGTAAGCACTCTAGAGCACATGACAAGGCCTTCACAAAGTCCTGTTTTGACACAGTTCTGCTCGCTAAGGTTTCAACACTGAATGTCTTTATTTGACCAGACAGGGCCCCCCTCTAGCGCCAAACACAACCCAAACAGAACCAAATCAAAACATCACTAATTAATTAGCCAGATCCCACCCATACAAGACATGTGGTTGTACGGTTAAGGCCTAGTTCAATGGCGCACAAGATTAAGTCCTTGACAAGTTACTCAGGCGATCTTTCCACAACCCAAACTGTGCTAAACCCACACCCTCAATCCCCCAACCTTCTCGCCCGATCGAACACCATTTTTGTTTAACTAAATCCAATGACACACCCTGTCATGATATAAAATTTAACAAGAGTGGCTCACCACCATAATTCCATATATCATTAAGTCAAGATTAATCATTATGACACATGTGATAAATAACCCATCATAACTAAGCTGAACTAAGAATCAATACGATACCCATGTTGGTGATACAAATATGTCCAACTAAAATTATCCATGCTAAGGTGACAAAGGATTCATGGCATTCAATTATTCAATGGAGGTATAATGACAACAGGTAATATCTAAACCCAAAACAGTTTGTACAAAGATAGCATGCAATTGCATAAAACAATATACTTTTGAAATCATAGGTTCAATATGATCAAAGGACCATGACTTGCTTTGGAATAAATCATGAGATTGATGTTGATCTTGGTGTACTTCTCCTTGATCAAAACTTCCCGATATATCAACGTCTACTCGTAAACAAAGCAAATAAACCAAAAAAGTAAATAACAGAGAGAAAACAAACTCCAAAAATTAAATAAAATTCTCAGATAAATAGATCTCAAAATTTAGATGAATTTAGAAATTTGAATGGATGCAATCAGAGTTCGGATTAAGAAGATATGAGCTTTGGAAGATTGAAATCACATAAATTGATGAAAATCAGATTTATGAATTTACTGGAATTATCTTTCTAAAGGAAAAGAAAATTATGTGTGGAGATCATGTGGATATGATCCTAATCTTAGTGTGTTGAACAATTGGCAATAGCTTCGAGGTGTTTGGAGAAACCCTCGTTTTCGGTGAAGTTCAAGTCTTTGTCGGGCTTGCGGATCGGCCGCCATAGTGGCGATCCGGCCGGCCGGTGTGGCGATCGACCAGCCACCGTGGCGGTCCGATCGCCTACGCGTGCGGTCTGACCGGCCATTAAAGTGGCTTTGGATTTTGAGGCTGGGCCAAAAATAGAGGGTGTAGACAAGAGAGGAGGTTCTACTGCTCTTGGTCCCATAATTTTTGGAGTCTCCAGGCAAAAGTTCTCTTCGATTGAAATTTTCAGAGAGGTTGCGGTTTTCCAAGTTGGAATTTTGGCTAAGTCTTGGGTGGCGGTCGAGGCCGACCTTTGGTGTGATCCGCCGCAAGGAAGCGGTCGGGCCGGCCATGGTGTGATCGACCGGTTGTGGCTTGGTTCGTCATCCCGTGTGGCGGCAATGTGTGTTTGTTAGGTCAAGTTCATGTTCATTAGTGCATATGTATTGCATGATGCATGTTTTGGCTAACGTGGGTCAAGTTGTGAAGAACTTATTCCCGAATTCGTGTTTACTTGTCTATTGCTGTGCAGGTGGCTTGCAGGTCAATGACGGTCAACGGCGAGGAGGATCGGGACTAAGCTTGGAGGCGTGGTCGAGCGATCAAGGATGCCGGGTGAGTCGAGGACTCAAGCGGGGCGCAGAATGGACATGGATGACCGAGCAGGCGGTTCGGTGCAGTGGTTGGATCAGCGGCGCGAGTCGTTGCAAGTGCTCGATGGTGCGGTGGGATCCGGACGGGAGAGACTTGACGGCGTGGAGCCGTTGATCAACCTACGCGCGTGGCGGCGGCGATTGCTTCACGAGATTGGACTTGGTCTTTTGGAGAAAGATCAAGGCAGGGTATTTTGGTAATTTCACCAAATACCGCCTTGGTGACTTTTGGCTAAACCGCGGCGTGGGTCGGCGCATGGTGAAGCGGTTTAGGTCAATCGATGATGAAGATGGCGCTTTAAAATGCGTGCGTGTGTTAGCCCATTGTGTGTTAGGGTTGAATGGGTGCCCTAATGTTATATTCCCTAGATTCTTAGCCTCCATATAAATAGGGGTGAAGCCAAAGGAGAGCTAGCCAAAACCCCTTGTGTGCCCTATTTGGTTTAGGGTTTTGAGGAGAGAAAGGGAGAGCTAGGGCTTAGGGATTGGATTGAGTATGTGCTCACGTGGTGAGCTTTGTCCTCCTAGATTGGAGTGGCTGTAAACAACAATCATCCATCTATCCAAATCAATCCAATAGATTTTTCAAGATAAGTCTCTATTTCGTTTTTGTGTTCATCCTCTCTATTTGAGATTTTGGGGGTTTCTTTGATCCGGGAGTTTTTACTTGGTTTTTCTTCTTGATCTTGCTTGCTGGGATATGTGAGAACCCATCTAAGATCATCTTGATCATCAATCACCCATGAGCAAGTCTATAGATCAAGTTTCTTTTTTGCTCGGTTTTGAATCCTCATTCGGTAAATGGAAAAAGATCAAAACTTTTAATGTGGATCTACTCAATCGTTGCTTGGAATAGGTTCCTAATATCCTTAGAAAGGTGTGTTCCAAATTTGATCAAGTTTGGCCGAGTAGATTAAAAGTTAGACCGATTTTAGTTTTGGTTTTTGGGCTGATTTTCCTGTTCATCGTGCTAGAGGTCAGACCGCCCATCTAAGAGGTCAGATCGCTAGGCAAATCGTTCAGACCGCCCCTGTGAGAGGTCTGACCGCTAGGCAAATTATTCGACCCGATTTCTGAGAGGTCAGACCGCCCAAGTATTTTGGTTTTGAGCTTTTGTTTGTTTTGCTTTAGGGTTTTGATTGAATTCAATACAAGTCTTCCACTGTGCTTGTTGATTGATTTTCATAGCTTTCATAGCTATTGGAGTAAACATCGTGTTGAATCCGATCGTAGGTGAAAAAGTTGAGCGTGCTCCTATTCATCCCCCCTCTAGTCACCTCTTCGGTCCTACATTATGACATCGGTGGCGTCGACAGAATATCGGCGAAAAAGTGTCGATTTGATAGGTGGGACCCACTTGTCAAAGGGTCGGTTCACGTGGATTGAGTCCACCCGACTTTTGGATCTAGGGCTAAGGCTGGGGTGGCACTCGGACGGTGACATGGTCGATGACTAGGTGACACGCGGCGAGGAGGACGTGGTGGCTACGCTGGTAGGTGATGCATCGGCAGGTTTGGCGGCGGCGCTCAAGACCCGATGGTCACCAGCGATTACGGCCTCGGCGGAGCAAATAGAGGATTCGGCGTGTAGCCGGGCGGTGGTGAACTTCGGCGAGGGCTTGCAACAACCAGAGACGAACTACAGTGGCCAGCAGCGAGCTTTAGGTGGAACTTAGGGTTTGGGCTTGACGACGAAGATGTTAGAGGGGTTCTCCAGTGAAGAAGAAGGCGGCAACAAGATGCGACCGGTGAGACGACCTTGAAGATGGCGACCGCGGATGACGAGGGCAGCTAGAGCAGTGGAGGTGACAACAAAGACCCTCGGCCGGCGTCGAATACGAAGATGTCGGCAACGGCTCCACGCGACGACTTTAGCACAGGCGTTTAGGATTTCAAGGCGGCGCGGCTTGGGGTGCAAGGAACGCTGGTCCTCGAGGCCTTAAATAGCCTCAGGAGCGAGGACTTTGCGAAGAACACGACGTGGTGGTGAGATGAACTCGGACACGGCGTAGAGACCTGGATGAGGACAATGCTGACATGGCAAGGTGGGTCCACGGCTCAACAAATGCGGCTCGGTTGCGACTTGCAAGTGGGGCCACGCACGCGCGCGCGGGCGGAGAGAGAGGGAGAAGTGGGCTGCGTGAGAAATGGGCCAAAAGCGAAAAGGATTGGGCCGTGTCAAGAAGATTCGGCCCGAAGGAATAATCCGAGATTTTAATTAGTTTTCTTTTTTAGAAAATACTAAAAAGGCAAATAACAATTTAGAAAATAGCAAATGAACTTAGAAAAATTCTAAAAAATTCTAGAAAATATATCCAATTACATAGAATCCAAATAAAATAATTTTGATAATATTTGTTGTTGACATTAATCATGTTAAATTGTTTTTGAACTCTAAAAATTCCAATTAAGCTTTAACTTTCACAGAAAACTCCAATTGGTTATTTTTATTTTAAAACTTAAAAGACAGACCAAATTTTCGGATGTTACAATGACCCATGGCCAGCTCTTCTCATCCCGCCTTCCCGTTCGCTTCGCCTGCTCGGCTGCTACCCAATCCGGCAATCCCCTTTTGATTTCCCCCGATTTCTAACCTAGGCGATGCGCGGCGGCGACACAAGGTGAAGGTGGCGCGTGGCGGCGGCGGCGGCAAGGTGAAGGGTCGGCGGCTTGTGCGAGCGGCGGGACGCACGGCGATAGGGTGAAGGCGATGCGCGGGCAGGCGACACACCGCGGGCGCGCGACATAGGGCGGCAGCCAGGGTGAAGGCTGCGCGTAGCAGCAGCACACCGGCGCGGTGTGGGTGCGTGAGCGTTGGCGTGTGGTGGAGTAGTGGGGCGGGGAGCCGTTTTAGCCGATGAGCCGGACTACCAACTGTGCACTGAGGTGAGAGTCAGAGAGTGTGAGAGTGAGACCACGAGAATTGAGATTGTGATTTGTGAGAATGAGATTGTGACTTGTGAGTCTGTCTGTGACTTGTGAGTTTGTGACTGTGAGACATGAGAATGAGACTAGACAGGTGAGTAGCCGAATTAGTAGGTGGCTGCTGCCTTCACTCTTCTCTCTTCAGTAGTTCAATTCTTCCTGCTATTGTCATGTCTAACTCCAAAGGCAAGGGTATGATTTGGTTCCACTGATTTATCATTTATCATCTATATTACGCTATTGTCCAGGAATTCCATTGGATTATGATTGGTTGATTACTTGATTTGCTAGATTTGAAGAGCTATTTTACCAATACATAATAGACTGTCCGATGAGTGGCTTAATGACTTGATGGGGTGCTACATCGAGCCACTAATACAAAATAGGTCATACTAGATGCCTCATCACAAATGGTTCCTTTGGAACCGTCATGTTAATACCTATCATGACGGTTCCCTTTGGACCCGTCGTGATATTTAGTTATCGCTGCACGGTTCGTATTAAGAACCGTCAGGAAGTATCACGATGGTTCATTATACGAACCGTGCGTGATAAGTATCTCATCCGCACGGTTTGTATAATGAACCATCTCGTGCATCTCTTTGTCTCATGCGTCGACAGGCGATCAATGTGTCGTCTCTTCATCTTGTGCATCGACGTTACGTCGATCGCTCTTCGACTTTTTATAAGAATGATCATCGCGCGCCATGGTGAACACATATGGTATTGATCTACGATACACATGGTGAACACGCGAGCATGATGCCAAGTCGCGCGAGGTCGGCGATCGCCCCTCTTCCTAACGATGTCGTCATCCACATCGTTAGCCTTGTGGCCACGAGCTCTCCTCAGCCCAAGGTTGACCTCTGTAGCCTACGAGCCACATACGTGATCGATGATTTTTAATTTTCTCTTATGGAGTAATTAATTCTTGTATTAAGATTCTATCATCTTGAATTTTAGTTGCAAGGCCATGTACATGGCATACAAGAAGCGCGTCGTGGGGAGGAGCGTGGCGTTGGAGTGGGAGGAGGCGATGAAGTGGCGGGACAACGAGCGCTACCTCACCGTCATCCACCACCTGGCTGGCGCCGGCAACCCGGAGGCCTACTTCATCGTCGGCCTTGCGCTTGTCTTCACACCCCAAGACATGCAGCGCGGCCTTGTATTCCTGGAATGGGCGACCGTCACCGGCCACAAGGCCGTGGCCTACGTGCTCGGCCTCCTCCTCTACACGGCCGACAAAACGCACGACGTTGGGAAGCACTACATCAGACAGGTTGAGGGCGAGCTAGCCAACGGCGTGTGCGAGACGACCAAGAGGACCAACCGGGAGTGCAGACGGTGCTAGAGGCTCGTTGCGCACATGGTCCAGGCAGCGGCGTGGAACAAGATCAGGCCGTTGGGCCGGGTGTGGGAGCTGTCGGAGGACGACCACTGTAGCACCAGCTGCGGCGTGGAAGGGTGGGACGACTACGCCGTCTTCTGCAGCGATGACTGCAGAATTAGGCATGAGTGTGCCAATTTCCTTGTAGAGGTGTTGGACTACTTGCCGTAAAATTAGCCGTTTTATGTATATGTGAATTTGCATTTATCTATATCAGAATATGTCAAATGTTCTGAATTTTTAATTTGCATTTCTATATTTATCACGGACTTCCAAACTAGAAAACTTCTCTTTATGTGCCATGTTGTTATGCACCATCAATGATTTATCACAAGATTAAACCTTAACCTAAAGCAACTCCCCAAAAGAAAATAGAAAAAAACCTATGATCATCATCGCGAACCAATTTATTCAAATACTAGAATAATTATCATGAATTAATATATTTTTTACCAAATTTTTGGAACTATATTTCACCTACAGAAAATTTATACTTAATATAATGACCTATTCTAGGTTTGAATATAAATTATACAAATTAAATCATGAAAAATAAGGTTTAAGAATTTTTATGAATACTAGACCTTCCTAGGAAGCCCTATGGATTATGTCAAGATTTTAGGAAATTTATTTCTATTTATAAGACCTAGGTCAAAGTGGTAGTTTAGTTTTAAATCTCAGTCAACCATAATTAGATTTAGATCAACTAGAGCCATTCAAGACCGTCCGATCTAGATCGCACGATCCACATGGGCCACGCGTTCGGCAGTCTGAATGTACTCACGTGCCTCGCTGCCCAATTTTAAATCAACCGTCAAGATCAAGCGAAAACGTTCGGACCATCCGAACGTGCAATGATTATGAACCGTTAGATCTCGATCGGGCCGCCCAAACACAAGGTCCGAACGTCACTATCACAGACGGTTCCATTAAAGAACCATCTGTGGTATGGTGCATATCATATATGGTTCCATTATAGAATCGTCTGTGATACGTGCATATCACAGACGATTCTATTATAGAACCGTTTGTGATATTTATTTCAAGATTTTAGGAAATTTATTTCTATTTATATGACCTAGGTCAAAGTGGCAGACTTAGATCAACTAGAGCCATTCAGGATCGTCCGATATAGATCGCACGATCCACACGGGCAGTACGTTCCGTAGTCCGAACGTACTCACGTGCTCAGCCGTCCGATTTTAAATTAACCGTCCAGATCAAGCGGAAACGTTCGGACCATCTGAACGCGTAACGATTATGGACCGTTAGATCTCAATCGGGTTGCCCAAACACAAGGTCCGAACGTTCTTTACAGCCGACGTGTTCTTCGCAGCGCCACCGCCTGGGCGTCTATGCCCGCATGCCCCAAGTCTATTTAAAGCCCCGGGCATCCTCATTTTGTGCGCCCCCAGTCTGCCTCAACGTGCCGCCTCTAGAACCCTAGCTCGCCTCAGCCGAGATGTCGCCAAGCCCGCCGCCTATGGCCTTCTTCTCTGAAGCCAGCGCGGTGCCTCTCCTTGGCGTTCTCCGCCATTGAAGCCTCCCGGGCCGGCGCATCGGCATCATCTTGGTCACGCCGTCCTCCTCTTCATGATGCCGCCACCATCTTAAGCTCCCTCACCTCTGTTCTCTAGTGTGCGTGTCGTCTTCTACACCTCCGGCCGCCCGAAAATGTCTTAGATCAATTAAAGCCATTCAGGACCGTCCGATATAGATCGCACGATCCACACAGGCCACGCATTCGGCAGTCTGACCGTACTCACGCGTCGAGTCGTCCGATTTTAAATCAACCGTCCAGATCAAGCGGAAACATTCAGACAATCCAAACGCGCAACGATTATGGACCGTTAGATCTCGATCGGGCCACCCAAACACAAGGTCCGAATATCGCTATCACAGACGGTTCCATTAAAGAACAGTCTATGATATGGTGCATATCACAAATGGTTATTTTATAGAACCGTCTGTGATATTCTGGCACTATAAATATCAGGCCTGACAGACCCTCTGCCCCCTAGCGCCTCCACCCCCTCACCCAATTTTGTTTTGAGCCACTACCCCCATTGCGCCACCTTAGAGAGGTGAAGGAAAGGAGGAAGCTAAAGAGAGGAGGAAGGGAGGAGAAGGAGAAGGTCATCATCAGGAATCTGGCGGGATATTTGGAATTTTCGTCATGAGCTCCGAGGGTAACGATCTGTACTAACTCTTTATATTTTCTCTAGGTTAATCTTTAATAGGAGGAGTAACATATTTGCAGTTTATTAATCTAATTAAGCTAAGACATCGTGCTGATTCTGCCCAGTGGAGAAACTTCGATCGGAGCTTCAAAGAGTTCGGTGCGGAACCGAGGAACATAAGGTTAGGGTTGAGTACTGATGGAATGAATCCTTTCGGTAACATAAGCAGCCGACACAGCACCTGACGGGTGAATCTTTGTATGTACAACCTTCCTCCTTGGCTGTTGTCACATCCCCAAGTTAATAAAGAGGATTATTATGCATCACATTAGCATGCATCATGTTTTGAAACACTTACATTATATATTGCACTTGGAAAATCTGTAAAAGAGATTAAAACATATACTGTAAATGGAACTCCAAAAGAAAAACCAAAACAAATGCTACTAAAGTTCCCCTGGAAATAATTTATTCAAATACTATATTAATTATCATGAATAAATATAATTTTTCTCAGATTTTTGGGACTGGATTAAACACTAAGAAAATCCAAATACAATTTAAAGATCAACATCAAGTTGGAATTTAAATTATACACTTTATATCATGAACAATAGTGTTAAATAATTTTTATGGACACTAGGCTATCCCAGAACCCCAGGAATTATTTCTTGATTTTAGGAATTTTATTTCTATTTTTAGCACCCTGGTCAAAGTAGGAAAAACCATTTAAATCTCGGTCAAAATCCTAAACCCTAATCGACCAGATCGTTTCCTTGGGCTCGAGTCCGACCAGCGAATCGACTCGGCCCGACCATCTTAATGCACCATCACGGCGGCGCCGGATCTAAATCCAACGGCGTCGCGACCCACTTAACTTACACTCGCGCCCACGCGTTGAGTCGCTGACACGGTGGGCCCCGCATGTCAGGCTCATCTCCTACCTCCCGCTGCGGGCTCAGAACAAACGCGCCACGCGACCATGTCACCCCGACACGCTCAGTTGATGCCCCTCGACGCTGTCAATCCGCCGCTGCCGTTGGCCACTCCGGAGCGTTCCCCGCATAACACCGCCTCCATCTCCGTCAACATCCGGGCATAACACCCCTCGCACCCCCTCCTTCTTCCTCACTTCTCCTCTGTTGACCGAGGAGAGGGAAGCTCGCTCTTGCTCTCTACGTGGGTAAGCTCCCACCGGGTGATGCCATTCTTTTCCTTATTCAATGCCTTACCCATTTTGCTAATACGAGCTCCTCGTGTTGCTTGTAGCGTCCAGCCCATTGTCGTGCTCTCGGCTGTTCCAGAGCACGCTCTCGAGGACACCAAGTGGTGTTCTTGGTCTCTGGTGAGTTCCTTGGTTTTTCTTTCGTGTCATCTCGTATATTTTGGCATGAGGTTAAAAACCCCTCAAGCAATTTCATGAAAACGTGGTAGGGTCTTGCTGAATTGAAGTTTGCCCTTTTTGGTCGAAGTTCAAACCCTTTCATCTCCCACTTCGGGTTGGTAAGCTTTTTGCCGATTCCTTGCTCTCACAGCATCCTCATAAGATCCTTGAGCTGCCCCGACCACTCATTTTTGTTGGTTTTGCTCAGGGTCACCTCTCCTAGCGAAGCCGTGTCGCCGCCATCTTCTTCTCCGGCGCCGACAGAGCTCCCGCTACTCCGAGCCTCCCCGAGCACTTTTCCTTGCTCAGGTAGATCTCTCTTAGCCCCTAGGACCTCGGGCACCCGCTTGTTTGCACTGCGGAGCTTCACTTTGCTGTTGTCATGTTTGCCGTATTGAGCATCGCCACTCAACTCCAGCTAGCCGCCGTTCTGGGCCGGCTCAGTCGTCGAGACTACTCTCTTTGGGAGTGCTTTGCTATTTTACATCTGTACATGCTCTTGGTCGGCGCCGCCGTGGCCGGATTCGCCGGCGACCCGCCGGGCAAACGCACGGGAGAAACTCCCGTTGTCGTACTCGGACAGTCACTATAGCAGGTGATTAGGAGTAAACCTTCGTCATTAGCATTTAATTACTGTCGGAAAAGAACGGCTAAACTCACTTGCATGTGGGCCCAAGGAAATAGACACATGCTGTGCACTAAAACAACCCTCATAACTAAATTTGATTTGCACCGTTGGATTAGAAATCGATGGTCAGGATCAGTTGGGCCGATCGGGTCGCCTCGAACACGCCACGATTTTGGACCGTTGGATCTTAATCCAACGGCTCACGAGCGTGGCTCTGTGATTCACGTGCGTGCGCGCTCGCGATGGGCGACAAGCGGACCGCTTGTCGATGGCGGTGGCTAGCACCGCTTCGAGTGAAAAGGGTTAAGCGCTTTATAAAAATCCATAATAGGTTTATTTACACACGTGAAAATATGAATAACTTCTAAAATGCATAACAAATTCATTTTAACTTCAAAATGAGTGAAACCACTTCGATAATTTTTATTTTTAATGAACTTTATGTTAAAATTTGTTTCAACCTTGTCTCTGCAGCAGAGAGTATTATTTTGGAGTTTGACCCATTAACACTATTATTTCTACAAAAGGAAATGCTGATAACTTTAGAAATTCATAACTAAATCATGAAAACTCCAATTGAGGCAAACTCAACTGTTTTGAACTTGTAATAATATTGCCTATTTATCCATAAAACCCTTAGGCTCACCTCTGCTCTACAAATTTTCACCTCATAATTAAATTACTCAAAGAGGACATATCGAAAACTAAAATTCGAACCGTCATAACTTTGACGTACTAAATCAAAATGGAATAATTCTTTCACCTAAAATTATCTAAAATCATGATTTAGCTACTGTAGGAAGATCATGCATTTTTTAGCATTTTGAATTTTGAGGTATTTTTCGATGTTTATTCAGTATTGTATTTATATAGATTCCGAGCCTATTGATATCGACTCCTACGCGACTGAGAGTGAGCAACTAAGATACCAACAAGGTAAGCATCCTTTGAACTTTCTTTTTGCATCATATTTGATCCCAGTTTTGTTAGAATAGATGCAATGATAATTGCTTGCATGCTATTTTATTATGTCGCTATTTTTGTGATGTGTAGTTTAGTTATATCCTAATTCATTGAGGTTATCCTTGAATTAATCCAGCACCACATGCTTAAGATAGGATGTGTGAATTTGTGTTATTCGGGTTTGCTTAGTCATGCACGTTTAGAACCGGTAGTTTGATTGTCGGGAATAACCCGACAATTATGGGATAAACACAACTCTCATTATATACTTTTGTTTCAGATCTTCGTATCTGTTTTATGAGTTAAATTTTGACATTTTAAAGAAGTTTTTGGTCTGGACAAGTGTTGGTTAGTGATGGTGCTTTGTGCACGAGATTTGGGTATGTGGTTTGACTTGTTTGGACAATTAAGGACCGAACTTTGGGTACCTGCTGTTCAAGCAACACTCGTGCTATCACACACGGTATATGGGAGTCGTATGGTTAAGTAGGGGGAAGGTTTGTTGTGTTGAGTCCCACGGTGGTGAAATTGTAAGGGCATGGGACCGAGAAACCCTATGTTTTCCTTTTGGGCCGATAGGATGGAGACGTTAACGTCTTGTGTTTCCTAGGAGCCCTGGGTTGAGGGACATATCCCAATGGATTTTCTTGCTAAAAACGACCATATCTTGATTTACCCGGCCGGTATACCATAGGAAGTATGCTATATTTGGAGGCATCTGGAGGCTTACGGGCTAATCAAGTCGTGTGGGTAAAGTAGTACACCCCTGTAGGGTATAAATCTATTCGAATAGCCGTGTCCACGGTTATGGACGACCGCTTGAAATTGTGGCTGCTTATTGTTAGACTTGGAATTAAAATTTGTGGTTATAACTTGGACGTTGGCATGAATGGTTGTTCATGCATTGTTGTTGTATCAAAGTGGATAGCCACTTTGCTATTTGTATGATTTATTTGTTATTCAATTAATTACTTATTCACATGCTTTACTTCTACTTCAAATCTGATTTTGAAATGGCACTTGAAAAACTAATATGTGTAGGTTGTACCTTGTTGCGTCTCTTTTGCAAAACTAAGCCAATATGAGCCATCCCTTGGAATAGCCTTATGCATAACTAATTTTTATTTGTGTAAGACTTGCGAGTACTCTTTTGTACTCAGCCAGATGTTTGCTGGCTCTTACAGGTGAGGAAGATATCGAGCCCGACGAGCTTGTTAGTGTCGATTTAGGCGACACTGATGAGTAGTGCTATCATTTAACTCTCAGTCGGTTGCCGATGGGTTATGGGGCATACCACTGCTGGTCTTTTGGTTTATTTACTTGTTTCCGCTGCTACTTAATACTCTTATTTGAATTTGGCTGGTCGGCCATTTGTAACCGTTGTAGACTTAAACTATATTGTTGTCTTTTGGACTATTGATGTGTGTTTGTTGTATGGATGTGATCAACGTTGTATGAGAGTATGAGTATATTGGTCGCTGATCTTGGGAGCCAATATAAGTCATGCTCGATGTTCATGGCTTCCTATTTAACTCACTAAGTGTAGTGCTTGACTTGTTGGAGAACCGACAATCATGTAGTGCTCGCAGAGGAGCGGCGCGTATGATCGTCGGGACTCTAGTTTTCGGTTAAGCCTCTCATTTAGATTGAGTTAAGTTGGAATCCATTTACCGGAGGTCCAGAGTTATGTCCTTAAGACCATGCTTAGTCTCGGTCTTATGGAGATAACCCGGGTCCCCACAACTTGTGTATGAAGCGGAAGTACATTTTGATGTCACTACTTATCCAAGGGCTGAAGCAACCTGGGAACGATATTGATGTGTACCTAGCATCATTATTGGAAGATCTTGTGACACTATGGAATGAAGGGGTACAAGTATGGGATGCGTATAAATGAGAGAACTTCTCTTTACGCGTCATATTGTTCTGCACCATCAATAATTTTCATGTCCTTGGTAACCTATCGGGGTTTAGTACAAAAGGAGCTAAAGCCTGTCCGCACTGCTTAGAAGGTACAGAGAGTGTATGGCTGAACAACTTGCTCAATACTGTGTATATACATCACCGTAGGTTCCTCCCAGGATTCACCCATACCACAAGATGAAGAAACAATTCGACAGAAATAAGGAAGACGGTTCAGCTCCAAGGGTTTTTAGAGGGAAAAAGGCCTATGATATGGTTAAGGATATTGATGTTGTGCTTGGGAAGGGACGTAATTTAAGGACCTGTTAGAATAACATCTGGACAAAGCGGTCAATTTTTTGGGACTTGCCTTATTGGGAGCATTTAGAAGTTCATCACTATATCAACGTTATGCACGTGACTTGGTTGATATGAACATAAGGACCGAGTTAGCACCGAAAGAGACCGATAAAGGATGAATGTACCTTCCCCCAGCTTGCTACACTCTGTCCAAGGCCGAGAGAAATGAATTGTGTCAGAGCTTGCATGGTGTGAAAGTTCCGTCCGGTTACTCCGCCAGCATTAAGAAACTTGTTTCTATGGAAGATTTAAAATTAATTGGTATGAAGTCACATGATTGTCATATGCTGATGACTCAAATGCTTCCTGTTGCAATTAGGAGTATCTTGTCGAACAAGGTCCGAGTGACAATCTTGAGGCTGTGTTATTTTTTTAACTCAATTGCTCAGTAGGTCATCGATCCCGAAGGACTAGATGCTTTGTAGGCCGAGGTGGTGACGACTCTATGTCATCTTGAGATGTATTTCCCTCTGTCATTTTTCGATATCATGGTCCATCTCATTGTTCACCTTGTGAAAAAGATAAAGATATGCAGCCCTGTGTTCCTACGTCATATGTACCCATTCGAGAGGTACATGGGAATTTTCGAGTTCTACATATGGAATCGATCTGACCGGAGGGCAGCATTATTGAAGGTTATGCAACCGAAGAGGTTATTAAGTTCTGCGTCGACTACATGGCCCAGGTGGAACCGATAGGTGTGCCTCTATCTCGTCATGAGGGGAGACTGGAGGGTATCGGGACCATCGGAAGGAAATCAATCACTCCCAATCTGGATACGTATGCTCAAGCCCATTTCACGGTTTTGCAACACATGACCCAAGTGTCCCTGTACATCGACGAGCACAAAGATATGGTACGCCAACAGAATCCAGATCGGTCAGAGGTTTGGATCACGAGAGAGCACAACCGTCGGTTCAACGAATGGTTAAAGGTGTGATACACTGGGAGGTCATCAAGTGATGATACGCTGCTATGGTTGGCAAAAAGGGCCAAAATTTACAATCGTCACATGGCAAGGATACGACATAAATGGCTACACATTTTATGCGACAGCTTAGGATAGGAAGAGCACAGTCCAGAACAGCAGTGTCCGGATAGATGCATTTTACGAGCAGTTCAATACCTCTGGATCACGTGGATTGAACTCCTACTATGGGTTCATAGAGGAGATTTGGGAGCTCGACTATGTACTTTTCAAGATCCCATGTTTCGATGCCATTGGGTTAAACTTCCGTAGGGTGTGAAGGTCGACAAGTACAGCGTCACTATTATGGATCTCAAACATGTCGGATACAAGGACGAACCATTCGTACTCGCTAAGCAAGTTGTTCAAGTTTTTTATGTAATGGACCAGGCAAATAAGAATCGCCACATAGTTCTTCATGGAAAAAGAAGGATTGTCAGAGTTGAGAATTTCATGGATGAGGAAGAGTACAATCAATTCGACAAGTTGCCTCCTTTCGGAGACAGCATCAGGCTCAAGGAAGAACCCGGTGAGGAAGCTAGCTATATGCGCGTCGATCATCATGAAGGGCTATATTTTAAATAAGAATTTATTCCATTGTAATTTATTTCATAACATGAGACATGTCAATATGGAATTGCCATGTGTTAATGTGTTATATATGGACTTGTCATCTCTGATTTTGCTATCAATATGGACTTCATTGTAATGTGGAATGGTAATATTATGCACATGTACAACCTATTTGTCTCATGTCCTAATATGTCAAATTATGTATTTCTCTTAATGTGCTCTTGTATGACCATATCATAGACGGTTCCATAATGGAACCGTCTATGATATGCCTTTATTAGGTGGGAACCACTAGGATTTGTGCCCTTACTCGTCAGTCGCCCTTACTCTCGCCCGTTCACCTCCCCACCCGAGCGCCCCCGTCCTCGACGCCGCCGCCTAAGGTACGCCTCTGGTACTCCCTCGCGCCGCCGACTCCAATGCCTCCTCTGGTCCTCATGCCGTCAGCTCCAACGCCACCTTCGGTCCTCGCGCCGTCGGCTCCAGCACCTCCTTCGGTCCTCGCGCCGTCGGCTCCATCGCCTTCGGTCCTCCCTCGTGCCGCCGACTCCAGCGCCTCCTCCGGTCCTCGTGCCGTCAGCTCCAACGCCTCCTCCAGTCCTCCCTCGCGCCACCGACTACAACGCCTCCTCTAGTCCTCGCGCCGCCGGCTCGAACGCCTTCGGTCCTCCCTCGCACCATCGACTCCAGCGCCTCCTCCGGTCCTAGCGCCACCGGCTCTAACACCTCCTGTCCTCCCTCGTGCCACCGACTCCAGCGCCTCCTCCGGTCCTCCCTCGCGCCGCCGATGACTTGGCCTCCTCCACGTCTGTTTATCTTCTCGGTGGTTTCGAGCACCATCGTCTCGTGAGTATCTCTGTATTCATTGCCTAGACTTAGAAGTTTCAATTTGAGAGGTTGCAGCCTTGTTTGTTGTTATCCAGTCTGTTGGTTGAAGCTTTGTCTATTATGTATTCTTGCACTAGTAATCAAATCATCTCACTATTAGCTGATTATTATTGCTATTTACGAGAAATAATTTGACAACTTAGTAAAGCATTCTGAATTTTGTTGTCATATTCAATTAATGAAGAGTTTAGACTAAAAGGTTGAGATGACAAAGATTAATTCTTTTGCATCTCATCTTTGAGAGCACTCAATAACATTATATTTCCGAGCTATATGCTGATTTCTTTCATATACATGTGGTATATGTTTAGCTTTTCATTCAGTTTAAATGGATTAATGCTTTAATGTCTTATGATTATGCTGGAATTAATTTTGATTATTTGCTAAAACCGTATTTCTTTTAACAGTTCGGTTGATTATGATTTGGCTGAAATCTTTAATTTATATGTGGTATATGCTGAGTATTTTATTCATCTTAAATGAATTGGTGAAGCTTCATATGTATAGATAGCAAGTAAGCGAGATGGCATCCGCACCGTCTTCATCGCAATCATCGACGTCGCCGAATGCGTCCGAATCTCCAGGAACGTGGTACGTACACGAGATGGTAGAGGAAAATCGAAAATTCCTATGGGCCGAATGACCATCACGAAGGTTAGTGACATTGGGATCCCTGTGAGCCCCCGAAAGCAGCGGCGAGATTCCAGACCATCTGCAGGATACTTGGAAGGGAACGGGTCCCCATCACCACACTGGGCTGGGACACTCTGTTTAAAGATCGGAGAGGCGAGCTGTGGACAAAAATTTTAGAATCGTTCACTTTCCAAGAAGCAGACCAGGCACGCGTGGAACAGCAGGCGTTGCTCGCGATGGGAAAGGCGTCGAGGACCTTCAAGAGCACGTTTGTCACGAAGTACATGAACACAGGTCGGATGCCCTTCACGCAGTATAAATTCTTGTCGCGGGATATATGCAACGCCTTTGTGCAAATGAAGACGATGGCGAATTTCAGGAGCAAAGTCACGGCGCTGAGGCTCTCGGACAAGACGCCTTAGCTAATTGCGTATCGTTTTGTAGGAGCCGACGCCCTGCACGCTCCAAGTGAGGATGGTTAGGCCCATGTCTATTGAGGCTGGGCGGGGGTGGCGTATCCATGCCAGGAAGGGATAGTGCAGCACGGTGCCTAGGTGGCACAGGGTTACGCCAGGATCCAGGTGGACATAGTATATGACAATTTTAGGGCCGTCCCACTCGAGATTTGTCCGAACGAAGACATCAAAACACTAGGGGATGCCGAGTACAGTTTTATCCAGTGGACCAAGAAGGACATCGCCCTTGACCCTACAGTGCCGCCTCAACCATCGATTCAGAAGGCCTCTCCAACAAGACCCTCGATGACTCTGCCTCAACCATCTCGAACAGCCATACCTCTCCAACAGGACCCTCGATGACTCCACCTCAACCTTCGCTTCAGAAGCCCGCCTCATCGGTTCCTGTGGAGAAGACATCGAAGGAACAAGAAAAGCGTGTCGCTGTATCGGTTTTCGAGTCGTCTCACAGGAAGACGCATA
Organism: Ampelocalamus luodianensis; assembly: GCA_036346255.1. Lineage (NCBI taxonomy): Eukaryota > Viridiplantae > Streptophyta > Magnoliopsida > Poales > Poaceae > Ampelocalamus > Ampelocalamus luodianensis. The sequence continues at coordinate 78,170 of JAYEVH010000456.1, read as the reverse complement.
GCGGCCAAGTCATTCGGGACAAATCGAAATAGAAGAACATTAAGGCGCATCTGCCTCCCAACCCTAAGAAATACTCCTTCGGAAATCCATTGGTGACCACCACAGTATTAGCCTACGCTAGATTAAGTTGTCAGGGTTTGCATGCCTAGGACATGCAGAAGACCAAAGAGAAAGGGTGTGCTGATGGAATCACCGTCACATGCACAAAGGAGCATTTTCTCCATGAGCTAGCCCCCTTCGTCGTGGGCTTCGATGACTTATTTGACCTATTCAACCTCAAAGCCCTCGATGCCTCACTTCTACGATGTTGGATACTGTAAGTGTGTACAATCAAGTTCTACATTCACGTAATACCGATTAATATAACGACTCATTGCTTATGTATAGATACATGATGAAAAATGCCTGGCAATTGAAAGAACCAGTAGGTTTCCTCGACCCACACGTGGTCTCTAAGCAAACCATCTTGGCAGACGCATCCTACGTCATGAAATACATAATGATAGCATTGCTTGTTCAGGACAACAAGGACTATATAATGGTGCCCTACAACCAGAAGTAAGTGCTTCACTACTTGTTATACAAATTTTATTTGTACTTTATACGTAGTACGAACTTAGGTTTAATGACTATAGCGACATACATGAGTAGAAACTACTGGATCCTTTTAGTCATTATACCAAAGAGGAACAAGATAATATACCTTGATTCCCTACTCAAGGTAACCCACGACTTCACCCTTGTGCAAGAAATACTCGCCAGTATACTCATTTCCCCATACATAACTCTATTGTAATCTTCCTTCATTTGAAATGGCCAAGGTTAACTTTTTGGAAACATATAGGTCGTTCATCGCCTATGTTGCCGAGGAGGCATACTGAGGATTGAGCGCCACACCGCAACACATGACACGATTTTGATGCAGCTACAACACAATAATCCTATATCATACTTCGTAATAATACGTCTCGAACTGACTATACCTATATATGTAATTCTATTTTTACAGTGCCGCCAACAAAAATAAGAAGATTGTGCATTCTACGTTTGGCATCATATGTAGCAACTCATGAGTGCTAAGTTGAAGGATCCCGAGGTTGGTCAATCTTGCAATAATTATTTTATAATTATAAATTTTGGATATCCCAGACGGTTCTATATACTAACCGTCTGTGATATGCCGGATATCCCAGACGGTTGGTATATAGAATCGTGCGTGATATATGTAATATCCCGGAGCGGATTGTAAATAGAACTGTCGTGATACGCTATATCACGAGACATACAAATACAGACGGTTCAAAAACCATCTGTGATGACGGTTCCGAACCGTCTGAGATGAGGTTTTCTGTAGTAGTGAGCGGAAGATATTTAAAGGACTTGATCATGATAGAATTAAGAAACAATTTCAAGCCATGAAATCTCGGAGAATGAAATTGCCTCGGCCTCTTAGGCGTAATTAGTACTTTAGTGGTATATGTCTTTCTGTTTGTCATGTTCAATATTTTTTTATGATTTATGATGAATTAATCTGAATACTCACCATTCCATTTACTTTTAACAGGTTGTTACTAGTAATTCAATAATTTGGTATTTTTGTGGCAAATTATTATGTAAGCCTCATTGCTGAGGTACATTTTCTAAATTTGGCCTGTCTTTGTATGTTCACATGTATGTTCACATGATGCGGATTATAGTGTTGATATCCATTTAGCGTTATATGCTCTATTGAAAGTGATTGCTACGTGTTATTCGGCCTAACCTAAATTTTAATCCTAGATCCGCCGTTGGCGGGCACACTCTATCCCACTTAACGCACATACTTGCATACAGTCCATTTAAGTACGATACACTGTGATGATTCTAGGGATCGAACCTGGGTGGATGAAAATAAACACACGACATGGTGACGCCCCAACGTGCGCCTCTTTTGTGTTATTGCTCAACTTACGAAACAAAACGAGTACAAGGATATTTGAACTCCAGACGATGGACAACCTCTACAAAGTGGCCAAGTCTTGACTATGCATGAAAGGAACATGGGTCCAAGAATGCATGTATGCAGAGCAGTGTCTAGATGAGGCCAAGATACTCCGCGGTGAGAGGCTTGAAGACGCGCTGCTCGTCGGACTCAAGCGCCACCGCGAGCTGCGGCCATATGTATGCACTAACAAGCCATGACCCGTCGCCTCCAGGCAGCGCGCTCACCGACACGTAGGCCGAGCAAAGCGTCCCGAAATTCGAAACGGGCATCACCAGAGCAGCTTTGCCGAAGCCGAAGTCCGTGTTGAGCTGGAACGAGTCGAACACCGACTGGCTCAACGTCGGGCTGCCGAGCCCGACGACGGCCGTCTCCATCAATCCTTGGGTCTTGTGCACCTCCACAAAGTCCACCAGATCCTGGAAGTGCTCGTCGTAGTCTATCGACGTGATGGCATCACGCCCCATGGCCGCTACCTCCGCCAGTGGCTTTCGCTGGATCTCCTCTACCGTCGCGTCCCCAAGAGCGTAGGTCATGAGGTTGCCAAAGTAGTTGCACACTACGGGGATGAGCTCAGGCACCGTGATCCGCGGCCGCCCGTCCACCCACCACCCCATGCGGCAGCGCTCCGCGCGCATGCGAGACGCGGCCACGACGGCGGCGAGGACCTTCCACAGGTACGCGGACACCGCCTGGACGCGCGACGAGCGCTGGCCCGTGGTGCTCGCCATGTCGCGCAGCCTGGCGATGTCGCTCGCCTCGATGTAGTAGAGGCGGTCGACGAAGCTGCAATGGGCCGTCAGGACGTTGACCAGCCGGTGCTGGTCATACGTTGTTAACCAGGCGTCCAGTGAGGCGCTGTACGACGGCGGGTTGCGAGGGCGGAACACCGAGCGGTCGTGGTTGGGGCTTCCCCCGGCGATCCTCCCCGTCCGCGCGAGCTCGGACCACATCCTGACGAACATGGCGGCCGAATGGCCGTCGCTAACAAGGTGGTTGAAGCCCCAATTGACGGAGAATCTGCCGCAGGCAAAGGACAGCAGCTGGACCGACAGAGCGACGTCTTCAGGGTACGGCAGCATGATTTTTTCAACGACTCCGACGCCAGGCCGTAGTCCAGGCTCCCCAGGAGACGTTGACCTCTCAACTATAAGCTCCGCGCCTTGGTTGTGGCAGTGGAGCTCGGGAGGCCCGAGCTTGGGTTGGTGCCGATACGGCCGGCGAGAGGGTAAGTAGTTGAGCCAGGACGGCAGGACGGCCTCGAAGGTGGCGACGACGGCGTCCCAGTCGCCGGCTGTCGGAATCCTGGGGTAGAGGCATAGCATGGACTCTTGTACGTTGCCGCCGTAGAGGTCGAGGTTGGAGACGGGCGCCACGTGCGGCTGGATGGAAGGGTCGGAGGCCTTCACAAGGCGGCGACTCACGACGCGGATGGTCAGGTCGACGGAGCCATCAACAGCCGTAGGCGCCATATTGATATTTAAGCTATAGCCTATTGCTAAGCTAGCTACTCGATGGTATATTGATATGTTTAGGTCGACGGCTGCAGCTTGACTTCCTCTCTTGAGGACGAGCCCTAATTATATAGGCGCTGGCCATCCGATAAATAACGGAAGGGGTTTGCTAGGGAGTACTCAGGTGTTTTTTTTTGTTTCTAAGTATTTTTTTTATCTATGCTATATTTGGTGATATCTCACTAAGGGAAGAGTCAAAGTGATCTTATGCATTAAATCTAGATCTAAGAGTTTAAAATTTGAGTACTTGTTAGCAATAAAATACTACTGATTTTCATTGGAAAAAAAACGCACTGCACCGCCACGGCACAATTCCGCTGTCTCGCTATCTAGTGTTCCTTCTTTTTTTGCGAGACGCTATCTAGTGTTCCTATATGACATGCAAATATATGTCTGTCAATAACTGCCTGAAATCAAGCACTACGTGATTTAACGTACAATGCGAGAGAGACGTTTGAGCAGATGATGAGAAAAAAAGGATTTGCGAGAATACACGGAGAATGACGGGTCTCGAGAAGGTTCGGGCTGTCGCTTCCGCGATCTCGCCCGTCGACGTGAGAGAAGGCGTCGGCGCCGCCACCTCTACAACCGACGGGGAAACTTCACGTCCTTGCAGGTAGGGGTGAAAACGGATCGGAAATGAACGGATAATAGCTTTGCCATATTTATTTTTATATTTTTTCCCGGATCCGGATACGAATACGAATACCCCGGATACAAATACGAATACGAATAGTATCGAATACGAATACAGAGCGAATACGAATCAAAACGAATACGGTCACAGATATTTTTCAGAACATAAAAACCCCTTAAATTGTATGCCAGAAATTAACGAAAATATATAACTAATTTATTTGATGTAAACATTCATGAATTGTTCATATTTTCAGTAACCACACATAACATTGGTACTAGCAAGTTACATTAACTAGTTCATCACAAATATAACACTTAGTTTACCATATTTAGCTCATAAGTCATAACTCACAAAGTCATCACGCAGGTATGACCCGTCCTCCGGTAGCGGAGTGACTCGACATACTAGGGACGTGTCGGGTAGAGAGGTTCTAGATTGCCCTACCATTGGTGGATCTACGTTGGTTGCCGATAGCGTGCGGAGCCATGGATTGTTGAAGCCCGACCTCCATGGGCTGCAGATGGGTCGGCCCATCGTTTTGGTACGCATCTAGCAGACCTGTATAACCATTCCTGGCGTCGAATCCCCGTACTTCATGGCATTGGATTCCCAAGAGAGCTTGTGTGGCAAGCTAGGGTTCGCCGCTAGGGAGAGCGAAGTCCTGTGGCTAGGATCGCGGGCTCGTAGTGTTTGGCGGGTTCGGGATCCGCTGCCTCTGAGCAAATCCTTTGCTAAAGTTGTTGTGGGGACCCCAGAGTTATCTCCGTAAGACCGAGACTAATCAAGGTCTTAGGGACATAACTCTGGATCTCCAGTAAATGGATTCCAACTTAACTCAATCCAAATGAGAGGCTCAACTAAAATTTAGAGCCTCGACGATCATGCACGCCGCTCCTCTGCGAGCACTACATGATTGTCAGTTCTCCAACCAGTCAAGCACTACAATTAGCGAGTTAAATAGGAAGCCATGAACAGCGAGCATGAGGTCATGTTGGCTCCCAAGATCAGCGACCAACATGCCCAAACTCACATACAACATTGATCACATCCATACAACATTCATACATTCATAGTTCAAAAGACATACATCAATAATATTCAAGTCTACAACTATTATAAGTGGCCGACCGGCCAAAATCAAATAAGATCATTAAGTAGCAGCGGAAGCAAGTGAATAAACCAGAAGTCCAGCAAGTATGCCCATAACCCATCGGCAACCGACTGGGAGTTAAATGATAGCACTACTCATCGGTGTCGCCTAAATCGACACCGATAAGCTCGTAGGTCTCATAATCCTCCTCACCTGTAAAAGCCAGCAAACATCTGGCTGAGTACAAAAGAGTACTCGCAAGTCTTACACAAATAAAAATTACTTATGCATAAGGCTGTTCCAAAGGATGGCTCATATTGGCTTAGTTTTGCGAAAGAGACGCAATAAGGTACAACCTACACATACTAGTTTTTCAAGTGCCATTTCAAAATCAGATTTGAAGTAGAAGTAAAGCATGTGAATAAGTAATGAATTCAATAACAAATGAATCATACCAACAACAAAGTGGCGGTCCACTTTGATACAACAACAAGCATGAACATCCCATTCATGTCGATACCAAGTTATAACCACAATTTTAATTCCAAGTCTAACAATAGTAACTCCCGAACTCAGCGGTTGTCCATAACGCGGACACGGCTATTCGAATAGATTTATACCCTGCAGGGGTGTACTACTTTACCCACACGACTTGATTAGCCCGTAAGCCTCCAGATGCCTCCGAATATAGCATACTTCCTATGGTATGCCGGCCGGGTAAATCAAGATACGGTCGTTTTTAGCAAGAAGATCCCATTGAGCCAAGTCCCTCAACCCATGGCTCCTAGGAAACACAAGACGTTAACGCCTTCATCCTATATATCCTAGGAAACACAAGACGTTAACGCCCCCATCCTATCGGCCCAAAGGAACACGGGATTTCACGGTCCCATGCCTTTACAATTTCACCGCCGTGGGACTCAACACAATAAAACCTTCCCCCTACTTAACCATACGGCACCCATATACCGCGTGTGATAGCACGAATGTACTTGAATCAACGACGTTACCAAAGTTTGGTCCTTAATTGTCCAGACAAGTCAACCACTTACCCAAAGCTCGTGCACGAAGCACCATCACTAACCAACACTTGTCCAGATCAAAAGTTCATTTAAAATGACAAAATTTTAACTCACAAGACAGATACGAAGATCTGAACCAAAAGTAAATAATGAGAGTTGTGTCTATCCCATAATTGCCGGGTTATTCCCAACAATCCAACTACCGGTTCTAGACTTGCATGGCTAAGCAGACTCGAACAATATAAATTCATACATCCTATCTTAAACATTTCAGTACAGGAATAATTCATGGATAGCCACAATGACAAGATAATAGGATGTGTCTAACTACCCATCACAAAAATAGCGACATTATAGAACTACCATGCAAGCAATTATCATTGCATCTACCCTAACAAAATTGGGATCAAATATGATGCAAAAAGAAAGTTCAAAGGATGCTTGCCTTGCTGGTAGTTCACTTGCTCACTCTCGGTTACTTACTCTCATACTTCCGGCAACTCGGAATCTAAAAAAAGGCGATATCGAATAAACACCGAGAAATAGCCAAAAACTCAAATTGCTCCAAAATGCATGAAATTTATACAGTAGCTATATTATGATTTTAAATGAATTTAGGTACAAAACTTATTCCATTTGGAGTTTATACGATAGAGTTATAGTAGTTTGAAAATCAGATTTTTGGAAAATGTTGAAAATCAATGTTCTGTTACTGTTCATCCGAATTTAATTATTTTGCAAAAATTTGTAGAACAGTGGTAGGGATAAACTTTACATGGTATGAAAGGTAATTAAAATTTAAGATCAATAAAAATTGAATCACCCCATTCGGAGTTCATATGAATTAGTTATGAATTATTGAAGTTAAAAGACTTTTTCGTGTAAAAATAATTCTTTTCTGATTTTGCTACTGCATTAAATAATTTTTTATAGGTAGGATGACCTAGCCTCTGCCATGACAAGTGGGGTCTATGTATTTTCTTTTCTTTTCTATTTATTTCCTAAGGAAAACATCTACCGACAAATCTAACCTTCTCATAATCATATACTTAACCGATTCTCCGGTGTTGAATCCAATCACATGTATAACACTCTCCGATCATATTCTCAAATCTTGATCTAAATACTATACTAACCTCCACTAAGGCATTATCAAGGTAGTCAATCCACCGACTTATATGCATATGTCCATGACTAACTTCATCAATCATTCTCCGATATACTATTTAAACTTATACTAACTATCTAGCTCTACTAGTCTCGCCTCAGCAAATTCACAATCGCGTACACTCAACTTTCCATCGATCAAGGTTTAATTGACTAACCGATACCTAATGATCTTTACAATTTAATTGCACATCCAACATTTAATAGTTCACTAGTAAATCAACTTACATCCATTTCACCGGACTAGTCATGTAAGACATCTAAGAATCCAATCACATATGCGTCTTCTACGATCGACTAATAATCATTTAGCTACTAATCCAATAGAGAGTACAATTGCATCGACTCAGCACAAGGGACTTACCTACTAATTAGATGGCAGTCCAAATATTTATCCGCAATCAATATAATCCATTCTACCATCTCCCAAATTCTAGCATGCACAACTCACATAGATATCACTTAAGGCATCCGACCAATTTGCTCACGATTAAATAAATCGTCCGATTCAACATCCATATTTCCTTATAAACCATCACATGAGCTATCCATAAAGTAATAATTTATAAACTCCTTATACGTCCTATCTCCTAAAATTACTAATCCAAAGTGAGAAGAAACCTCTAATTAATTTATCCTCCAAAGATCACCACAATTTTTCCTTGTGACTCCAAAATAATATCATCCGATCAAATAATCCAATAACACTTAATCTAGCCCCCACCAAACAACAATCTACATAATCCGCTATGACGATAAAATTATTCGTAATCTACCGAACAATAACACATGCATTTCACCACAATAATATAATTATTCGCATCCAACAATATATCGATACATAATCACGCCTACGCACAATTACGACCTTACCGGAGAATTATACCGGTCTTAAGTTACCAAAACATTTTTATAATTAAACATGCATAAATAGACAACATGCACATGACTAATATGCAACATGCACGACTAATCGCAGCGTGGTAACAAAAATAATGCTAAAGATTTTACCACAGCGCTAGGCGTGCGAATAAATCCCCGTCGTCTTCTTCGGCACTCGTCCGCGTCCACCGTAGTCGTCGCCGTTTCGCATCCGGCTCCTTGTCCATGTCCGTCATCTTGGTACCACCGTCTGTAGCGAGCCTCGCTGTCGCATCCGTGTCCCGCTCGCGCATCGTCGCCGTCGTTCGGCCACGCCCACGCGCGCGCCTTGTCGACGCTGCGTTCAAGCACGACACACCATACCGCCTCGCCTCGCCTCGCTTGCGGCGCCTGCGCATGCATGGCGTCGCATGCATGCGCCGCGCTCGGTCGACTCCTCCATGCCGTCGTCTTCACGCGCTAGCCGCGCCGCCAAGCCTCGCGTCCTCGACTCGGCCGCCTCCACCTCGGTGTCATGTCGCTGCGGCGCCGTGCGCATGAAGCATTGGACAGCACCTTGTCTCGCATCCTCGGCTCCTCGGCGCCCACCGATGCCACATCAGAGCTCCACCGGCCATGCCTAGCACCGCGCCGCTGCGCATGCATGCATGCACCGCCGTCTTGCCAGCGGCCGCTTCCTCTCGGCGCCAAACCGCTGCCTCCTGCGCCGCCTTGCTTGCTCGGTCTTTGCTACTCCAAGTGCTAGCCGAGCTGCTGCATGTGCTAGCCATGGCCCGAAGCTTGGCCACTAGCGCCTCACTTTGGCTTTGCCTCAGCGAGTCTCTGCGCTGGACAAGACATGCGCCATTTCATCCCCTCTTCTCCAAATCACGCAAAAGTTCATGCATGCGAAAAATACTTGGATGAATGGAAAGCTAAAGTGGTGAGGATTGCAATGGTGTGACATGCATGAGCTAATTCTCGTTTTTAGGTGGGATTGGGAGAGAAGTGAGAGGAGCTTGTGAAGGGAAGAAATGGTCGCTCTATGCTTCTGTTGGGGAAGAAGAAGTAGCGAGGAGGAAAAAGAAATGGGGGCTTTGTGGTGAGTGGAAATGAGGGCATTAAAGAATTGAGGATGGCAATGTGTGTGGTGTGCTTTGTTGGAGGAAATGAAGTGAGAAGTCGTTTCGGCAAGAAAAGTTTGGATGAGCGATTGTTCGGTTTGGGGAAAACAAATGGCGTGGGAGTAGGGGTGAAAGCGGATCGGATAGTTTCCGACCGATCCGGACAAAAACGGATTCGAATGTCTCGGATCGGATTTTCTCGGATAATTTTCGGATCGGAAGCGAATTCGGATTTTTGCGGAAGCGGAAGCGAATACTGGAGTCATACTATCCGTGGATCACGAAGCGAATACGGATTATCCGGATAAGACGAGTCGGATATCCGGATTCGGCCCAAAGAGATTTCAGCCCAAAGAGAAAAGGGGTTTTAATTGATTTTTGAATTTCAGAAAATGCAACAAATCAAATAACCTTTTAGAAAATAGCAAATAGAGTTCAAAAATCCTAGAAAAAATCACAAAAATTCGTTGAATTATTTTTAACTTAATAAAATTAATTTCAACTTAAAGTTGTTTTTTATTTTTGTATATAAATTGTTTTAAATTTGTAAAAATAGGAAAAACCTTTTTAAAACCCAGAAAATTCAATAAATTAATTAAAATTTTCTTTTTCACTTTAAATCCAATAAAGTCCCAGAAAACTCAATAAATTTTATTTTTTTACATTAAAAACTACTCCCTCCGTCCGTGTAAGCTTGGCGTCAAGTAAGAGAGAAAGCTTAAGCTTGATGTCAAGTAAATAAAACTGGAGGGAGTAGGAAATTAAATAATTGACTTTATTTTATTATTTTATCCTTTTTAACTAGGAAAACTCTTTTAAATCTCAGAAAATCCAATAAAATAATAACTTTATTAATTTTATTTTTGGTAACATACTTTGGGATGTTACAGTCATTTGTGTATGGATTAACCATTCAGTCTAATCGATGTTAGTGTGAACTAATTTTTATGTATATGATAAACTAAGTGTGAATGCGTGATGACTTTGTGAGTTATGACTTATGAGCTAAATATGGTAAACTAAATGTTATATTTGTGATGAACTAGTTAATGTAACTTGCTAGTGCTAATGCTACGTGTGGTTGCTGAAAATATGAACAATTCATGAATGTTTACATCAAATAAATTAGTTATATGTTTTAATTAATTTCAGGTATACAATTTAAGGGGTTTTCATGTTCCGAAAAATATCTGTGACCGTATTCGTTTTGATTCGTATTCGCTCCGTATTCGTATTCGATACTATTCGTATCCGGGGTATTCGTATTCGTATCCGGATCCGGGAAAAAATATGAAAACAAATATGGCAAAACCATTATCCGTCCGTTTCCGATCCGTTTTCACCCCTAGCGGGGAGTTCCATAATTTTTAGACATAGTTTCCTAACTCCAAAAATCACGAAATTTTTATGGAAGGTTCCTGACATAATGTTGATGCTAAGGTAAAATTTTCAGGAATTTATCCGAAATGTGATTTTCTCTAAAAATCTTTAAAGTTTCTGTTTTGTTATTTGTGCATTGATGGGTAAAGAAAGAGATGGTAGAGTAGGGGAGAGGATGTGTTCGGTTGGACAAAAGCAAATGGGCTATGGCAGTGGTTTGAGAGTGGTGCTCTCAGCTGGGAATAAATAAATGGGGAGGATGGAGTGGTTGTGCTGTGTTGGGAGTAGAAGATGGCAGGGAGATAGATTCGGTTGGGGAGTGGAAATGGTTTTCCAGATTTTGTAAAACGGCTTAAGGATTTTAGTGAATTTTTAAGCATAGCTGCTGAAATCCAAAATTCACGAAAATTTTAGGGGAGACAGAGGACACAGTGAATATTATGTTGTAAAATTTCTAGGAGTTTTAATGTAATATATTTATCTCTATAATTATTTTAAGTTCCAGTTTTTGTTGGTTGTGTTACGTTGGGGAGGAGATAAATAGTAGTGCATTTCTTCCTCCGTTTGTCGAACTCGCCCAAACGACCTCGCATGCGCTAACTAACCGCTAACATGGAACACTCTTGCGATGACGATCGCAACGGCATAACATGCGTTATCAGTTCTTGATTTTTGGTGGTGATTGCAGGAGAGAAGTTAGAGAAGAGAATGGACACGCAGAGCGTCTACTTTGCGATCGATCGGATGAAAAAGAAACAGCGATACTAATGCATGCATGATGATATGATTTTGGGATGCATGCGGAAACAATAAACAATACAATTAGATTTTTAAATGTAGTCTTTTAAACAACTTGATTTGATACTACTTATTATTATTATTTTCATTTTTATGCAACTTTTGAAACAACTCGTTTAAACTTTAAATGCATCCTTTTAAATAATTCGATTTGATTTTAAGAAGCAATATTTTAATTAAACAGGGAAAATTTTAAAACATTGCCATTTTTTTTTAAATCGCCAAATTAAATATTAGCATCCCGATCCTGAAAATCAGGATGTTACAGTTGTGAAGAGTGGGGTGATGGATCGGGGGAGAGGGAGGTACCCTCGGCGCTTTGGAGGAGGGGGTGGTTCTCGCCATTGGGTAGTAGTAAGAGAAGTGCCCCCGATGAGTGGATGGAAGAGACGACCTGATGGGAGAAGACGATCTTCGGGAGAAACTAACTCGAGATCAAGATCAGAAACAAAGAGCTCAAGATGATAATCAGGAGGTAGCATGAAACCAGGTACGTGTGGGGACCCCAAAATTGAATACGTTTTCAAGTCAAGTGATTGCACAGAAGACACAATCCTTAACCGAAAACGAAAACAATTTCAAGCCCCAGATATGCTTCTCATGTTAGCTCCCAAGGATCAGTGGTTAACATGCACATATCCAATACAACATGGATCACAACCATAGTCAAAATGCAAAAATATTAGAAGCATTATTATTTCAATCTCAACAATTAGGACCTTATGGGCAATTTTGAATAAAAGAGCAGACTGGCCAAAACTAAACATAAGCAATAAAGTGCAGCGGAATCACTACACCATGACATAGAATTAAGGGCAATTAACTGCTGGATAAGACAAGATGAGTGTCAAAACATGTGCCGGCAATGTCCAAGAGATTACGGGTCTCGTTATCTGCCGGAAATAACTATTGCCTAGAACAACTTATCTGCTGTCTATATTTTTATTTTAGCTACAATACATCTGCCCTTGAAAAAGTCAACTGGGTCAACTTAACTACCGGGCAAAACGCCTAAGTCAACCGGGTCAATGTAACTGCCGGGCAAAACATTGGGTGGGAGGTGAAAAAAAGAACGAGACACGAGGGCGCGAAGATTGTTTCTTGTATTGCCTTTGCAATTGTTTACTGTTGAGATTCAGTATTTTTCCAATTCAGGATTATGATACCCATTATTTTCTCTTCAATGCTGTACTTTTCAAATATGTTTTGATCTGAATAGCTTCCTAGCAAAATATAACATTTTGGATGGCAACCTTCGGCAAGACTTGTGTTTGCCCTATGAAATAGAACTAAAACATATGGCTGTGCTTTAATTACTGTAATATCCCAATTTTCTAAGCTATAAAAATCTTTTGAATAGTTGGTAGGGAGAAAATTTACCATTTGATTTTATTTGGATTTAGTTCAAAAGCTTAAACATGGACTTTCAATATCAAAATCATTTAACATGAATAATCCCAACATAAACTATTGTCAAAACTTTTTTATTTGGATTCTATGTGCTCAGATATATTTTCTAGAATTTTTCTAAGTTCATGTGCTAATTTCTATTTTCCATTAGGAATTTCTGCTATTTTATAAAATAGAAAAACTATTATATATATTAGAAAAGCTCTTGGGCCGAAACCCAGCCCAAACCCTTCCTTAGCCCATCTCTGTGCAAGCCCAGTCCACACACGCGCCACCACCTTTGGCTAACAGGTGGTCCCTGGCTGTTAGTCTCTCTCTCTCTCTCTCTGTGCGCATGCTTTCCCTTCCTTTCATCAACCATCATTGGTTCGTCCTTGAACGGCCCGATGAAGCTTGGCTGTTCGGAGGTCCGAATGTCACCACTGTTTGGACCGTCCGATTTGTTTTGAACGGCTCGATGGAGTTTAGTCGTTCGTGTGGTCCGAACGTTCTTTCCTTTTTGGATCGTCCGACCAAGACCTGACGGTCAGAACAAGTTGAGCCCTTTGCGCCCGCGCCTTATCTCCCTGACCGGTGGACCCTGCCGCTATGTCATCCTCCTCGTGCACGTCTTCTCCGCGCGTGTGTTCGCTCCGTCCGCCATTGTTGTAGAGCTCGAGCTCCGTACGACGACGTGTTTTATCCAACCAAACTCCTAGAAAACATGACAAATCTTATCCTAATTTCCCCGCATCTATTTGAATCAAAATCTTATCCCGAATCTCCTTCAAACTCGGAGATTCCCTCGTTTCGTCCACCGCACGCCACCCTAGCCCGCCCCGGACCCTATAAATGGGACCCCCGGGACCACACCTCAAACCCTCGAGCCGCTGCACCTCTCGAGCCTTAGCGCCGCCACAATCTAGGAATTAGGGTTTTCGGCCAATCTCTTTGTTTCACGAATTGTGCCGTAGTCCAAATAAGGATTGGTGGAGACGGCCGTCGTCGGGCTCGGCAGCCCAACATTGAGCCAGTCGGTGTTCGACTCGTTCGAGCTCAACACGGACTTCGGCTTTTGGCAAAGCTGCTCTGGCGATGCCCATTTCGAATGCCGGGACGCTTTGCTCGACCTACGTGTTGGTAAGCGCGCTGCCTGGAAGCGACGGGTCATGGCTCGTTAGTGCATACATATGGCCGCAGCTCACGGTGGCGCTTGAGTCCGACGAGCAGCGCGTCTTCAAGCCTCTCACCACGGAGTATCTTGGCCTCATCTAGACACTGCTCTGCATACATGCATTCTTGGACCCATGTTCCTTTCATGCATAGTCAAGACTTGGCCACTTTGTAGAGGTTGTCCATCGTCTGGAGTTCAAATATCCTTGTACTCATTTTGTTTCGTAAGTTGAGCAATAACACAAAAGAGGCGCGGCACACGTTGGGGCGTCACCATGTCTTGCGTGTTTATTACGTATGGGCATGTGGCCTAGTGGTAGAAGGGAAGACCAGGTCCTATAGAATTATTTTTCGTGGTAGAAGCGAGGGTACATGTTCGTTTTCATCCACCCAGGTTCGATCTCTATAAGTGTACCATACTTAAACGGAGTACATGCAAGTATGTGCGTTAAGTGGGATAGAGCGTGCCCGCGTTAAATTAATGGCCATGGAGACTTATATATTATCTTAGCGTGGGTAGAGGACACGCACACGTGTGTATTCATATGATGGTGTGTGTGGGTTGTGTGCCTCTGTCTTGAACTCTCGTAGAGAAAAATTGACTTGTGTGATTATTTGTGTTCGTCCACCTTTGTGTGCGTAACACAAGAGAGGAAGGAAATCATGAGTTGAGTTTTCTCCCAGCGTATGTGTGAGTTTGTGAGAGAACAAAGATTGAAAGACAGATAGAGGAGTTGTGTGAATCAGCTCAAACAGTCTTGGGTTGCTGATGCATGCATTGTTGGCATAGTTCCAGGAGAGACTTCACTCATCGCACTCATGGACACATGCTATCACAAGTCACAAGTGGGAGACGATGAAGACACAAAGAGAACTTTAGCGACGCAGCAAACCTCCCTCTGTGACTCTGCCTTGGTTCAGCCCATTAGCTTGCCCAGCGACTCAACGTCCGAAGTCGCTATTGGGCGGACGACCTACGCGGAGGCCGATCCGACCGCGCGCATGCGTCAGACACCCATCCCGCCATTCGCGATGGGGGAACGGAAGCGCGGATGCGGTTCTTCCTCTTCCCACTGCCGCGCTCGAGCTGCTGCTGCGCCTTCTCTGCTCCCCTTCTTCTCGAGCTTCGGCGACGGCGATGAGTCCGGCTCCGATGAGCTTCCCCGGCCACGGCAACCAGTGAGTCAGGGCTAGGGGGTGTTAGGGGAAGGCGGCAGAGGCGGTTGGGGCAGAGCAGGGCAGCAAGTCTGAGCGATAGCGCCGCGGGCCGCGGGCCATGACGATGGCCGGTGAGCAGAGTCTGGCAGCGGGTGGATGCCATCTCAGCGGTTTAGGATGGGCAAGTTGGAAATAATCAAAACTTGGTTTAGAAACAGAGACTGTTTTCAGTGTCAATTTCAGAAACCGTATCAGAGTTAGATACAAAATCGTTTTTTCGATTTGAGTCTGGATAGGATAAAAGAGTTTTTTCCTATTTATAAGATGTAAAGTTGTGTATAAATAGATGAAGAGAAACTAGAAAAGGTGCCAAATCCTGCACCGCAAAATTGAGTTCTGTTGTGCTCTCTGTTGTCTCTGTTTGGTTATTGTGGTTTCTGTTCATCATCAGAATAGAATTGGCCGATCAATTGAGATTGGTGTTGGTGGGATTGTTGGCGGGGTTTTCTTCTGTCCAGAGATCGAGAGTGTGTGTTGGATCCTTGTTGGCCTAAAACCGAAAAACGCTCGGCAGAGAGTTTCGGCAGAACACTCGGCAGGAAACCGATCGAAGCCCACGCTCGAACATGTACTGGAAGCGATCCTGGATGAAGACACACACACGTACGTAGATCAAAGAGCAAGATACACACGTACATGCTGGAAGCAATGCTCGAACACACGCATATGCACTAGGAGCAATAGCTAGCACACGCACGCGCAAGAAGCCAACAGAGATATTTTGGTGCTGCGTATGCACCTCAGCTTTTCTGTTTTTTTTTCCTTCTATTGCTTCAATTAAACTGATGTGGTTACAAGTCCTTTTAAAGACCACCTGATCAACTTGCTAGCCAAGCCGAAACTAAATATGGAAAGCTAAACATGGAAAGCCTAACAAAGGAAACAAACCAATTTTGATCCGATCATGATTGTATCGGATCCTAACACCCTATTACTTGGTAAGTCTAGATTAATTTCAACAATCTCCCCTAATCTAGACTTGCGACTCTAACTTGTTGCGGCGATCGGTCTCAACTCGACTTGCCCAAGCGATACTCGACACGGGGCGGCGAACACATCTCTTCAACGTCCCACGAACTCGACTCAGGACGGCGAACACATCTCCTCAACGTCCCGAACACACCTCCACAGACTCGATTTAGGACGGCGAACACATCTTCTCAACGTCCCGAACTCAACTCTACGGACACAAACACAAATCGGCACGCAACCGTCAAGTACCAACACAACGCTTTCACCTTGGAAATGCGCAACTCATCTTGCGTTTCATCGATGTGCAGGCTCCTCCTCGTCCGCGAGCCACATATATGCACCGTGCAATGCGTCGGTCTCGCCGCATCGAGCGCGCGCGCCCCCGTGTACTCCGCGTTGCGCGCTCGATCGCCGCTGAATCCGCCCCGTGCATGCGCAATCCCACCGTGCGCTATGGGAGCCCACCGCTCCGCCGTGTTGCATCGTGCTAGTGCCGTAGCAGCGCCCGCGTCGCCGCTCCATCGGTCGTGCCGTCGCACGCTCGGGTCACCATCGCCGCCATGGCTCGATACCAATTGTTGGCCTAAAACCGAAAAAGCGAAATAGCTGATTCAAGAAGAAGCTCCGCTGAGCGACGCATACGCTCGGCGAGAGTTTCTGAGAACACTTCGGCGAAGCCGTCAAGCCCACGCTCAAACATGTGCCGAGGCGATCACGGATGAAGACACACACGTCGTAGATCAAAGAGCAAGATACACACGCATACATCTGGAAGCAATGCTCGAACACACGCATATGCACTAGGAGCAATAGCTAGCACTGCGCCTGCGAGAAGCCATGAGAGATATTTTGGTCTGCGTATGCATCTCGACTTTTGTTTTTTCCTTCTATTGCTTCAATTAAAGCGATGTGGTTACAAGTCCTTTTAAAGACTACGATCAACTTGCTAGCTAAGCGAAACTAAATATGAAAAGCTAAATATGGAAAGCCTAACAAAGGAAACAAACCAATTTTGATCCGATACTGATTGTATCAGGATCCTAACACCCTATTACTTGGTAAGTCTAGATTAATTTCCAACAATCCTATGTTAAGTTTCCACACGTGGTATCAGAGCTTGTGAGCGCCTCAACGTCTTCGATTCAAGACCATGGCGACCATCCAACGAGCAAGCGAGGGACGGCGGCGGCATGTTGCATCAATGTCCTATCGCGACATCGTCGGCTACACCACATGGGTGATCAAGATGGAAGCGATCATGGGCGCCCAAAGTGTCGGAAGCAATTGAACGGTGGCGGGAGTGGTGTGGGCGAGAAGAAGAACAAATCGGCGTGAGCGTTCATCTTTTAGGCTGTCCCCAAGATGTACTACGCAGATTGCAACTAAGAAATCTACAAAGATGTGTGGGATTGTTTGACGACATGCTATCTTGGTGCCGATCGTGTGAAAAAGGCGCGCCTACAGACTCTGAAGAGCGAATTCGAGAGGCTAAGCATGAAAGAAGGAGATACGATTGACGAGTTTGCAGGGAAATTGAGTGGCATGGCAGCAAGATACAGTGCTCTTGGCGCCACTCTAGATGATGCTACACTAGTCAAGAAACTCCTTGATGTAGTGCCCAACAAGTTTCTTCAGATGGTCGCATCGATCAAGCAATATTCAGATCTTAATACGATGCTTTTTGAAGAGGTGATCGGTCGATTGAAGGCCTACAAAGAACGGGTACTACGTCGCGGCAATGGTGTCAGAAGTGAGGTCAAACTTCTGTTCACCCTAGCTGAGTGGCAGGTACGGTAGAAAAAAGGCGGTGGTGACACGTCATCCTCCTCAATAGGGCGCACTAGCAGTAACGACGGCCATGGGTGTGGAAGGACCCATGGATGTGGCCATGGCCAAAGCAGGGGTGGTCGCGGTGGCTCAACCGTAACTCGCCAGAATGATGAGAGAAGTTGTGCGTCTGGGACGGGCCGCAACAAGAGTCACATAAAGTGTTCAGATGCGTCCAAAGCCCTACACTGGCTTGGGCACTTGTAGCCCTCCGGGACCTCGAGTAAGGCCACAGGGTCATTCTTGGACTCAAGTGGTTGGGGTTGGCGCGGAGACATCTTCGTGGGCACATGTTGGCGTAGTGCCCGCGTTCTCCTCAACTAAAGCAGGCGACATCTGTTGCTTGGTTTTGTGCACCGGACGGCTGACCTCCGCGGTTATATTGTTGAATCGCTGCCTACTGAGGGCAGGGAGGTGGTGGTACTGAAGGGAAAGCGTTCGACGATTGCCAGACATAAGGCCTGGGTGGACCGCTGCTTGCTGATTTCTGCGCAAGCCACTTGTGCTTGCGGATCTCCACGACCGTCCATGTGCTGTCCTAGACCCGGATTGCCTTATTGATTAAGGCCTGGAAGTTAGGGATGTCGTGGGCAGCTAGCGACCACTTCATCTCATCATTCAGGCGCTCTCGGAAGAGGGTGACTTTCCTTGCTTCATTCGGTATCTCGGACGCAGCATAGCGCGCAAGATGGTTGAAGAGATGCAAGAACTCCATCATAGACTGGTTCTCTTGCCGGAGTTCATAGAACTCCCACCTCTTGATGTCCATAAGACCAGAGGGAATATAGGCATCACAGAATGCTTCCTTGAATGTTGCCCAAGAGATGGTCTGGCCTTCAGGAAGGATGGCCTGATGGTTCTCCCACCAAGCTACAGCCGCTCCCTCCAGTTGATAAGATGCATATAGCACCTTTTCTTCATCATTACACTGGGTAATGACCAGCTTGCTCTCAATGGTGCGGAGCCAATCATCAGCGTCAAGAGGGTCGACTGTTGATGCAAAGGTCGGAGGCCGAGTTCACATGAACTCGCCCATCTTGGATGATGACTAATTGCTGGCAGCTCTATTTCCTCCGGTAGTAGTGCCGAGGGCTGCGGTATTCTGCACCAATTGTTGGAGTAGAAGAGTATTGGTCTGTCATCCTTGCTCAATTATGGCAAGCACTTGCGCCATGGTGGGCCGCGTTGGTAAAACTTCTGGTTCCTCGGGGACGGCAGGCTGAGATTGCTCAGTTTGCGCTGCTTGTGTGGAAGGATGACGAGGATCGCGTAGTGAAGGTGTAGGAACCTCACTATCTAGTTGTTGTGATCCATAGGTGGCTCCCGCTCCCATGATCTGGCAAACAAAGCGAGTCACCGGCATCCTGAACAACGAGAGACCAGTATAAACAAACATTCACAGGATGAGAGGGAATAAGCACAAGTTAAGCAGGTCAGTAAGTATCATCATCGCACCTTAATTTAACCTATCTAAACAAAAATCATGCATATTCTTAAACTTTTGGTGCAACTCACATGAATTTCCAACATACGAGTTAAACATTGCATGGCGCACATGCCCGTTGTTTAATATTACAAAAGAGGGCAATTAAAACATCAAAAGTGGCATATTACAATAATTATACAGCATGGTCATACATCATTTCAACTCTACAAAATGCCAAAAGTGCTCACGCTAAGTCCTACAAGTGAGCTCTAGACTATTTGCCGTAGTCTAGGCGTCATAGTCGCGCGGGGTCGCTCCTGAGGACTCAGGAATAGCGGAGGGTGGAGTACTATGGTGCTCGATATCCTCATGTCCAACGTGAGTGTGGCGGTAGGGCAGCACCGTCCGCGGTGTTTCCTCTGTCCCGGCGGTAATGTTCATTCCCCAGCGGCGGTGACCGATCACGGACATGCGGGGACGCTGGGTATAGGATTGAAGGCGGACGATGGGCCGTGGCAAGTCCTCGACTGGTGCTAACATGGCATCCTCCCCGAACAGTAGCTCTCGGGAGAAGAAACCCTAGGCCATCATCAGGCGTGCGGGCCTCTGACAACTCTTGGGTCACTCGACCGAGATACCCATTGAGGGACCTCGCCAGTTCTGCAAGGTGCAGGTGAGGAGTGAGGAACTATCTCCCCTCCACACTATAAGTGTTCTCCTCCTGGTCCGTGGCCTGTGCTGGAAAGTGGAAGAAAGACTCCTCCAGATCCGGCAGTGTGTAACGTAGCCGAACGGTGGCAACATAAGCCGCATCGAGGAGAGACATCCGGACCATCGATCCTCTTAGAGCAAATGAAGACAAGGTTTCAAAGTTACGTCCTAGATGAGCACTGGCGAGTGCGAGTGGACACCGTACTTGACGGTGCACTGTAGATCATATACTAGAGCATATGCAGTCACTCAATATGCTGCAGCTGTTGGAAATATGCACTAGAGGCAATCATAGAGATGATTATATTTCAATATATTTATTGTATTGGATAATGTGTTATCTTGTTCTTAGAATAATATCGTTAATATTTATCATCAAGTATGTGACTTGATTGTAAAACTCTGTATTTCTGCGATGATTATTCTTAAACGTTCCCTAGTCGGAAATATATGAGAACACACATGAATAGACTAGCGTATGTATTGGTTGATGACTGCATTTCACAAGTCATGGATATGGAGATATCAAACCAATAATATGGACACATATTAGAGAACATGGTGTTGGTTTGACCCACCTTGAGACACTGTTGAGATTGTTATGATTTCATGTGTCATCAGTTGGTCTCAAGTAAAAATGATGTATAATTCTTAGACCTGAGATCAGTATGGTTTCCCACATATTTAATAGCACTCTTAAGGGTTACCAAACGCTACTCGTAACTGGGTAGTTATAAAGGTAGCTTTCGGGTATGCTATAAAATATAGGGAGGAATGTGACTGGTCAGATATGGGATTTGCTCCTCCTAACATAACAGGAGAGATGTCTCTGGGCCCCTCGTTGTGGTCGAATAAAGAAAGTGCCTAGCCATGCCACTAGTGGTCGAAGTGTCGACCACATGAAGTTATTCGACACTTGATCGAGAAAGAATTGAACAGTCCATGAATGATAAATTATCTCACCTAGAGTTCAACCAGATGTTGTGAGGCAAAGGGAGAATACACAAACAGGTCGTTCAGTTCAACCAGATATAGACTAGTCGTACACGGTTAGAGCTGGTCGTAGACTAGTCAAAACTGGTTGTACACAGTTACGAGCTGGTCGTATGGAGATATGAGCTGGTCGTAGACTGGTCAAAACTGATCGTATACAGTTACGAGCTGGTCGTAGACTGGTCGTATAGAGATACAAGCCGATCGTGAGAGTTATAGGTAGTCGTAACTACACTTGGGTGATCGTTCTTGAATTCGAGTGATGCGTAAATGATAAGGATCTGGTCATAGATCATATTGCATTAAGGTTCATTCGATATATTTTTTGTGTGTTCCGGAATCGTTATGTGCTGCTAGGTACCGCTAACGACTCGTGGTCGAAAAAGAGTTTGCGGGTCACAACCGATCACACATGTCCTATAGGGTCACACATTTAAAGGGTAATGATTTGATTTGGATGGTGATCCGAATTCTTATAGGGCACGAGTTCTAAATGGGCCTCAAGTTGGAGACCCATTATGGATGCCTATAAATAGAGGGGCGGTGGCATGGGGTTAAGTAAGCTTTCGAAGAACTCCCAAAACCCTAATAGCCACAACTTCCTCAACCACGCCGTCGGCACTAGCACTCCTGCACATGGTGTCCCTGTCCCGTACGTGTGGATATCTTGGAGGTGTTGTTGAGAAGCATCAGCACTAGGACGATCTGCAACTCGTGACGATCATCGAAGCAGGAGAAGAAGACGCGTGGGAAGTACAACTACATCTGCATCTACTCATAGTATCGACTCTACTTCCGCTACGAGTCGGCGCGTTTAGTGGTAATCTCGTGATCTATTACGGAGGTCCTTGGTTGCTCAAATTTTGTTTTGTTTTGTGCTCTCATAGCTTTCCGCGATCCTTCAATGGTATCCGAGCCATTCCATCTAGTTTTAGATTCAGATTAGATGCATATTTTGATATGTGGGGTGATAGATGTGATCTATTTATGTTTTCTGTTGGTCGTTCTATATGATAGATTGTTTTTGGCAGTGGTTGATATGATCATCCATGCGCGTGGTCTCAAGATGGGTTTATGATCGTTATTCTGTGATTGTATTTTCATGGTCATATCACGACTTGCCTCTACTGGTTGGTTTCCGCCATCGGGGCTTAGATCAGGATCGCATTCGGAGGTCTGAACGTTCACGAGATCTGAGCCGTAGATCTAGAGATGAACGGCAAAAGAGGATCGAAATGCTTAGAACTCCAACAGCGCTGAGGAGGTATAACCCGTTAGATCTAGATCTAACGGTCCAGAGCTGAGGGGAGGTCATAAAGCTAGGAATCTAGCGGAGGGAGGTCCTAGACGGTCAAGATCTCCAAGGGGAGGTCCTGAACGGCTAAGATTTTCGCAGAAGGAGATCTTAACGGTCGAGATCGAACTGAAGGAGGTCCCGATGGCTACGATTAACACGAGGAGGTCCTAGGCGATAGGACAAAAAGAAAGGGAGGTCCTGAGGTTTTCTTTGCAAAAGACCAAGGGTGACCTTTTGCAAAGAGAACCCTAAGGGTGGTCTTAAAGGTTTTCTTTACAAAAGGCCAAGGGGTGGTCTTTTGCAAAGAGGACCTCGAGGGGTGATTTTTGCAAAACGACCAAGGGAGGTCTTTTGCGGAATCGCAGAGAGTGCTCCTAACGGTCCAGATTAGATCTGAGGAGGTCTTTAATGGTCACGATTTATCCTAAGAGGTCTGGAACTTAACGGGATGCACTTTTTGCCGACAGGAACCGCACTTAACGCTAATGATTAGCCTGAGGACAACATAAATACTAATCATTAGGCTACAGGACTTGCCCGAGTAAGGCACGGCAAAAACACGAGTTTGGGTTTAAGCTCACCGCCGGCGAAGTGGACCACGCCGGCGGGAACCAATGGCATGGATGGGCTCTAAATAGTGAGAGGAACCTAAAGGTGCCAAAAACTAGAGCTAAAACACCTACCGGCGGCTAGCCGAAGACGACCACCGAAGGCAAAATTACGACAAAAAGGGAAACTAAACGTGGTCCAATAGAGCAGGAGATCCACGATATGGTACTAACCTGAGGATGGAGGAGGTCTAGGGATGGCCGAAAAAGCTCCGGCGATGACGATGCTTGCCGGAGTTGGGGAAGATGACAAACCCGGCCACAAAGAGCAAGCCCCCAAATTGTCAACCTCTGCGAAGGTTAAACAAAACAAGTTAGGGGATGCTTAAGGTGACTAGGTGGACAAGTTGACACGCCAAGCTTGCAATTTGAACCACTGGAGCTCAGAGATTGCCAAAGAGCTCCAAGGTCCGGCAATGGCGGCTAAGATTCTCGGAAGTTTTGAGCACAAGAGCACGGAGAGGAACTAGGGTTGCAAAATGGTGTCTAAAGAAACTTAAAGAGGGAGCTTGAGGTTCTTATATAGCTGAAGAGCAAAAGGAACAAGGGCAATGTTACCCGATGCACTGAGCTAGGGTACATTTGAAATGATAGTAGGTAACAGGGAGACTTTTGGGGCAAAGGTTTGTCGCACATTTAATGTTGGCAGTAAATAGCCGTTGTCAAGGACTGGGAAGTGACAAGGCACTGCTCTACACTACCAAGACCCCGGCACACCATCATGCACACGAATAATGATGATGCCCAAGCTCAAAGAGGTCCCACCAGTCAGTGAAAGAGCCTGGGTGGAGTGGTCAAAGAACACAACGGCTAAACTAAGCGTTGAGCTCCAGCGAGGGAGGTCTGGACCGTTGGATTTAAAATGAAAGGCCCAGATTTTCAGTGAGGTTCGGAGGTCCTAACACTTAGGGAGGTCTGAGGCACAGATCAAGGGATGGACGACCCACGATCACTCAAGTGCTAACAAAGGTGGTCGGGGAGGTCTAAAGAGGTCTTTTGAGGACGACCTAGGGTGGTCTTTGCAAAGATGCAAAGGGAGGTCCTAGGGGAGGTCCGGGAGGGTGCTCTTTGCAAAAACCACACGAGGTGGTCGGGCGAGTGGGAGGTCTGTAACATTCATATTTTGGGCTTGTGTTTCAAATGTAAGAAAATGAGTAGAAATTAAAACTTTTTCTTACATCATGTATTTCCTGTATGTACTAAACAATTATTGTACAAGGGTATGGAAATACATAGCCACAAGTCTTTGATCCAAAACATTCTTGTTCCATATTGTGATAATCTCCTGAAATATTTTCCTAAATTCTTGGGTTGGTATGTGACCCCTCTGAAAAATTTCACAATTTTTAGAAATTGTGTGCATCCTTTTGGAGTCAGTCAAACCTACTCAAATTCAGTCAAGCTGGGACCAACACCTTGTGGAATTTTGGAGGAAAATGTATAGCACAAAACCTCTGGAAATTTTATACAAGGTCAATCACTCAGCTAGAAAGCTCTGTAAAATTTCATAATTTTTGGAGTGAGTTTGCTATCTCAATCAAATCCTCAAACTCCAAATCGACTTGAAAACTCGGTTTAGGTGCAGAGTGGACTCGGGCTCGAGTCGGACCAGTCCGACCCAACTTTGGTCTCGGTCAAGCCAGCCGCTTAGACCTCCTCGGGCTCGCGCCACTCGGGCGTCGGCGGTGGGTGGTCGGGCCGTTGGATTCTCATCCAATGCTCCCGACCTCCCATTGCTCTCGAGCACTCGGCGCCCTCGGTAGTGATGTTGATCCTGCGGTCCACGACCTCCCGGGACCTCCTCTCCGCTAAGACCTCCTCTACCTCGGGGATGCAGGCGTCGGGACCTCCCTCACCTGTTTTTCTTCCTCCACGACCTTCCAGAGTTGGTCATCATGGTTTTCCACTTTTGCATGTGTCGGGACCGGGCGATTAGAGGCGGTGAGATGTCACCTTTGCTTCTTGTCAGCGGCTCTTTTGCTGCCATGCATTTAATGCGATCAACTTTAACCTCCAAAGTCTCCACCTGCTCGCCCCTACCTACCATGCGTGCTTTTGGCGGGGGCATGGACATTGTTCACGATGAACTTGCCCATGCCATTGCCAAGCTTCGGAGCTATGAATAGCCTGAGACCTCCCTTCTCCCTTTCCTTCTCCGTTCTTTGTGGTGCTTGAGCTCCCTCAGTTTAGCTGGTTCCCAAACTCAAACACCTAAGAACACCACCTCTCTCTGCCACCATTGTCGGCTTTGGAGCTCTTTGAAGGCCTCGAGCTCCAGTGGTCCCATCGTTGTTCTTGGCTCGTCAATTTGTCATCTTGATCACCTTAAGCCCTCTCTAACCTGTTGTGGTTAATCATCACAGGGGTGAGCAAGTCGGAGAGCTGCTTTTAGTGGTCGGGATCACCTTCTTCTTCGTCTCGTGAAGTCCCAGTCCTGGAGCCCCCTTGGTTTCCTCCTCTCCTCAGAGCTCCCAGCACCTCATCTTGTACAGTAAGTTCCTCTAGTCTCCTAGAGCTCGAGCACTTGTCTAGTTAGGTCGTATCAAGCTGTTCTTGTTTTGGTTTTTAGAAAACTTGCACTCTAGCCTATCTCGGCTCGCGGTGTTCAACCGTCGCCGCCGTCGAGCACGTTCTTTAGGTTCTTGGTGTTATTTAGAACTCACCATGTCCTTGGTTCTCACCGGCGAGCTCCCCATCGCCGTGGTGAGCTCGTGTTAGCACTCGGGTTTTGCGCGTAAGATTCGGACAGCCCGATAGCCAATGATTGGTGTCGGAATCTTTGAGGAGCCTCTCATTGCAGTGGGCCTCCTCCTCTGTTGTCGTATGGCAAAACCCGCCTGAACCTCCCGCTCGACCTCCCAATGATGATCTGGCCGTTAAAGACCTCTCTGTGGTAAATCTTAGCCATAGGACCACTTCTCGCACGTCCGCAAAGACCTCCCTCCTCAGGACCTCCCCCTAGTATTATCTCAGCCGTTTAGATCACCTCCGAGTCAAATCTGCACCGTAGAGGGTGTTCCGTGTAAACTCTGAGTGCCAGGACCTCCCTAGTGTCGATCCTAGCCGTCTAGGACCACCCTGGTTAAATCCTAGCTGTTTAGATCTTTTCTCGTGTGCAAAAGACCTCCATTGGTCATTTTGCAAAGACCACCCTTGGGGTCCTCTTTGTAAAAAGCCACCCCTGGTCGTTTGCAAGAAAACCCCGCTCAGGACCTCTTAGGCTCAATCCTAGCCGTTCACGACCTCCTCGGATTTAGATCTGAGCGTTAGATCTCCTTTGTAAAATCCTTAGTCTCAGGACCTCCCTCCGCGTTGATCTGGACCGTTCGGGGCCTCCCTAGGCCTAACTGGCCGTCCGGATCTCCTCAGATTAAAACACTATCGCTTAGGACCTCCCAGGTAGATCTTGGCCATCCAAGACCTCCTCGTGTTAATCCCGGCCGATCAAGATCTCCTCTCGGAGATCTTGACCGTCTAGGACCTCATCCTTTAGATCCGTAGCTTTAGGACCTCCTCCTCTGGTCTAAACCGTTAGATTGAGATCTAACGGGCTAGACCTCCTTCCTCAGAATTAAAGTCTTAGGACCTCCCCTAGTGCTCGGGACCGCGGATCTTGATCGGCGGTCACGACCTCCGTTAAGCGCGAGGACCTCCTTTGCGTCTTGTGTGCATGCAGTGTCGTAGCCATTGGATCGAGATCTCAACGGTCCAAACCTCCCCAGTGCGGGAGGAGGTCTCCTGTGCTCTGTGTTTCAAGGTCCGTGGCCATGCGATGAAGGATCGATGGCCCACGACCTCCTCTTTTTCCTTCAGTTCATTTGGACCTCTTGAGAGCTCAAATTTTATAAGTCTTTTAATGTTTTAAATTTCAAAAGTGCATAACTTTGTCATTTTAGCTTCTTTTGAATGATTCCGATTCTTTGTAGCTCTGTTAGAGTATGAACTTTAATCGAGAATGAATTTAAACCTTGTTATGTAGAAAAATGATAGAAATGCTGCATGATCTTGTTTAGTGAAAATAGTGGCTTAGAAATTCCTTGAAAATTTGTAAAATGCATAACTTATTCTCTGTTATTCCAAACTGAGCAAACTAAGTTTTGTTAAAACCCACTAGGAATGTACTGTAATATAGAATAGGTCTTCATATGATCCTTGTCACTGAAATTAATGATTCTCTAGTTTTAGAACTTAGAAAAATCATAACTAATTCATTTCAACTTCAAATTGTGCAAACTCAGTTTTGCTGTTGTTAGGATAATCATATCTACCTACCATAAAAATTTCAAGTTCCAGATCATTCTAGAAAGTTGTGTCATGAACAGTAACCGAAATTAATTTAATTATGATTTTTCAGGCTGAGAGAACTTATATTAGCCATAACTTTTTCATGCTAAGTCCAAATGAAGTGATTCTTGTTTCTAAAATTGTCTAAAATCAGCCCCTAGCTTCTGTAGGAATTTCATGGGTTTTGGTTGTTCTTTGCTATTGAGTTCCTTTTGGTGTTCTTCGTTCTTATCGGTTTTTATCGCCTTTTCGTGTTAGGTTCCGAAGAATTTATTGAACCTGAGCACTCCCCTCTGTAGCAGGAACAAATCCAGCAAGGCAAGCAGTTTGATCATGTTAATCCCAGTATTTTTAAGTATTTATGTTGTTTACAAAGTCTATGTATGTATTGCTAGTTTGTGTTAAACTATTGTCGTTAGTTGACCTAGTAGATGCATTTCCTTAGGCAAATGATTATCCTCTACTACCGTGAGCCTAGGTTATTGCTGTGATTAGAACTCGTGGATGAGCTCTTGTCGCTTAGTAGTTTGCGAATTAATTGCTTAGCCATGCTTAGTTTCCGGTAGAAATGGGCGGTTATCGACTTATCGATAACCTTGATCTATAAAACTTATTATGATTTATGATTTCAGCCTTGTGCCATGTCTACTTATGAAAACTAAAACTGAAAATAAAATGATTTAGACTTGGGCACAATGGTATGTTGGTGTGCTTTTGGGTGTGGCTGGAATGGTGCAGAGTCAACAAGGACCGAACATCTTGTTACACTAAACCAAGCATTTTAGCGTGCTAACCACACTAGAGGGTATGGGACCTCTCTTGACTTAGTACTTTGGCGTGTATTAGCTTGGTCGCGAGGAGTCGCGGGAGGATGGAGGTGGGAGCATTGTAGTGTCAAAAGGCTTCCCCGTAGTAGCGGGTTGTCTTTCGACTTGCAATGTAAGCGTATGGGTTTCTATCCATACTGACGGCTCGTGGTTAATGCACAATATTGGAAAGCGTCTCGTAGGACTTAGTCGTGCCGACATACCTTGGAGTGTGCTTTGTGGCTTAAGGCGATGCGAAGTGTGGGTACATTGGTACACCCCTGCGAGGTTAAAACTATTCGAATAGCCTCGTCTAGGTTATGGACACGCTTGCAAGGTCTTTCAAGAGTTAGACTACAATCTTTTAATTAAAACTTGATGGGTGAGTGCGAATCGGGATTAGTGCTATGTTGTGGTAGCTATTGGGATAGTCACTTCCAGTGGTTACTTGTATGTATCTTTATTTAGCTGTTTTTAATAACAAAATAGATTTGCAAACTTGCTTTTAAATGTATTCTGATTGCAAATAAAGTTGGCTTTATGCAAAATGAGACATACAACCCCCACCTAAATAAGCTTGCATGTAGTTTATGAATAGATGCTGCTATTCCACACGTCGATCTTGCGAGTACCTTTGCGTACTCGGTTATCTTGCTTAAATGTAATTGTTGCGAGAGGAAGAAGGTGAGCTTGAGGGCCTCACTTACATGAGTTGTCTTTGTGGTAGCTTGCGGGCGTCTAGCTTGGCGGCGGTCGGTTGCCTTGTGGGTGGTGTGGCTAACGGTCGACTTTTGTTCTAGCCATCTTATGACACCTTTTGCTTCATTGTCTTTATTGTATATTGTTCTATTTGGCGATCGGCTCTTTTGTAATAACTTTACTTTATGTATGTCGTTATTGAACTTAGTGTTGTATGTTGTATG
This sequence comes from Ampelocalamus luodianensis, assembly GCA_036346255.1. NCBI lineage: Eukaryota > Viridiplantae > Streptophyta > Magnoliopsida > Poales > Poaceae > Ampelocalamus > Ampelocalamus luodianensis. The sequence continues at coordinate 48,966 of JAYEVH010000456.1, read as the reverse complement.
GAAATGATGTGTAATTTTGTGATGATGTGCATATCTGCAGTGCAGGAAGCATATGTCCATCGAGGCTTAGAATGTTTAATTAGTAACGCTAGAACTATTTGGAGGTTAAGTGTTACTAGTTAAATATTAGAGTCCTCACAAGGTCTTTTACAAAGACACAGAGGAGGTCTTTGAGGAGCTCAGAAGATCTTTAGCGGTAGGGCAAGATCCAGCGGTGATATCGTTTGCGCCTAAGGGCGAGCTCGAGGTGCTCTAAGGGGTTGGATTCAACCGGATCCAGAGCTTGACTCGAACCCAAACCAAAGGGTTGACTTAAGGTTTCATTTGAGCTGAAAACTTTGAGGATTCTTAGAGGTAGCAAACTAACTCCAAAATTTATGAAATTTTACAAAAGCTTGCTGACTTTAAGATGGACCTTGTGTAAAATTTTCAGAGGTTTTATCTGAGCATTTTCTCTAAAATTCTTCAAGGTTCGATTTAGGGTTTGACCAAAGTCGAGAATAGTTTATTTGCCTCTTAACATATTCGAACAATTTCTAAAAATTGTGAAATTTTTCAGAGGGGTCACACATCAACCCAAGAACTTAGGAAAAATATTTCCATAGGATTATCACAAGATTAGACAAGGGTTGGAAAAGAAGGGTCATGACTTTAGTCAATTTGGAGGTTTGGGTTTTTTATTTCCCACAATTCCTTTACAAGAATTGCAGAAAAGCTCAAAAACTTCAAGATGCAAGAAAAGTTTTAAATTTTACACATTTTCTTACATTTGAAATACAAACCCAGATTTGGGATGTTACAGTTCTAGTGGTGTTTTCTTTGGAGTTCTTTTGGCTTTTACTTGCACCTTGTTTTGAGTTGTTTTTGTTCTTTCGTGTAGATTGCGAAGACGCCGAGGAGCCCGAGTACTTTGATGAGGAAGACCCCCAAGCCTTCGAGCAAGGCAAGTCATACCCTTGATCATATTGGCACCCATTATTTCAATCTATGTACTTTCTGTTTCAACCTAAGTATTGCATGCATAATTTACTTAGTATTTCAATACTTGTGTTTACGCTCATAGCTAGACCTAACTCCTTTGTATGGCCAATGTTGACATTACAAGCGATCTTGTTATCGCCTTAGTAGAAAACACAGTTAATACTTTAGTATGATGAGGACCTTTTGGAAAAAGAAATGCTTAGTTACGCTTATATCAAAATCTTGTTTTGGAAAGCTTTATAAAGATCAATGTTTTACCTCAAATATTTTGACCATGGCATTGGGTTATCATGAAACCTATTTTCAAATGTAAAGGTTGGAAAATGGTTTGGGCGATAAGCGAACCTTGGTTGGTCTCATGGTTGGTGCAAGGAGTGCCGAGGGTCGTGTCGTGATGCCCGGGGTTGAGGATGTCGTCCATGTCAATTAAGGACCGGTATTTGAGCGTTACTTTGCTATGCCCCTTCGTGTAACCACAAGTCTTGTGTGGGCGGGACCTAGCCGAATAATTTACAATGTCTCACCATGGTTGTCCCTTTGGATGTGTGGGTGGTCCTTCATGACCTACTTTCTTACATTCCCGTCTAGTGCAAGAGGGGGCCTGAACCCTACGGGTGGTTTGCCCAAAGGGGGCGAAACCTTAGCGAAGGGGACTGTGGTGAGAATGAGCATTGTAAAAGCCTTGTGATAACCTTTTAGTCGCACACCTTTGAAAGTGTGTGAGCAGACAGTGAAATTTGGTTATCTCTTGTGGGTAAAGATGTACACCTCTGCAGAGTAAAAATCTATTCGAATAGTCGTGTCCACAGTCATGGACATGCTAGCAAAGCCTCTCTAAGTTAGTATTTGGTTTTGGTTTTCAAATAGTTTTGAAAACTAGCTTTGGATTTCTATCCATTGTGTTTTGGGCGGGGAGCCCTTGACGGTTAGCCTGGTGTTAGGAGGTTATCCTGCACCCCTCGAACTTGTTATCACTCAATAAAAATCTGTGTTGGAAAAAGAATTTTATGTATAGTGTAATCTGCTTTAGAATTTATTTACTTGTATTTGAATGAAACCTGGCTTTATGCAAATTAACCCTATAAGCTCTCCATGGTGATATCCATTTATGCATGTCATTCTATTATGTGACGGATGTGACTTGCGAGCACAGTTTTTGTGCTCACTCTTGCTTTAAATAATCTTTTGAGTAGGTGAAGAGGACTTTGCTGAGGATCAAGAGGTCCTGGACGACTAGGCTACGCCTTCTAGCTAATTGCCTGTGGTGTATTGGATGGACTTATCTTTTGTTTTCCGCTGTGTAAAGTTGCCTTTTGTCGGCTTGTAAGCCAACTTTGTAATCAACTCTTTTGTTGTTAATTAAGCTCTTTTTGATGTATGATTATCACTTGTATTGCTGTATGAACTTGTTGTTGATCATTGGAACTAGTTGGAACACATGAGATGTAGGGCTTTCGGCGTCCCACAACCTCTCCACAGTGCAGTGCGTGGCATTTGGGAGATCACGGATCTCAAGATCTCCTCAGTCGACTCTCAGGACCTCAGGTGGTCCTGTTGAACCTCCTGGGTGGTCCTGATGGTGCTTCCGAGAGGTCCTACTGGACCTCCTGGGAGGTCCTGCTGGACTTTTCAGGAGTTCTAGGAGATCCTCTCGGGTGACCCCTAGTTGGGTCGTGACATATAACGCCCTGCGTATCGACGTGCGATGCTTCTTCACTCCTTGTAATTTATCACCAGTGCTATTAGGAGTAATAGCTTAGTGGGAGTACTTAGAGGTATTGGCCAGACATGGCGAACAGGAAGCACGACGATGGAGATCACCATGTGGAAGGGTCATACTATATCACGATGCAATGTGATTGTTTGTGAATGCCTTTATATTCTTGTTTTATTTCTATGCATGCTTTTAACATGGTAGAAGTAAATTTCCCTCGCGGGGTGATGCGGGAAAGAGGAAGCGGTCTTGGCGATTTTTTTATGTGGCGAGCACGTGATGCCATTTTGTTGAGCACGGCGACCATTTTCCGTGAACTTGCTCCAGTCTGATCGATCTCCATTTTTATGTGGAAGGTGGTACAATTAACTTTGTTGTTTTAACCACCACTAAAATACTTTGACTTGAGAGTTGTATTAAAACCGTCGATGAAATTTGAATTTTCTTTGAGGGTACTATTCCTGTGACCAAAATAATATAACTTGACGGTCATTGCGGGCCCATCAGCAAAATTCGTGTAAACTTCACGGTCATTGCGGGCCTGTCAGCGTAATCCGTGGCCGTCAGGTTTACTCTGTTTTCTAGTAGTGTCCTTAATATTTAGAACTCTGTAAATCAGTTGAAATCATGCTCAATTTGGTCAAGAAGATTGAAAGCGAGATACATAGCAAAAGAGTAAGTTACATTGTTAATGCACTTATATGTATTATCATCTTTTAATTGCTTGATTCACTTTATGGTTAAAAGGGAAATATTATTTCCGTAAGGTTTGGATTCCGTTGCAACGCATAGGCACCCTACTATTGCAAATATAATGGCACATGGCGGATGTGGAGTTTCGTGACGGTTAAGCAAGGTATTCTGACGGATAACTAATTCTTGGGTTGGCGATATTCACGATGGCCTTATGAAACCCACGGCGTGTGACAAGCGTCGAAATACTAACATTATCGTGCCAGGTCCACACACATTAAGAAAGGATTCCCTTTTCCTGATGGTTATGTAGCCAACAAGAACAACAGTTTCCTGATGGGATTTCCTGACGGTTCACTATCATGGAACATCTTCCAGTCCGATGTTGGGTTTGATGCCCTGCCAAGCTTGCCTGACGAATGCCGTTAGGAATTGACGTTAGCAAAAATTCCTGTTAGCCATCCGTCGGGAATCAGCAACATTTCCTGGCATCTCATTCCTTACAGCTAATTCTGACCAGGGCACATCGAGCGTAATTCTTGACGGTTTTGCATGTTCACGGCGTTTTTGGCTCTGGGAAAAAGCTGATCCTAGTAGCGACTCTTTGTAACATTTAATTTTTAATCTGAATTTTCAATTAAAAATAAGATTCAAAATTTTATTTTGGGGATTTTATAATTTTGAATGTACACATTGTATCTAATATGACTAACTAAATTCGTGATTCATCAAAAGTCAAACTCTTTGTTTCGAGAAAAATATACCGATAGGAATAGGCAGGACTAAATATACCATCTACAAGAACTACATGTAATATTTTGTTGTGATTTTTTTGTGCATGGGGAGAGGTAGTTGTAACGTCCCAATTCTTAGCTTGTGTTTCAAATGTAAGAAAATGTGTAGAAATTAAAACTTTTCTTGCAATTTTATTATTGTTGGAATGTCTGAAAATTCTTGTAAAGGAATTATGAAAATTCAAAATCACAAGCCTCTTTTTAACCTAAATCTTGACCCCTTTCTAAAACTTTTGGATAATCTTGTGACCACCCTCTGAAAATATTTTTCTTGGTTCTAGGGATGCTGTGTGACTCCTCTGAAAAATTTCATAATTTTTAGAAATTGTTTGAATATTTTAAGAGGTCAGTCAAACCAGTTTGACTTTGAGTCAAACCCTAGCTCAGAACCTTAGGAAAATTTGGAGAACAATGCTCTACATAAAAACCTCTGAAAATTTTGTACAAGGTCAATCCTAGAGTTAGCAAGCTCCTGTAAAAATTTCAGAATTTTTGGAGTTAGTTTGCTACCTTGAAAAATTCCCCAAAGTTTGTTCTAATTTGAACCCTAGACTAAATCAACTGTTGTGCTCATGTCGGACCAGGCCCAACCACTTGACTTGGTCGAACAATCAGCTAGCTGCCTCGGGCTCGCTCAAAAGGGGTGCGCGTGTTTGGGCCATTGGATCTCGGTCCAACACTCCAGACCTCTTGTGCCGTTTGGACCACCCGAGGTGGTGGTTCAATCTCAACTATCCATTTCTGATCCAACCATTTCGATCTTTTGACTTAACCTGACCTCACCTTTCTGTTCTTCTTCTTCCTCATCGTGTCGTACGCGCGTGTGCCATGGCAGGAGGGGGCAGGGACTGGTCACCTCTGACGTGTCCTGTTCAACGGCTCTTAGCCCCGTTTTTCAGCTCTTGTCAGTGTTTAGCCCCGTAGCCTTTTGTCCATACCTGCTACCATCGCCTCCGCTTTGTCCCAGACAAGCTTTAGGTCTTGTCGCCATTAAAACTTGTCCGGGCTCGACCGTTGACCTCTGGCTATTTGTGAGCCCTGGAGCTTCTCTTTGCGCTCCTTTACAGCACTACTTCAACTCCTCTCTGTTCTTTGAGCTCAAACCTCAGAGAACTCTATTCCGCTATTGTTAGCCGTGGAGGACCTCCATCGCCGACGGTGCTCCGGTGGTTCTTCACCCTTTTATTCCGCATCTTTTGGCACCTCACATCACCTCAAGTTTTACCCCTAACTGAATTTTGGACCACCTTCGCAGGGTTATCATAATTTTGAGTTTGCGTTGTTGCGGCCGAAGGTGTTCTTTGTGAGACCCTAGTTTATTTAGCTTGTAATACTTAGCCTTCCATTGGCTCTAGCATCACAAACCAAATACACCGTGTCTCGACAGACATGTGCTTCCCAGAAATTGCAGCACACGTACATCATACAAAAGAATGCATCATTTCCATACAACATATATAACAAGTCCAGCAAAAGACATACATAATAATAAGTTATTACAGAACAGCCGACCGGCCAAATGACAAGAGCATTAAGAAACAGCAGAAGAAAAAGTTGCCATAAGATGGCTTTGAACCAAAATACGACCGGTTAGCCACATAACACCACAGGGCAACCGATCGGGCATAAACTAATCGCCCCACACCTTTGCCACAACAACTAACAAAAGTGAGGCCCTTCGGGCTCACCTTCTTCCTCTGCACATAACAAGCAATGTAGGTGAGTACAAAAATGTACTCGCAAGACTTACAAGTAACAAGCCTATACATAGCTACATGAAAGCTGTATCAAAGGATGTTGGTTATATGGTTGTTTGTACGCATAAAGCAAGTTTCATTTGCAATAATGTAATAGATTGAAGGCAATTTAACAAACCAGTTTTTAAGCATTGAAATAACAACGAGTAACAATAGTTATCAAGTAACCACCTAGAAGTGACTAACCCAATAGCCACCACACGTAGCATGAATCCCCTGGTTCATACCACCCATCAAGTTTTAATTTAAAATGTTGTAGTCTAACTCTTGAAAGACTTCTCCAAGCGTGTCCATAACCTAGGACGAGGCTATTCGAATAGTTTTAAACCCTGCAGGGGTGTACCAATGTACCCACACTTTAGACCGCCTTTAAGCCACAAGATTAGCACACTTCCAAAGGTATACCGGCACGGCTAAGTCCTACGAGACATTTCCAATATTGTGAATCAACTACGAGTCGCTCGTATGGATAGAAACCCATACGCTTACATTGTAAAGCCAAAAAGACAACTACCCCTCGGGGTAAAGCTTTTTGGGCAACTACAAAGCTCCCACACACAACCACCTCATTTTACCACGACGCGACACACACACGCCCTCCTGCGACTCGTAGCCAACACACGCCAAAGTACTAAGTCAAGAGAGGTCCCATACCCTCTAGTGTGATTAGCACGCAAGAATGCTTAGTTTCTTTGTAACAAGATGTTCGGTCCTTGTTGACCGGGCACCATTCAATCACACCCCAAAGATCACACCATCTTACCATTGTGCCCAAGTCCAAATTGTTTTTATTTTCAGTTTAGTTTTGCAATTTGAACATAGCACGGAGCTGAAATGTAGAGATCGTAATAAGTTTATGTGATCAAGGTTATCGACAAGTCGATAACAGCCCATTTCTACGATAGCTAAGCATGACTAAGCAACAAACTCGTAAACTACTAAGTGACAAGGGTTCATCCATGAACCCAAAATCACAACAAGATAAACCTAGGCTCGATGAGTAGAGGATAAACATTTGCCTCTTGGTAATGCATCTACTAGGTGAACTATCGACAATAGTTAAAACAACATAGCAATGCATACGTAGAATTTGCAAACAATATATTAGAATTTGAAAATAGTAGGAACAACATGATCAAATGATGCTACATCGCTTGCCTTCTTTGAGTGCGAGGATCGATGGTGTGGCTCGAATGAATATCAATATTATCTTGAAACCCTAGCGTGAAAAGGCGATAAGCAAATAAGAGCGAAGAACACCAAATAACTCCAACGACAAAAGACATCCAAATCTAATGAAATTTATCAGACTAGGGGATGATTTTAGATAATTTTAGGAACAAGAATCATGTAGTTTGGATTTAGTATGAAAAATTATAGCTAAAATACACTCTCTCAACCTATTAATTTACTAAATTAATTCTGGTACTCTTCAAGGCGAAAATTTCTAGAATGATCTAAGTCTGAAATTTTTATAGCGAATAGATTATGACATCCTAATGACAAAGAAAGTTGAGTTGACAAAATTTGAAGCTATAAGGATTTACTTATGATTTTTCTAAGTTGTAAACCTAATGCAAGTCATTTTACAAAAATATAACCATGTTCAAAACCTATTCCATGTTAAAGTACACTAACAGAGGAATTTAACAACATTGATTTTGCATAAATTGGAATTATATAGAAAAGATATGCATTTTACAAGTTTTAATTCTATTTAAGGGTATTCAAAATTGGCGAGAAATCAAGTTATTTTAGTTACACAATTTTACGCTCTTTGAAATATGCCTAAATGCATTTTTATATTAAACTCTAGTGACAAAAGAATTTATTACGATTGGAATCACCTAAAAGAGTTAACATGAAATAGTTATGAGTTTTAAAGTATTAACACAATTTTGGTTGATAAACAAATGCTTACGAAATAAAATCAAACTTAACCGGAATAAAGCAGCGTGGGCGCTCGTGGGCGTTGATGCAAAATCAAGCGGGCCCGCGCGCCTGACGAGAACGACACTGCAGCGTGATTCCAAAAGGCCTTTGTTGGATCAAAATCCAGCAGTTGCGAGATGGAAACATTCGGACGGTCACGGTTGCCTCGGCCATCCACACCGCAGATTTGAAGATGGGCGACCCGAGCGATTAGGAGCGGGACGGTCGAGCGCTCTCTAGATGCAGGTCGGTTGATCACGAGATCAATGGCCCACGATTATCAAGCGCTACACACTCACCCACGTGAGATTAAGTGCTCGGGGTTTAATGAGAGGCCCACAAGTCGGTGGGATAAGGGACCACTTAGGACAGTGATTAATTACTAAAAACCAATGATTAGTAATTAATGTGTCCTAAAGATCTTGCACAGAGGTGGATTCGAGAGGTTAGGGGGGCCACCTGGCAGTGACACACATGCCGGTTTAGGACACATTAAATGCTAATAATGATTAGCATTTAATGACACCACAATTTGTCCTAAAGACCCCGGAGCTGCGGCTTAAGGCCTATGGGCCCACATGCCAGTGGCTCAATAACCAGATTAAGACATATTGATTACTCCTAATGATTAACAATGATTGGATCATTAAAGATGTCCTAACGACAGCCGAAAACAGGCGATCACGCCCGACAAATCCCGGCGGGAACTACGGCTGGTCGCGGTGACTCACGCCACGGTGGCGCCCACAAGCACCAAAATGGATTCACAATAGGCTACGGACCCAATGGTGGTTACCTCGCGCGTGGCGATGGCTCTAAACGCAAGCAGCCGGAAAATGAAGATGGGGGCTTTTACTGCTGAAAGCGAAAATAGAAAAAAGCTCCACTGCAGTCCAAAGAAACGAGTGCCACGGCCTCTAGGGACTAATAAGAAGCTACCTTGACCAAGATGAGCTTCAAAGATGGTTGGAGAAGGTCTGACCACGGTGGAGCTTGCCGGACCCGAGGAAGAAGATATGAAATTAGAGACCTGAGCCAAAATGAACACCACTAGTGGTCAAAATAGCTACAATATAGCCCATAGAAAACTTCTTGAGCAAGCAATTGAGAAATGGAACACTCACCGGAGCTGAGGAAGAAAAGGGGATGGTTTCGGCTGAATTTGAACAAACCCCAAATTTGTCAAATCCTGAGAATGAAACCCAAAATTAAGTAAGGGGAAATGATTAGGGTATTAAGGAGTTGAAAAGGGTATAAGAATATTTGAAGAAGAACCACTGGAGCTTCATGATCCGCAATGGAGCTCCACAGGTCAACAATGGCGATTTGGTATTTTTGGAGTGCTAAGCTCCAAAAATGAATAAGGAGCTTAGGATGGTGTAAAGGAACACCAGGAGGGTCTTGGGGAGCTTAAATAGCTAAAGGATTAGGGTTTGGGCAAAAGGAGCCTCTCGGGTGAGCTAAGTCTAGGACACAACCATGGACCGAAAAGAAGAAGTGATGGAGATGTAGGAGTAGGTTGAGATCGTGGCCGAAAGTGCCCTGCAAGCACTTAACGCCGACGAGGAGTGGTTGTCGGGGAGCACGATTTGACCCAAGCCATGCCTCTCTCTGTTCACGCATGGTTCGAGGTTGAAGATAACCAGAAAAGAAAAGGCTCGGGCGATTTTGAGCCCTTGGATTTTGATCGGGTGGCTGATAACGCGCCACACCACAGAGGTTTAAAACAAAAGAAGAGATCGTGAGCCCTTAGATTAGAAGCGAGCGGCTCAGTTGAGCGAAACAATCGGAGGTTTAACACAACAGAGGAGATCTTGAGCCCTTGGATGCGAGATGAGCAGTGAGATTGTTCCACGATTCTCGTCGAGCGAGAGGGAAATCGCAAGCCCTTGGATCGGGAATGGGCGACCACGATTAAATAAGTCCTCGGAATGTCGAATGTTCTCAAGCGATCGGGGCGGTGGATTGAATCAATGGTTCAAAAGGATTAGCGCGTTCGCACGGTCGAATGTTCTCGCGAAGCTGGGCGTGCGATTAGGATCAACGGTGAGATTGGGCGCGGCGCTTTTAAAAGGAGGCCGGTGCGATTAGTTGGTGGACCGAGACAAGTGACTCGAGCGAGTCGACTACGCCACAAACAAGCGGTGGAACCAGATTTTTGGTTTTAAGTTGAGCTGGGACTTTGAGGATTTATTTGTGATAGCAAAACAACTCCAGAAATTATGAAATTTTTACTAGAGCTTGCTAACTCAGATATTAACCTTGTGTAAAATTTTCAGAGGTTTTTATGTAGTGAATTATTCTCCAAAAATTATGCAAGGCTCTGGTTTAAGGTTTGACTAAAAGTCAAACAGGTTTGACTGCCTTCTAAAAATATTCAAACAATTTCTAAAAATTGTGAAATTTTTCAGAGAGGTCGCATACCATCCCAGGAACTTAGGAAAAATGTTTCTAAAGGATGATCACAAGATTTGAGATGAATGTTTTTGGAAGACAAGGTTTTTGGATCAAAAGACTTGTGACTTTGTATTTCCATAACTTCTTACAACAATTGTTCAAAGTATACATTAAATACATGATGTAAGAAAAAGTTTTAATTTCTACTCATTTTCTTACATTTGAAACACAAGTCCAAAATTGGGATGTTACATTCTCCTTCGTCCCCAACTCCGGTAAGGAACTCCTCCCTTCAATTCCTTGCTCATGGACCATCTATGGGACCTGTTGAAGTTGTCCTTACCATCCTTTTGCTCTCATTTTGCTCAGGACCTCTTGTCCTCGTTGTTATCCTCAGCGTCGGCGGTGGTCATCGTTGCCAGGGCTCCTCTGACCTCCTCTGTGCTCAGGTAGCTCCTTGTTAGTCCCTAGATGCTCGGGCACCTGCTTTCTTGGACGCTGCGGAGCTCCTTTGCTGTTTTCATATTGGTCGTGTTCTTCACCGCCGCCACTTTCTGGCTTGCCGATGTTTCAGACCGGTTCAGCTGTTGAGAGTACTTCCCTTGGGTGGGCAATGTTATTGCGAACCTTTTGCCGCCTTTGGTTGGCACCGTCGTGACCGGAGTCGCCGGTGGCAAGCTGGTGAGCAAAGCCGTGCGGTACTTAGAAATCCTGTTGACGTAACCCACGACCTCCTTGCAGATCTTGACCGTCCAGGACCACCCCCTGAGTAGATCTAGATCGTTCAGGACCTCACCCTCAAGACCACCCTCTCTGTCATTTTTGTAAGGACCACCCTGGGTTGTTTGCAAAAATCACCCTCAGGACCACCCCCTGGGTCCTCTTTGCAAAAGATCACCCCAGTGGATTTGCGTAAAGATAACCTTTAGGACCTTCTCGGTAGATCTTGACTGTTCATGACCTCCCTCTTGTAAATCTTGGCCACCCAGGACCTCCTCCGGTAGATCTTGAACGTCCAGGACCTCCATTGGGAGATCTGAGCCGTCTAGGACCTCCCTTCTTTTAGATCTTACCGTTCAGGACCTCCTTTGAGTAAATCTTGACAGTTTAGGATCTCTCTTTGGAGATCTGAGCCGCTCAGAACCTCCTCTTATAGATCTTAAGCCTTAGGACCTCCCCTCGTAGTTCTGGACCGTCGGATCTTGATCTAACGATCTAGACCTCCTCAGCACGTTTAGAGTTCGGGCGCTCCAGTCCCTTTGGACCGTCCATTTCAGATCAGTGGCGCAGATCGCGTGTACGTTCAAACCTCCGAACGGAACTCTCACTGTGAGCCATTCCTTTTTCAGATCAACGATCCAGATGCGCGTGGACGTTCGGACGCGAGCGTCTCCTCATTGTGGACCATTTGATCTAATCCAACAGTTGGCTCTGTGGGGCACTGTGCGCATTTCCGATCGGCCCTCGCGTTTGGGCCATTGATTCATAATCAACGGACCAGGTTTTTCCACTTTGGGTTAGTAATAAGTAATTCCCGAAAGCTTTTAATTGTAAACTATTAATTGTTCTAAATTTCAAAAGTGCATAACTAATTCATTTTAACTCCTTTTAAAGTGATTCAAATTTTGTTATTGTCCTGTTGAACTGAACTTTAATCTAAAAATGTGTATGAACCTTGTTTTGTATCACAAATCTATGTAGAGTTATTATCTTGTTTAAATATAGAATTGTTACTCTAAAAATTCATTAAAACTTTAAAATGCGTAAGTAATTCTCTGTAACTCCAAATTGAGCAAACTAAAAAGTGTTAGGCTCCTCTGTTAATATACTTTAGTATAGAATTGGTTTCCATTATGTCTTTGCTTCTGAAAAATGCTATGCCCTAGTTTCATAACTTAGAAAAATCATAAGTAATTCAATTTAACTCCAAACGAAGTGAATCTATTTTTGTGGTTCTTAGGATGTCATTATCTGCCTACCATCAAAATTTCATGTTCAAAAATTTCTAGAAATTTGTGCGATAAACAGTGACAGAAAGCAATTAAATTTAAATTTTCCAGTAGATTGAAATTGTTTAGTCTATAACTTTTGCATTCTTAGTCCAAATTGAATGATTCTTGTTGCTAAATTCATTTAAAATCATGTTCTACCTGCTGTGTAAATTCCACGGATTTTGGATGACTTTGGATTTTGAGTCTTTTAGGTGTTAAATCGTTTTATTGGATTCGTTCTTCGATAGGTTTGAAGAATTTATTGAACCAGAGTGATCCTCAGCAACAAGATTGTGATCTACAGCAAGGCAAGCAAATGTAGCATCATTTGATCATATTGTTCCTATTATTTTCAAAGTCTAATATCTTGTTTGCAAAGTTTATGTATGCATGTGCTATTTTGTTGTTAAACTATTGTCGGTAGTTGATCCTTTAGATGCATAATCTATAGGCAAATGTTCATTCTCTACTACTGAGCCTAGGATCATCTTGCTGTGATTTAGGGTTCGTTGGATGAGCCCTTATCACTTAGTCATGCTTAGCTACCGGTAGAATTGGGCGGTTGTCGACTTAGTCGATAACCTTGATCACACAAAACATACTTTATGTTCAGCACCTTGTGCTATGTTAATTTGAGAAAACTAAAACTGAAAAACAAAATGTTTTACACTTGGGCATATTGGTAAGATAGTGTGCTTTTGGGTGTGAATGGTTGGCGCCTGAGTCAACAAGGACCGAATTACTTGCGCCACCGTACTGAGCATTTTTGCGTGCTAACCACACTAGAGGGATATATGACCTCTCTTGACTTAGTACTTTTGCGTGTGTTGGCTCCGAGTCGCAGGAGGGTGTGCGTGTGTTGTGTTGTGGTAAAATATGGTGGTGTTATGTGTTGTGTGTTGTGGGGGCATTGTAGATGTCCGAAGGCTTTACCAATATAGGGTAGTTAACCTTCGGCTTTACAATGTAGCGTATGAGTTTCTATCCATACGAGCGGCTCGTAGTTAATACACAATATTGGAAAACGTCTCGTAGGACTTAGCCATGCCGGCATACCTATGGAAGTGTGCTTAATCATGTGGCAAAAGGCGGTGCAGGTGTGGGTACATTGGTACACCTGCATGGTTCAATCTATCCAAATAGCCTCGTCTAGGTTATGGACATGCTCGGATCGCCCCATGAGAATTAGACTATAACATTTTCACTAAAACTTGAATTGGGTGAGTACAATTGGGAATTTGTGCTATGTTGTGGTGGCTATTGGGTTAGTCACCTCTAGATTGTTATTTATGTTATTTATTATCGTCTCGCTGTTATTTCAACAATTAAAAACAGATTTGACAAATTGCCTTCAATCTATTACATTATTGCAAATGAAAATTGTTTTATGCGTCCAATGAACCATATGATCATCTCCTTTGTTTCAGCTTGCATGTAGCTAGCTTGTTACTCGTAAGTCTTGCGAGTACATTTTTGTACTCATCTGCATTGCTTTATTATTGCAAAAGAGGAAGTGGATCCCCAAGGGATCAACTTTTGTGAGTTTTGCTGCGGTGGGTGCGACTAGGTTGGCGGCTCGGTCGGTTGCCTTGTGGGTTATTGGCTAACCGGTTGGTTTGTGTTTTCGTCATCTTATAGTATTTTGCTTCCCCTGTTATTTTGTTACTTTGATGTCATTTGGCTGGTCGACTCTTGTGTAATAATTCTATATTATGTATGTCTTTTGCTAAACTTGGTATTGTAAGTTGTATGGAAATGATGCATGATTTTGTAAAGATATATGTGTGCTGCAATTCTGGGAGCACATGTCCATTGAGGCTCAGGATATTTAATTGGTAATACTAGAACCATTTGGAGGTGAAGTATTACGAGTTAAATACCCCAAGTCCTCACAGTAGTCCAGAGTTTTGTTGCTTTGGTTCCATTGAATCTAGGCTGATTTGATTCCCCTGTTTTCTAAAAGAATATGGGCTGATTCGATCCGACATCTCCATCCAAATAAAAAAGATAAGGATAATTAATAGTCTGAACATGGGTCAAGATATGGGCTGATTCGATCCGACATGATCTCCATCAAAATAAAAAAGATAAGGATAATATCTGAACATTGGTCTGTTGCACGTTGGTAATATTTATCTAGTTCTGAGGTCTGCTGCACGTTCACCTGCTATTGCATCCAGCATCTATTAAAGACAAAGCCACACTACTATAGAAAAATGTTATCACAGATAGTTTAAAAATATCATCACAGACAGTTTCGTGAACCGTCTGACTTTATGGGTCAGTAATAACATAAGATCATCACAGACGATTTTTGAACCATCTGTAAAATATCTATCATAGACTATTCTTAACACAGAACCGTCTGTGTTAGTCTATTATCACAGACGGTTATGAACCAATGAAGAAAAGAAACCACATGGTAGTAGAAATGCTCTATTACTATTTCAGATCTATACGGCAGCATTTTCACAAAGCAACCCACATAATTCTTCGTGGAACCATCAAAATACACACCAACCATAACTAATAATTTCCACAAAGTACTAATACTACTGCTTCTAGATAACTAGAGTTTCAACAGCAACTGACATCAGCTAGCTACCGCTACAAGATGGAACCTAGGAGGAGGTGAACTTGGTGACGGCCTTGGTGCACTCGGAGACGGCGTGCTTGGCGAGCTCGTCGGGGAGGACGAGGCGGAAGGAGGTCTTTGTTAGAATAGAACTCTTGTATATGGTTCCTTATCTGTATATAGAAACCCCCATTTGTACTCCCTATATATATTGCCCATTGGGCCCCTTGAATAGATGAACACATTATTCATATCATGGTATCAGAGAGCTAGTTCTAACCTAGTTCTCCTTCGCTTCCATTTATCGTCGCGTCGCCCGTGCTCCGGTGCGTCTCACGGGAGCCGCTCGCCTCATCTTCTTTGTGGCGGCGGCCCCCGTCTGCCCAGCGTCTCCTGCGCTCCGTGCGAGAGGAGGGAGAAGGGAGAAGGAGGGAGAGCACCTTGTCTTCCTCCGCCGGATCCGCACGCCGCCTGCTCCAGATCCCGCCGGGCCCCTCCGACGTCACATCGCGAGCAGCCGCTCGGCCCCGTCTGCGCCGCGCTCGAAGACCCGCCCGGTCTCCGCGATGCTGCCGTCGTCGCGGCGTCTCCTCGCCGCCAGCGTTGCGGGCCGCCGCTTCGGCCCGTCTGCGTCGCGCTCGAGACCCGCCCGGTCTCGCGATCGCCGCCATCGCCGCGTCTCCTCGCCGCCCGCGTCGCGGCCGCCTTTCGGCCCGTCTGCGCGCGCTGAGGAGCCGCCGGTCTCGCCGTCGCCGCCGCCAGCAAGGGGGAACCCTAGTTCCCCCTCGCGCGTTGCTCTGTGGTCTTAACAGGCCAGCGGGTTTTAAGCCGGCTTCGTGAGCCGGTCCGGCCCAAAAAAAAAGAGTAAAAAAAAATAGTATGTTGTTCTAACCGCCGCGCCGCCCAACGCCGCCTGTTAGACTTCGTTGCCTTAGTCGCCGTGCCGTCCAGCGCCGCCTACCAATGGCTTCCGTTCCATCAGCTGCGATCCCATTCTCGGGAACCAAGCTTAATGGGACGAACTACAGGTTGTGGTCTTCACTCATGGAGATCACCCTCGATGGTCTCCGCCTCTGGGGACATGTCACTGGTGCTCGAGCTTGTCCGCCATCGCCGGTTCAACCTCCTCTCAGACAGCCTACTTCTGCACCTTCTACAGAAGATGAGGCTACCAAGACGGAGGCGAGAGTGCCCGCGCCGCCGCCGCCGATGCTTGCGATGAGGCTTTTGGTATGCCATAGGCGCTTTTGGCCCGGTGTCTTGGCGAGGCCCGTGTTCGAGCCATCACGGTGGTCGGCGTCGGCGATTCCATCGGCGGATATTGTTGGTCCGCGTGCCACTCGTCGGATCTGGGAGTACTTGCGCGGCGATACCAGCGAGTAGCGATGCTCGGTTCTTTTCGCTCCAGCGTGAGTTGGACGCCGCGGGGCGACTCCTCGTCGGCGACTTCTTGAGCCACGGCGGTCTGGCGCCCGGTGGACAAGCTCGCTTCTCGCTCTGTCGAGTGTCATAAAGTGCGGCGGATCGTGATCGCGCCGTCTTTATGACTTCGCCCATCTGCGCCCGAGTTTGAGCCTATCGGGGCCCGATTCTTGAGCCGCTCACCACGGCAAGATCGTTACCGAGGCTCTTTCGACGCCGTCTTGAGGAGCTTCACGCGCTAGCGGCCCGATGCATTCGGCCGTGCTCGCTATCCCTTCTTCTTCGACTACGAGATCTTCTCGATTATGCATTTACGCTCACTTTTGCACCAACTGGGGTGCAGTGTAATTATTGTAAGAACTTCGGGCACGACTACCAGCGTTGTGCGGTGCGCAAAAAGCAGAACAAGGCGCGTGGACGACCCAAGGGGGGCAGGGAGGCCCTTCCTCGATGGGAGGACAAACCAGCATGTCGAGACCTTCTCGGCGGTGACTCGTTGGCGGTTGCCGAGCTCTACCAGCGGCTCTCTCACGGCTCGGCGAGTTCGCGCGGTCTAGCTCAGACGTCTCCTCCAGGTACTTCTTGGGTTCTGGATTCTGGTGCCTCTTTCCACATGACACCGGACTCCACATCTCTCACGACAGTCGGACCTCCTGTTTTTCCTATCTCTGTCGAACGGTGACGGTACTCCTTTATGCATCGGTTGTCGGAGCACTCTTTGTCCACTGACTTTTCTGCTCAGTGTTTCTCATGTTCCCGACTTACCATGCGGCTTCTCGGTGGGTCGACTTGCGTCTCTTACCAGTAGGGTTGGTTTTGACTCCCACTCTGTTTTGTTCGGGACCGCGACGAGGATGGTTCTTGGGACTGGCCGGCGCGTGAGATCGTCGGTCTCTACATCCTTGATCGCCTCCACCTTCCGTCCACTTGATTGCTCTGTCACCTCTCGACCACTTCCACCGCCACTGCGCCACCACCTCTGAGTTTTTGCGCGCGGGCATCACCGTTAGGTCACTTGTGTGGGTCCGTCTTTCTTCATTAGTTCCTAAAGGTGTTCTTGGGCGTATTCATGTTGACACGACCATGTTTTGTCGAGGTTGTAAGTTGGGCAGCGACTCTGACTTCCTTATCATTCTAGTGAGTCCTTGTCTTCTCGTCCTTTTGACTTAGTTCATTCAGATGTATGGGGACCTGCGCCTATTATATCTAAAGGCGGGCATAAACTTTATGTGATCTTCATTGATGATTACTCCCGTTTTACATGGATTTTCCCTATGTCTAATTGTGGTTAGTTTCTTGCGATCTATCGTAGCTTTGCAACGATGGTTCGTACTCAGTTTGATTCTCCTATTCGTACTTTTCGTTGTGATTCTGCCGGTGAGTACTGTTCTGGCGCTTTTAGACATTTTCTTTCTGAGCAGGGCACTCTTTACCAGTCTTCTTGTCCTGGTGCCCATGCTCGAATGGGGTAAATTCTTGGCGCAAGTATCGTCATCGATTGAAAGCGCGCACTCTTCTCCTTGCCTCTCACGTTCCACCACGACGCCTGGCCGAGGTGTTTCTCTGGTGCATATCTCATCAATATGCAGCCTTCCACTGCTCTTAAGGGTGTCAGCCCTATAGAGCGCCTCTACTCTCGAGCCCCCCAGTACACTCACCTTCGTGTTTTTGGTTGTACTTGTTTTGTTCTTCTGACCTCGTGAGCGCACTAAACTGTCACCCCGATCGGTTGAGTGTGTGTTTCTTAGTTATAGTTACGAGCATAAGGGTTATCGATGCTGGGATCATACGCTTTCGACGGATCGAGTTTCACGAGGCGTTGTCTTTGGCGAATCTCGACCTTTCTTCTATCGAGATTCAGCTCCTCCTGTTTCCACCGTTGAGTCGATTTAGTGGTTGTCTCTTTACGACTCTTCACCCATTTCTCCACTATCACGCCTTCCCCGTCTGTCCCGGTGGTTCCTTCGTACCTCGCCTCGGCCTTTGTCTCCTGCGACCGCCTCTTGTTCTGCCCACCACGGTCTCGTTTCTCGGTATTCACTACTCTGCAGACGTCCTTGTCCTTACCGATCTCCTCTCACGGTATCTTGCCGACACCCACATCCGATCCTCCCGATGATGCTCCTTATTCGTCCTTCGTGGCCGGACATCCCGTCCTCCTAATCGTCTTGGATTTGCTCCGATCGCTCATGCTCTCTCTCACATCGAGCCTAGTTCTTATCGTGAGGTGCCTCTCATTACGAGTGGCGGCTCGCTATGCGAAGGAGCTTGATGCTCTTGACGTCACGGAGACTTGGGATATTATACCGACACTGTGCATGCTCGTCCGATCACGTGCAAGTGGGTGTACAAGATTAAGACTTCGATGCGATGGTACTATCGAGCGCTACTGAGGCTCGTCTTGTGGCTCGCGGCTTTCGATAGGAGTATGGTCGTGACTACGATGAGACTTTTGCCCCTGTTGCCCATATGACCACTGTTCGCACTCTTGTTGCGGTTGCTCCTGTTCGCTGGTGGTCTATCTCTCAGCTGGATGTTAAGAATGCCTTTCTTAATGGTGTTTTGCATGAGAGGTCTACATGCACCACCACCGGATATTCATTCTGATGGGCATATCATGCGTCTTCGTCGTGCTCTTTATGGCCTCAAGCGGGCTCCTCGTGCCCGGTTTACGCGTTTCACCTCGGTGATTCTGCTGTCGGTTTCACCGTCGATTCCCACGATCCCGCTCTCTTTTGTCCATACCTCATCTCGAGTAGGACATCGCTTCTTCTCAGTATGTTGATGACATGCTCATCATCGTGATGATTCCTCCTTCATCACATATGTGAAGAAGCACCTCGATGAGCAATTTTTGATGGTGATCTTGGTTCTCTTACATATTTCCTTGGGATTGAGGTCTCTTCCATGCACGAGGGCTACTACCTCTCCCAGAAGTATGTCGGGACCTTCTTGACCGATCTGAGTCTGGACCGACACTCGCACCGAGACTCCCATGGAGCTATCCCTCGGCCATTATCAGCGATGGCGATCCTCTTGAGGATCCTACCGATATCGTCATCTTGTTGGGAGTTTGGTGTACCTTGTGAGCACTCGTCCGATATTGCTTATGCCGTTCATATCTTGAGTCGGTTCATGGCTCGTCCTACCCATCTTCACTCTGATCACCTTCTTTGTGTTCTTCGCTACTTGCGCAGGACCATCTCGTTGTTTGTTTTTTCCTAGCTCCACCTCACTCTGACTTGAGCGTACTCCGATCGACACTGGGCTAGTGATCCTTCCGATCGTCGTTCTCTTTACGCTTCGTGTTTTTCTTGGCTCCTCCCGATTGCACGAAGACTAAGCGCGACTGCGATTCCGTTCTGAGTGCGAGAGGTGAGTTGAGAGCTATGGCAGCGATGTGATGGGGTTACTTGGTTGAGGTGGTTACTTGCAGTTTTGGAGTGTCTCGTAATGGGACCTCGACTCTTTTGTCCGACGATGCAGTGCTATCGGTATTGCCCGGACCCAGTGAAGCATGAGCTCACCAAGCACATTGGTGTGGATGCTTCATACACTCGCTCACAGGTGCAGGAGGGAGTACTTGCTTTACAATTTGTGCCATCAGAGTTACAGGTTGCTGACTTCTTCACGAAGCCACAGACTAGGGCACAACATTTGTATTTTCTCTCCAAACTCAGTGTGTGTGATCCACCATGAGTTTGAGGGAGGGTGTTAGAATAGAACTCTTGTATATGGTTCCTTATCTGTATATGGAAACCCCCCCTTTGTACTCCCTATATATATTGCCCATTGGGCCCCTTGAATAGATGAACACATTATTCATATCAGTCTTCACAAATTACTTTTTTCTTGGTTGGTGTAACATGCTAAACACTACATGGTGTATGTCATGGATTCTTCTTTTCACCGTGGTATTGTGCACAACCACTGTCATAAGTTTACGATTTTATACAAGCTGCTCTAAGCTGGTATCTCTGATCATGATGTAGTTAGTCTAAATGCGATCTTTGATAAACAAAACGACTTTGTAGAGCTTCACTAATTATGTTCGATTAAATATAAGACATGTCTTCTAATTAATGTTGTCGATCTAATAAGCATTTTACGGCATATTTGTGGTTTCTGCGTGGCGGTGATTCTTCCACAGTGCGTTTTCTTACGAACCTACTCTTTCCAATGCCTAGGCACTTTTGCAAACATTCATCTTTGTTCGAGTCCACTATTCACGAAAAGAAAAAGTATTTATCTGTGTTCCTTTTTAAGCCAAAGCGGTGCCAAGGAAGATGAGGAGAGTGCGAAGAGGCCGTCACTGGAGATGGAGAAGAGTAGCGGCGATGGGGATTGGTTCACTAGAAGGAAAATAGGGAAAGGACAAGAAGTGTCCTGTTTTTAATGGGAGTCTGGCCTCCCGATGCCCTCCAAATTAAGTTGGATGGCGCTAATGGCGTGCTTATTATATGGGATGTGTTTGCATTGTAAAAATGATGGGACATGTAGGAGAAACTACAAGATGCATTAATAAAGCAAGAAAAGACCTCTAAATTCGAGCCAAGAAAGACTTCAATATGGTTGGTGGGATTGTACATCCATGTCCCCACGCAACTGAGCCTAGCTCAGTGTGAAATCCGTCTCGGAATACACTAGATTTTTTTAGAGCATGCTGTACTACCGCACATTTTTTTAGAGCGGTACTCTGCTCGGTGCATCCTGAGTGGAGGTATACCAGGACCTCCTAGGAAGTCTTCAAGACCACTTGGAGGTCTTGGCCGCTGTGCTGTGAGACCACGATTTATTCGACTTGTAATGCTTGTCCTTCCATTGACCCTAGCATCACAAATCAAAAAAACCAAGCCTCGAGATATTTATACTTCCTAGAAATGCAGTATACACACCTCGTTACAAAATCATGTATCAATTCCATACATCATAATATAGCAAGTCTAGCAAAAAACATACACAATATAAAGTGATTACAAAAGAGCCGATTGGCCAAAAGATATCAAAGTATCAATAACAGCGGAAGCAAAAGGTGCCATAAGATGGCTTTAACCAAAATACGACCGGTTAGCCATAACCCACAAGGAAACCGACCGGGCCGCCAAGCTAGTCGTCCACACCGCAGCAAAACTCACCAAAGTTGATCCCATAGGGATCAACATTCTTCCTCTGCAACAATTAAGCAAAACAAACGAGTACAAAAATTTACTCGCAAGACTTACAGGTAACAAACCTAGTTACTACTACATGCAGGCTTTATTCAAAGGAGAAGGCTCAAAGGTTATTTTCAGCATAAAGCAGATTTTATTTGCAATAGATAATAGTTTGAAGGTTGTTTGACAATCTGAAATTTTATTTGCATAAATAACAGTGATACAATAAGTAATAACATAAAGACATCCTGAAGATGACTAACCCAATAGCCATCACAACCATAGCACGAATTACCCATTCGTACCACCCATGTCAAATTTTAATTTAAAAGGTTGTAGTCTAACTCTTGAAAGACCTTGCCAAGCGTGTCCATAACCTAGGACGAGGCTATTCGAATAGTTCAAAACCTGCAGGGTGTACCAATTAGAGGACCCAGTTTATTTGGCTTGTAATGTAACCAACCACCTGGTCTTAGCATCACAAATCAAATAAATCGATCCTCGAAAATGTATACTTCGAAGCGATATACACACCTCGTTACAAAATTAGACGTCAACTCCATTCCAAACATAGAGTCCAAACATCACACTACAAGCGGAAGATAAACAAATAGTAAAGATATTACGGACAATGGCCAGCGGCCACAAGATACACAAATAACAACGAAAAAGGCAGCGGAAGCAAAGTGCCATAAGATGGCTATAAACAAAGCCAATCGGTGTGCCTTCACCCACAAGGCATCCGGCCAGGATCGCCAAGACTAGTCGTCAAGAAGCGGCAACCTGACTCACAGTGAGGACCACGAGGCTCACCTTCTTCCTCCGCAACAAAAACATTAAGCAAAGCACTGAGTACAAAGATTGTCTTTGTACCCGCAAGATGGCGTGTGAACTAACGGACTGTTCATATGCTACATGCGAGCTTATTTGGTGGAGCCATATGTTTCATTTGCATAAAGCCAACTTTCATTTGCAATAATATAATCTGATTTTAAAGGCAAGTTTGCAATTCATTTATAAGATTGAAATAGCGATAAGGATAATAATAGCAAAAGAGCAAAGATAAAACAACCTAGAAGTGACTATCCCAATAGTCACCACCACAATAGCACGAATCCCATTCGTACCACCCAACAAGTTTTAATTTAAATGTTGTAGTCTAACTCTTGGAAGACCTTGCCAAGCGTGTCCATAACCTAGGGCGAGGCTATTCGAATAGTTTTAAACCTGCGCAGGTTGTACCAATGTACCCACACTTGCACCGCCTTTAAGCCAAGCACACTTCCAAGGTATGCCGCACTGACTAAGTCCTACGAGACTTTTCCAATATTGTGTATTAACTACGAGCCGCTCGTATGGATAGAAACCCATACGCTTACATGGTAAAGCCGAAAGACAACTACCCACTCGGGATAAAGCTTTTGGACAACTACCATGCTCCCACCTCCATCCCTCCTGCGACCTCCTGCGACCGGAGCCAATACACGCCAAAGTACTAGGTCAAGAGGTCCATATACTCTAGTGTGGTTAGCACGCAAAATGCTTAGTTCGATGTAACAAGATGTTCGGTCCTTGTTGACTCGGGCACCATTCGATCCACACCCAACAGATCACACCAATCATACCGTTGTACCCAAGTCTAAATCATTTTTGTTTTCATTTTTAGTTTGCAATTAGACATAGCAATAATCTTTGAAATATCTGATTATAGAAAATTTTGTGTGATCAAGGTTCCGACTAAGTCGATAACCTTGATTCTACCGATAGCTAAGCATGTCTAAGCAAGTTGACCGGATCTACTAAGTGACAAGAGATCATCCAGCGACCTCTAATCACAACAAATAACCTAGGCTCGGTAGTAGAGATCAATATTTTGTCTACAGGATATGTAACTCACTGATTTAACTAATCAATTTAACACAAATTAAGCAATGCATACATACAATTTGAAACAAAATATTAGACTTTAAAATACTGGGATTATCATGATCAAACTGCTTGCACGGTTGCTGTTGCTCAATATGTTGCGAGGATCGTTCTCGGGGTTGCATAAATATCGAATCTAACGATTGAACAAAGCGCGAATAGAGCGAATAACATCGACCAAACTCAAACATGCAACAACAAACAAACATACCAAAATTCACACAGCAGCTTAAGCATGATATAACAAAATTTTAGAAACAGAGAACAATTCATTTTGAGTGGTTATGAATTTTCTAAGAATTTTCTAAACTAACAATTCACATGAAAACACTAGTTAATTACTTAACAAATTTTCATGAGCAAAAACAGTATCTAAAACCTATCCTAACAATTAATATACTGAAAATGGAATTTTACAGAATTGGGTTCAATGAATTTGGACAATTATTGAAAGAGATATGCATTTTCTAATTTAGAAGATACATAAGACATCATTTTATTAGCTAACAGATTTTTGCTACAGAGACATGGATGAAGCTAATTTTATCAAATAGTACACTTAAAATGAAAATTAACAGCACTGGTTTCATGCAATTTGGATAAAAATTGAATTAGTTATGCATTTTCTAAGTTTAAATGAATTAACGATTGCCAAAACATATTACGAAATACTAAAGCATTAAATCATTTTCTACCCACACCAACTAGCCCCAGACAGCAGCGGGCCCATGAAAGTGCTGACCGGGACAACCCGCCCACGAAGGTGGCGTCGGCGTATTCGAAATCGTCTTTGACATATCAAAGTGCAAACCTACATACTCTCACAAAGAAATCGCTTCCCAACGGAGAAAGCGATAACCGAGAACTACACAAACCTAGCGACAACATGGACCCACATGGCGGTGACACAAAGTGAAATGCAGCGGTTGGATTAAGCGATTTCCAAGCGTGATTAACCAAGAGGGCCCACAAATCGAGACTCAAGGTAGACATGATTAGAGTTAAACTAATCTTCACGGTGGTTCACCGCGAGCACGGAACGCGATGGCGCGGCGCGCGCAGCGATCTTGCAAACCGGGAGGTTTCGGCGAAGAGTGGTACCTTCGGTTCGCAGGACCTAGCGAACTTCGGCAGCGGTGGCGCGGACCCACGAAGATGCGGCGGCGGCGGCGGCGAGCGAGGCGGAGAAGAAGGTGCGGTCGCGCGGAGATGGCGCTTCTGACGGCGAAGCCGAGAAGGAGCTCCTCGAGATCGCGGAGACACCAGAGGCGATAAGCCCACGATCTTGATGATGGAGGAGGCGGTGGCGCCGGAATTGCACTGCGGCGCTTTACCGAGTTTGGAGAAAGCGACGCCTGACCTCGGTGATGCACCAAAGAGCGAAACAAGGTCACAGTTGGACTCGGCCTGTTGATGCGATCCTAAGGGACCAAGTAGCGGCCGAAACTCACGAGAGCGCCAATAAGCTTGCGAGCCGTGATCACCGGAGCGGAGGCGGCGAAGTGGCTCGGATGATTCAACGGGTGCTCTGAGCTCGGAGCGGGCAAAATGGATGCGGCGAGAGAGTGGATCACTGGCGTGCGATCGCGGGCTCGAGCGGCGCACACACTGGCGGCCGCTCTTGGGTTCAACTCGGCGAGACAAAGCGGGCGGAGAAAGCACGAGAATGGGGTAGAGAAGGAATGAATGAGTTCGGTGGGTAGATGAGATCGGCGATGCTTCACGGGTGACACGAGGACAAAAAGGTGGCGGCGGCGAGGGCGTGGCAAGCATGCGCCACGGCAGTGAGCTCCGGTGAGTGCGGAGAAGACGAGTCGATGTCTTGGCAGGTGGGACCCACATGTCGGCCGGCGAGAGCTAAGCGGTGCGAGCTCGAGGCGCGCGGTGCGATTAGGTGGTTTGACTTCGATCGAGAACGTGTCGGCCGTTGGATCACGAGATGGGCGGTCGAGATTGATGTATGCGATCGGACGGTCGGTTGCGCGCGGCGTGGATCGTTCGATTTGCATCGGACGGTCGCGATCAATTGGACTTGGGCGGTGCGATTAGTTGACGCCGACCAGAACCAAGTGTGCGAGTCGGACTCGAGCTGAGTTGGGTTCGGGCCGAGGAATAGTACCTTTAGAATTTGATTTAAAAGATGAGAGGGTTTTGGGAATTTTTAGAGGTAGCTCTGAGCTCCAAAAATTTCAGAAATTTTTATGGTAGCTACTAGGGACAGAGGACAACCTTGTATAATTTTCCAGAACTTTTTATGCATTGCATTGTTCTAGAAAAATTCACAAGCTGCTGTACAGGGAGTTTGACCAGATTTCAAACAGAGTTGACTTGGCCATTTGAAATAGCAAACAAAATCTAAAAATTGTGAAATAATTCAGGGAGGTAGATAGGATGATCAAGATGATAGGAAAAATAATTTTAGAGGATGATCACAAGTTTGAAAGCTAAGAATTTGCTGACAACAATTTCCATTCACAAGAATTTAATTCTAGAAAATGGAAATTGCTAGGGAAAAATGTAGAAACTTTCAAATGATTTGAAGAGACAATAAAAGTTTTTATTCCTCCTCAAAATTTTACATTGGAAATACAAACCCTAAGTTAGGGCTGTTACAAATCTCCCCCCCTTACAGGAATCTCGCCCCGAGATTCTGATCACTGGGAGAAGAAGGATGGGTGTCTGCTCGGAGCGATCTTCCGCTCCCAAGTGGCTTCATCCTCGGAGTGGTTTGACCACTGAACTTTGAGAACTTGATCACATGGTTCCTCGTTAACGTTCGACTTCTTCGAGGATACGAATGGGCGCTCACGATAAGGCAGATCTTCTGCGCACATCGATATTTTCCAATGGTGTTTCTCAATTGGAACACGGAGGCACTTCTTCAATCGTGACACATGGAAGACATCATGCACCCCTTCAAGTGTGGCGGCAACTCCAAGCCCCGTATGCAACGGCTCCACTTTCTTGATGACGCGATAAGGCGAGCATGCGAGGAGCGGTTGCCCTTGACATCAAAGCGGTGTCCTTCAAAGTGAAACTTTGAGATACACAAAGTCATTGGGCTGAAACTCAACTCACGGCGGCGCCGATCCGCATAGCTCTTACGCTCGGGTGAGCCACGCGCGAAGTGCTCACGAATCAAGCGCACTTGACTTTCGGCCTCATTGATGGAATCGGGCCAAAAGCATCTCTCCCGGTCTCGACGGTTCAATGGGGTTACGCATCGCCTCCCATACAAAGCCTCAAACGGTGCCATCACCGAGACTAGCTCGAAGCGTTGTTGTAGGAGAACTCGGCAAGCGGTAGGCACTTCTCCCAATTCTTCCCATAGGAAAGAACACAAGCACGGAGCATATCTTCAAGCACTGATTGGCGCGCTCCGTCTCGACCATCGGTCGAGGATGATAGGCCGTCTTGAAAGTAAGATGAGTTCCCATGGCCTCCTGCAGACTATGCCAAAACCGAGAAGTAGCAGCCCCGGTCGACACAATCGTCTTGGGCACACCATGCAAGCTCACAATCCTTGATACATAGAGCTCGGCTAGAGGTTCCACCCGGGTGACTCTTGACTGGAAGGAAATGCGCCACTTTAGTTCTTTGTCAATGACAACCCAAATGGCGTCATTTCCCTTAGATGAGCGGGCGACCGGTGATGAAATCCATGCCTCTGAATCCACTTCCACTCGGTATGGGCAAGGGTGAAGAAGACTCTTTGGGCGTTGATGCTCGTGCTTGACACGACGGCATCGTCGCATCTCGCAACGAACACGGCAATCTCGCTTCATGCGAGTCCACGAGAATCTCGACGCAGATCTTGGTACATTTTAGTGGCCCGGGGTGGATGGACAAAGGCGAATCATGGGCCTCTGAAGAATCAAATCCCGCAACTCTGGGACCTTTGGGACCACAAGACGCCCAAAACCACACAACACCGTGGTCATCTTACGTGAAACACGGTGATCCATCCTTGATATTCGCGCTTTTACCCACACCATCATCGATTCTTTGTCTTTGCCTTGATTTGATCCACCAAGGTTGGTTGCACAACCAAAGCGACAAGGGAACCATGCTCAACCAAACCCAAGTTGAGGCTGAAATTGCGCAAGAAGTGCAGGTTGTTGCCCTTGGATCATCAAAGTATTGCAGTATACCTTTCGGCTAAGTGCATCAGCAACCACATTGGCCTTGCCAGGGTGATACTGAATACCCATGTCGTAATCTTTGATCAATTCTAGCCATCTCCTCTGCCTGAGGTTCAGATCTGGCTGAGTGAACAAGTATTTCAAACTCTTGTGATCGGAATACACCTCACAATGATTCCGATCGATAATGCCGCCAAATCTTGAGTGCATGCACCACAAGACCAACTCTAAATCATGGGTGGGATAATTGAGCTCGTGAGGTCTCAATCGCTGGATGCATAGGCAAGCGCCTTGCCTTCCCGCATAAGAACACATCAAGGCCACGAGAGGCATGCAATAAATATCGAAGCTCTTGTGGATATCGGGAAGAGTGAGGGTGGAGTGAAGTCAACCATTGTTTGAGCTCCTAAAAGCTCTCATCACAAGCGAGAGGACCACACAAACTTCTTGTCCTTCTTGAGCAATTCGGTCATCGGCCATGATCTTGGAGAAATTATCGATAAAGCGGTAGTAGCCGCTAAACGGAGAAAACTCCGCATCGGTGGTGATTTGGGCTGCCCCAAGATAGAACATCGTTGACCTTCTTGGGATCCACGGCTATGCCTCCAAATTGAAAGAACATGGCCCAAGAATGCCACTTCCCTCAACGAACTCGCATTTCTTTGAACTTGCGTATAGGCGGGTTCCCGCATAATTTGCCCAAAACAACCTTGGATGCTCGGCATGATCTTCTTGATCTTGGAATAGATAAGAATATCATCAATAAAGACCACCACAAATTTATCCAAATACTCCATGAATCCGAATTCATAAGGTTCATGAACAAGGTCGGAGCATTGGTTAAGCCAAAGGACATGACGGTGTACTCGCTGACCATAACGAGTAGTGAAAGCCGTCTTGAATATCCTCGGATCTGATCCTGACACATGATACCCCATTCTCAAATCAATCTTTGAGAACACACAGGCTCCAGTCAATGATCAAACAGATCATCAATGCGGGCGAGAGATATTTGTTCTTCACCGTCACCTCATTGAGAGGACGGTAATCCACGCACATGCGCAAAGTCTTGTCCTTCTTCTTCACAAAGATCACCGGACAGCCCCAAGGAGATGAACTGGGACGGATGAAACCCTTTGCTTGGAGCTCACCAAGCTGCTTCTTCAATTCTTCTAGCTCATTGGGAGGCATTCGATACGGCGCCTTCGAAATCGGGGCGGTACCGGGCAGCAACTCGATGACAAACTCCAGGTCTCGAACCGGAGGCATCCCGGGCAAATCTTCAGGAAAGACATCCCCAAAGTCAGATACTATGGGAACATCCTGAATCTGCAATGCTGGCTTCGCCTCTAATACACATAGATGTGGCCCCTGAAGCTGCGGCGAAAATCCGACCTGCTCGCCTGAAGGGCTGGTGAGATAGACAATCTTCCTGGCGCAATCGATCTGCCCCAAGTGTTGGGACAACCAATCCATGCCAAGAATCACATCCAGACTCGCTGAACTGAGCAGAATAAGGTTTGCCAAAAACCCCACTCCTTGGACTATGATAGGAACATCACGACACTGTAGAACAGCTCTCATTTCCGACCCCGGAGAGCGGATGAGCAAAGGAACGCCCAAAGGAACACAGCGAAGACCACTAGCAGCAGCAAATGATCTTGAAATAAAAGAATGCGATGCTCCAGAATCAAATAATACTGCAGCGGGGCGAGAATTAACAAGAAGTGTACCCATCACGACATCCGCGCCTCTGAGCCTCCTCGGTGAAAGGTGGTTGACTCGACCGCTGCTCGCACCACAGGGCTTCGGATCATCTTACAGTGGTGGATGACCACTCCCCGCGCGTCCTCCATTAGGGCGAGGGCTGCCGCAACACTGAGGAGCGTGCATTCGCATAATGGCCCTTGTTGTGGCGAAACAAGTGACCTCGGCGCCGGATTGCGGAGGCCGCTCTGTCTTTGGATCGCAGCGCACATGGCTCACGGCTGCGGTGGGCGAGGAGCTGAGTGCGATAGCCTCGGCGCCGTGGAGCAAAAGAACGGGCCATCAGTGCCGCCCACCGAGGGCGAGCGAGGTGGCGTGAGTAGGCGATGTGCCTCCCATTTGCGCTTGGACTCGCTTGGCGCCTTTGCCTTATGCTCAAGAACAATGGCCTTATCTACCAAGGCACGAAAGTCGAAAAAGTCCACAATAGATAGCTTGTCCTGCGCTCCTCACACAAGCCATCCATAAACTTCTCTGCTTAGCCTCATCCGAGGCCACCTCTCCCGGAGCATAACGAGCGGATGATTGAACTCGTACAAGTACTCCGTCACGCACTTGCGCCCTTGCTTGGCGCGAGGAACTCCTTCTTCTTGACTTCATCGTGCCATCCGGGATGTGGGCCCACGAAAGTCGATCGAACTCCTCCCACGCGACCACATGGCCCGCGGGCTGCATGGCGAATAGTTCTCCCACCATGAGAGTGCCGCCCCTCAGGCGGTGGGGCGCCGAAGCGCCTTATCCTGCGCGGCATCGAGCTATGTTGAGCTTCCGCTCAACCATGCGCGACCAATCATCCGCATCGAGAGGGTCCTCGGAGCGGGAGTAAGTCGGCGGCTGCGTGCGGAGGAACTCTGCAAGTCCCCAGCGAGTCGGTGGCGCCACCACGGCGGAGTGGAGGTATTCCTAGCAATAACCTCAAGATCTGCGTCTGGTCCATGCGGTTCGCTCGATCCGGCGAGCACCTCGACCATGGTCGGAGGAGGGGAAGCTCCTCATCATGACCAGACTGCTTTGGCGCCACGCGTTCTCCGGCCATCTGTTTTACTAAGACAAGTTAACAATAGCCGGAAAACACGAGTCGACCACCCACTGCAAATAACACTAACGACACAAAACAAACACAAGACTTGTAAGTTACAAAACCAATTGACAAAAGTCAGATACTTAGCAAACTCATACATATCTTACCCTTATGCCCCCATAAATTTTAATTAGACTAATTCTCTATGGTTCTCCCAAAGACTGATTCTACCGGTAGTAACTATTTTTTTTGAAAGGAAAGAGAGAAACCAAGTTTTAAACTCAAATGAGAGTAAGATGAGAGTAGAAGGCTAAGATAGGTAAGGAGTAAAATCTGAGAATCTGCCTAGGTTTTCATAAACCCTTTTTATACTTTGAAATTAAGCTTTTTCAAAATATCCTAAAGACGACTATGCTTGGGTTGCTACGGTCAGAATGGCTCTGATACCAACTTTGTGAGGACCCCAGTTTATTTGGCTTGTAATGCTTAACCAACCACTGGTCCTAGCATCACAAATCAAATAAAGCTGATCCTCGAAAATGTATACTTCGAGAGCGATATACACACCTCGTTACAAATTAGACGTCAACTCCATTCCAAACATAGAGTCCAAACATCACACTACAAACGGAAGATAAACAAATAGTAAAGATATTACAGACAATGGCCAGCGGCCACAAGATACACTAAATAACAACGAGAAAAGACAATGGAAGCAAAAATTGCCATAAGATGGCTATAAACAAAGCCAATCGGTGTGCCTTCACCCACAAGGCATCGGCCGGACCGCCAAGACTAGTCGTCCAAGAAACGGCAACACGACTCACGAGTGAGGACCACGAGGCTCACCTTCTTCCTCTCGCAACAAAACATTAAGCAAAGCACACAGTACAAAGATTGTCTTTGTACCCGCAAGACCGACGTGTGAACTAACGGACTGCTCATATGCTACATGCGAGCTTATTTGGTGGAGGCCATATGTTTCATTTGCATAAAGCCAACTTTCATTTGCAATAATATAATCTGATTTTAAAGGCAAGTTTGCAATTCATTTATAAGATTGAAATAGCGATGAAGGATAATAATAGCAAAAGAGCAAAGATAAAACAACCTAGAAGTGACTATCCCAATAGTCACCACCACAATAGCACGAATCCCAGTTCGTACCACCCAACAAGTTTTAATTTAAATGTTGTAGTCTAACTCTTGAAGACCTTGCCAAGCGTGTCCATAACCTAGGGCGAGGCTATTCGAATAGTTTTAAACCCCGCAGGGTGTACCAATGTACCCACACTTGGATCGCCTTTAAGCCAAGCACACTTAGAAGGTATGCAGGCCTGACTAAGTCCTACGAGACTTTTCCAATATTGTGTATTAACTCTGAGCAGCTCGTATGGATAGAAACCCATACGCTTACATGGTAAAGCCGAAAAGACAACTACCCACTCGAGGATAAAGCTTTTCTGACAACTACCATGCTCCCACCTCCATCCCTCCTGCGACCTCCTGCGACCGGAGCCAATACACGCCAAAGTACTAGGTCAAGAGAGGTCCCATATACTCTAGTGTGGTTAGCTACGTAAAATGCTTGGTTCGATGTAACAAGATGTTCGGTCCTTGTTGACTCGGGCACCATTCGATCCACACCCAATGATCACACAATCATACCGTTGTGCCCAAGTCTAAATCATTTTTGTTTTCATTTTTAGTTTTGCAATTAGACATAGCAGAAATCTTTGAAATATCTGATTATAGAAAATTTTGTGTGATCAAGGTTACCGACTAAGTCGATAACACTTGATTCTACCGATAGCTAAGCATGTCTAAGCAAGTTGACCGGATCTACTAAGTGACAAGAGATCATCCAATGACCTCTAATCACAGCAAATAACCTAGGCTCGGTAGTAGAGATCAATATTTTGTCTACGGGATATGTAACTCACGGATTTAACTAATCAATTTAACACAAATTAAGCAATGCATACATACAATTTGAAACAAAATATTAGACTTTAAAATACTGGGATTATCATGATCAAACCGCTTGCTCGGTTCTTTGTTGCTCAATATGTTGCGGAGGATCGTTCGTGGGTTGCAAAATATCGAATCCTAACGATTGAACAAAACAGCGAATAAGAACGAATAACATCGACCAAACTCAAACATGCAACAACAAACAAACATACCAAAATTCACACAGCAGCTTAAGCATGATATAACAAAATTTTAGAAACATAGAACAATTCATTTTGAGTGGTTATGAATTTTCTAAGAATTTTCTAAACTAACAATTCACATGAAAACACTAGTTAATTACTTAACAAATTTTCATGAGCAAAAATAGTATCTAAAACCTATCCTAACAATTAATATACTGAAAATGGAATTTTACAGAATTGGGTTCAATGAATTTGGACAATTATTGAAAGAGATATGCATTTTCTAATTTAGAAGATACATAAGACATCATTTTATTAGCTAACAGATTTTGCTACAGAGACATGGATGAAGCTAATTTTATCAAATAGTACACTTAAAATGAAAATTAACAACCTGGTTTCATGCAATTTGGATAAAAATTGAATTAGTTATGCATTTTCTAAGTTTAAATGAATTAACAGTGCAACCGAAAACATATTACGAAATACTAAAGCATTAAATCATTTTCTACCCACAGCCAACTAGCCCCGACAATCGGGAGGGCGCGCAAAAGTCTTGACGGGACTGACACTTGAAGGTGGCGTCGGCGTATCTCGAGAATCGTCTTTGACATATCAAAGTGCAAACCTACATACTCTCACAAAAAATCGCTTCCACAGAGAAAGCGCATAACGAACTACACAAACCTAGCGACAACATGGACCCATATGGCGGTGACACAAAGTGAAATGCAGCGGTTGGATTAAGCGATTTCCAAGCGTGATTAACCAAAGAGGGCCCACAAATCGAGACTCAGGTAGACATGATTAGAGTTAAACTAATCTTCACGGTTCACCGGCGAAACACGAACACGAGTGGCGCGGCGCATGCGATCTTGCAAACCAGGAGGTTTCGGCGAAAGAGTGGTACCTTACGGTTGCGCAGGACCTAGTGAACTCGACAGACGGTGGCGGACCCACGAAGATGCCGGCGGCGGCGGCGGCGAGCGGAGGCGGAGAAGAAGGTGCGGTGCGCAGCGGAGATGGCGCTTCGAGACGGCGAAGCTTGAAGGAGCTCCTCGAGATCGCGGAGACACGAGAGCGATAAGCCCACGATCTTGATGATGGAGGGCGGTGGCGCCGGAATTGTACGCGGCGCTTTACAGGGTTTGGAGAAAGCGGCGCACGGCCTCGGTGATGCACCAAGAAGCGAAACAAGGTCACGGTTGGACTCGGCCACGGTGATGCGATCCTAAGGGACCAAGTGGCGAAGCCGAAACTCACCGAGCGCCTTGATAAGCTTGCGAGGCGTGATCACCGAGGCGGTTATGTGACCCTAACTTAGGGTTTGTATTTCAAATGTAAAATTTTGAGGAGAAATAAAACTTTTGTTGTCTCTTCAAATCATTTGAAAGTTTCTACAATTTTCCTAGCAATTTCAATTTGTAGAATTTAATTCTTGTGATTGGAAATTGTTGTTATCAATTCTTAGCCTTCAAACTTGTAATCATCCCTAGGAATATTTTCCTGTCATCTTGATCATCCTATCTACCTCCTGAATTATTTCACAATTTTTAGATTTTGTTTGCTATTTCAAATGGCCAAGTCAACTCTGTTTGAAATCTGGTCAAACTCCTGGACAGCAGCTTGTGAATTTTCTCTAGAACAATGCAGTGCATAAAAGTTCTGGAAAAATTATACAAGGTTGTTCTCTGTCTCTAGTAGCTACCATAAAATTTCAGAAATTTTTGGAGCTCAGAGCTACCTCTAAAGATTCCCCAAACCTTCTCTCGTCTTTTAAATCAAATTCTAAAAATCTTGTTCCTCGGGCGAACCCAACCTCGGCTCGAGTCCGACGGCATCACTTGACTCGGTCGCGTCAACTAACTGCACCGCGCGTGAGTCCAATCAATCGTGACCGTCCGATGCAAATCGAGCGATCCACGTTGCGTCGCAACCGACTGTCGAATACATACATCAATCTCGACCGTCCATCTCGAGATCAGCGGTCGGGCGATTCAGATCGAGTCAAACCACCGGTTCGCACCGTTTAATCGATCGGCGACAGGCGGTCCCACTGCGAGTTGTTTCGCCACGTCACTTCGCCATGCTCGGCGCGCACGCTCGCCAAGCGCTCGCTGGCCGCGCCTACATCTGCGCGCCACCTAGCTTCACCGGTCTTTTCACCCCCCGCCTCACCTCGCTGCTCCGCTGCTCCTACAAAGGCCACAGAGGTTTTCCCTACCTCGTTTCGCCTCCATTACCTTTCTTCTCCATCGAGCTCCGGAGTCGTAAGCGCGCCGCGCGCTTCGAGCATTTCGCCACTCCGGTGAGCTCCGGTCATCGCCGATAAGCGTCACGGTGTGCCTAGCATCCCGTGAAACAAACCCCTCAAGAGATTGGAGTTTAAAGTCACCGTGGAGCTGCGGCGTGGGCTTTCTTCTCAAGTCCGGCGAAACCGCCTTTTCCACGCGCGTCTTCTCGGTGAGCTCCGCTCAATTCTTCGCTCAGTGAGCACCACAGACTCCACCTTTCTTCTCCACTCTCTCACTCGTCCTCGTTCACCCGGGCTCCTGCCGCCGTTAATCGCCTTGCGCGCCGTAGCTCGTCGCCGGGCCACTCGGTGCCCTCATCGTCGCCAAGCACGGTGAGTTCTGGTAACTCGCGATGCCCATGCGCGCTAAATTTCATTGTCTTCCTCTCTAGTGCGATCACGCCTTGTCACCCCCACTGCCGCCGCCAAGCTCGTCGCAGCGCGCCGCGTGCTTCTCCGGCGAACCCGCGACCCTCGTCGGCTTGTGGTCCTCAGCGACCCATTTGCCCGTCGCGCGAGCGCGCCGCCACTCCATCACCGGCGGCGAATCCGAGTCGAGCCGCGAGATCCTCGTTCTTTTCGATTGTGCTCCTCTGCATGCATGCTGCGGTGGGGCCTCCTTCAAAACCAATTAGTTAGTGCTAATCATGCATATGATGGTTCTTTAGTTCGCTCTCATGTGTGATCAAAGTTAGTCATTGAGGTTTGAAAGTATATTAGTGCAAGTTTTCCTTGGAGTTTTCTCTGTTGTCATTTTCTACTGTTGCGATGAAACTAAAAATTTGTATCATGCTTGCTAATAGGTTTGTTAGGTTTATTGCCTCCTTTTTGTCGTGATGGTTAGCATGAAATCAGTAGTTAGTATCTTCATGCTTCTAAGCTCTTGTTGTCATGTTTGATCATGGGATAGTTAGCTGATCATGTTACTGTCTCTATACTTTGGATTTATCAATGCGATTAGATTTGATGCCATAACTTTCTTTGTATTGTGATAACCTTGCATAATGTGAGCATGTTGCTTAGGAGTATGAGTAGCTGAATCTTATTAAATACCCAAACTCAATTGGAATTTTGTTTAGCATCTCATAGTTGGATATTTGTTAGTTAGTATTGTCGTTAGCTTTTGTAGGTTACGTAATATCGACTTATAATAGTTGAGTTAGAAAGCTAGTTGTTGTTGATTTATTAACTTGATGATTAAATAATAGATGTACACACAATCACCATCAAAGCTGTCCAAAGTTTAAAGCGTGTTAGAAGTTTGATTTTGAGGTTAACCTAGCAAATGAGTGGATGGGTCTTTGCGGCAATTATTTGTCATTCTTTGTGATAGTCTAGCCTTGGTGTGTATGTTGGTGTTTGTATTGATGTTTGAGTTTTGCGGTGTTATTCGTTCTTATTCGCTGTTTTGTTAATCGTTAGGATTCGATATTTCGGC
This sequence comes from Ampelocalamus luodianensis, assembly GCA_036346255.1. Classification (NCBI taxonomy): domain Eukaryota; kingdom Viridiplantae; phylum Streptophyta; class Magnoliopsida; order Poales; family Poaceae; genus Ampelocalamus; species Ampelocalamus luodianensis. The sequence goes on along the minus strand of JAYEVH010000456.1, from coordinate 12,811 downwards.
AACCACGAGGACGATCCTCCGCACCATATTGAGCAACGTGACAAGGCAAGCGGTTTGATCATGTTTATCGATATTTTAAAGTCTAATATTTTGTTTCATTTGTATGTATGCATCGCTTAATTTGTGTTAAATTGATTAGTTAAATCCGTAGCTACATATCCTGTAGACAAAATATTGATCTCTACTACTGAGCCTAGGTTATTTCTTTGTGATTAGAGATCATTGGATGATTTCTTGTCATTAGTAGATCGATTTAATTTGTAGACATGCTTAGTATCGGTAGAAGCTGGCGGTTATCGACTTTAGTCGGTAACCTTGATCACACAAAATTACTACAACTTTATGTTTCAGCACTTTTGCTATGTTATTTGCAAAATTAAAAATGAAAACAAAAATGATTTAGACTTGGGCACAATGGTAAGGCGGTGTGATCTGTTGGGTGTGGCGGAAAGGTGCAAGTCGATTAAGGACCGAGTTACTTGCGCCACCGTCTTGAGCATTTTGCGTGCTAACCACACTAGAGTATATGGGACCTCTCTTGACCTAGTACTTTGGCGTGTATTGGCTCGGAGTAGCGGGAGGTCGCGGGAGGGACGGAGGTGGGAGCATGGTAGTTGTCAGAAAAGCTTTATCTGAGTGGGTAGTTGTCTTTCGGCTTTACCATGTAAGCGTATGGGTTTCTATCCATCTGGCTGCTCAGATTAATACACAATATTGGAAAGCGATCTCGTAGGACTTAGGCGTCTGGCATACCTTGGAGTGTGCTTTGGCAAAAAGCGATGCGAGTGTGGGTACATTGGTACACCCTGCGGGGTTAAAACTATTCGAATAGCCTCGTCTAGGTTATGGACACGCTCGGATCGCCCCAAGAACTAGACTTCAACATTTAAATTAAAACTTGATGGGTGAGTGCGGATGCGGGATTAGTGCTATTGTTGTGGTGACTATTGGGATAGTCACTTCTAGGTTGTTTATCTTTCGCTTTTGTTATTATTATCCTTCTTGTTATTTCAATCTTAAAATGAATTGCAAACTTGCCTTTAAAGCGTATTACATTATTGCAAATGAAAATTGGCTTTATGCAAATAAAACATATGGCCTCCACTAAACAAGCTTGCATGTAGCATATTAGCAGTCTGCTAGTTCACCACGTCGATCTTGCGGTACAAAGACAATCTTTGTACTCGGTGCTTTGCTTAATGTTTTTGTTGCGAGAGAAGAAGAGTGAGCCTCGGGTCCTCATACATGAGGTTGTGTTGCCCGTTTCTGGGCGACTAGTCTTGGCGGTCAGTCGGATGCCTTGTGGGTTGAAGGCACACCGATTGGCTTTGTTTATAGCCATCTTATGGCACTTTTGCTTCATTGTCGCTCTTTTGTTATTTGTGTATCTTGTGGCACAATCGGCCTATATACATAATCTTTGTTGCTATTTGTTTATCTTCCGTTTGTAGTGTAATGTTTGGACTCTATGTTTTGAATGGAGTTGATGTCTAATTTTGTGCCGGGGTGTGTATCTTGCTTTACAGGAAGTATACATATCTCGAGATCGATTTATTTGGTTTGTGATGCTAGGACCGGTGGTTGGTTAAGCATTACAAACCTAATAAACTGAGGTCCTCAAAAGTTGGTATCGAGCCATTCGACGTGTAACTGCAAGCATAGTCGTCCTTAGGATATTTTGAAAGTCTTATTTTCAAATCATAAAAGGTTAATGAAAACCTAGGCGATTCTCGATTTTATTCCTTACCTATCTTAGCTTTCTACTCTCATCTTACTCTAATTTAAGTTTTGAAACTTGGTTTCTCTCTTCACCTTTCAAAAGATAGTTACTACCGGTGGAATTAGTTTGGGGAGAACCATGAAGTTTAATCCAACTAAAACTTGTGGGGATAATAGGGTAAGATGTAAAGGAGTAGTTATGTGTGCGATTTTCTGGTTGATCTTTATCACGCCTTGTGCTTGTTTAATTTGCTTTCATGAATTTTGGGTTTTCTTGCTCTTAAATTTGTTGCTAACTTGTCTTAGTAAAGCAGGATGGCCGGGGAGCAGCGCGGCGGTCGGCGGTGGTCATGATGAGAGCTTCCCCTCCTCCAACCATGGTGAGTTCGCTCGGTCGAGCGAAACCGCATGGACGACAGCGCATCTTGGAGGTTATTGCTAGGAATACCTCCACTCCCTGCCGGTGGTGGCGGCCACGGACTGCGGACGACTTGCGAGTTCCTCGCGTACCACCGCCGACTTTCTCCGCTCAGAGGACCCTCGATGCGGATGATTGGCTGCGCATGGTTGAGCGGAAGCTCAACATAGCTCGATGCGGCGCGCAGACAAGGCACTCTTCGCGTCCCACCGGCGAGGCGCGGCACTCATGGTGGGAGAACTATCTCGCCATGCGACCCGCGGGATAATGTGAGTCGCATGGGAGGAGTTCGGTCGGCTTTCGTCGGGCCCATATCCCGGATGGCCTGATGAAGCTGAAGAAAAAGGAGTTTCGCGCTCAAGCAAGGGCGCAAATGCGTGACGAGTACACATGCGAGTTCAATCATCAGCTCGTTATGCTCGGGAGGTGGCCTCGAGATGAGGCTAGCGGGAGAAGTTTATGGATGGCTTGTCAGGAGCTGCGGGACAAGCTATCTATTGTGGACTTCTCGACTTTCGACCTTGGTAGATAAGGCCATTGTTCTTGAGCATAAAGCGGCGCTGGGCGAAGTCCATAGCGCAAATGGGGCGCATCGGTCTACTCACACCACCTCGCTCGTCCTGGGTGGACCCGACCGGTGGCCCGTTCTTTTGCTCCACCGGCGCCGAGGCCATCTGCACCAGCTCGCCCCACCGCGGCGTGTTTCACCACGTGCGCTGCGATCCAGCCACGAGCGGCCTCGCAATCCGGCGAGGTTACTTGTTTTATTTGCCACAACAAGGGCCATTATCGAATACGCCTCAGTGTTGCGGCGGCCCCCTGCGTCTAATGGAGGGCGCGGCGGAGTGGTCACCCACCGACGAAGATTATTCGAAAGACCAAAGGTGCGGCGCGCCGAGTCAACCATCTTTCACCGTGAGAGGCTCGGGGCGCGGATGTCGTGATGGTACACTTCTTGTTAATTCTCGTCCTGCTGCGGTATTATTTGATTACGAGCATCGCATTCTTTTATTTCAAGATCATTTGCTGCGCTAGTGGTCTTCTTGTGTTCCTTTGGAAGTTCCTTTGCTCATCCGCTCTCGGGTTGGAAATGAGAGCTTTCGAGCTCAAGCGGCGATTGACTTCAGCTCCAGGTCCTTACTCTTCACGATATCCACAGAGCTTGATATTTATTGCGATGCCTCTCGTCGAGGCTCGGATGTGTTCTTATGCGAGAAGGCAAGGCGATTGCCTATGCATCGAGCGATTGAGACCTCACGAGCTCAACTATCCACCCATGATTTAGAGCTTGCTGCGGTGGTTCATGCACTCAAGATTTGGCGGCATTATTTGATCGGTAATCTGTGAGGTGTATTCCGACCACAAGAGTTTGAAATACTTGTTCACTCGGCCAGATCGAACCTCGAGCGAGGAGATGGCTAGAATTAATCAAAGATTATGACATGGGTCTTGATATCATCACAGGCAAAGCCAATGTGGTTCTTGATGCACTTAGCGAAAAGTGTATTGCAATACTTTGATGATCCAAGAGCAACAACACTGCACTACTTGCGAAATTTCAGCGTCTCAACTTGGGTTTGGTTGAGCACGGTTCCTTATCGCCTCGATTGTGCAACCAACCTTGGTGGATCAAATCAAGGCGTGCGACAATCGGATGATGGTGTGGGTAAAATCAAGCGAGAACATCGAATGGATCGAGCCAAGTGTTTCCACGAAGATGAGCACGGTGTTGTGTGGTTTGGGCGGCGTCTTGTGGTCCCAAAGGTCCCGAGTTGCGGATTTGATTCTTGGAGGCCCATGATTCGCTTTATCCATCCATCCGGGGCCACTAAAATGTACCAAGATCTGCGTCGAAGATTACGGTGGACTCGCATGAAGCGAGATTGCGAGTTCGTGGCGAGATGTGACATATGTTGTCGCGTCAAGGCGAGCATCGGCGTCGGTAGGTCTTCTTCACCCTTACCTATACGGAATGGAAGTGGGATTCGATTGGTATGGACTTCGTCGCTGGTCTACCCGTACTTCTTGGGGAAGGATGCATTATGGGTTATAATTGATCGATTGTGAAGGTGGCCCATTTCCTTCGGTCGATCGAAGATTGATGTGAATCGACTAGCGGATCTTTACATATCCCGCATTGTGAGTACGCATGGTGTGCCACGAGCGATAGTGTCGGTCGTGGCTCTCTTTTCACTTCGATTTTGGCACGATCTGCAGGAGGCCATGGGTACCGTCTTTCCTTCACTCGACCTATCATCCTCGGTGATGGTCGACGGGCGAGTCAACCAAGTTCTAGAAGATATGCTCCGTGCTTGTGTTCTCTCCTACGGAAAGAATTGGGAGAAGTGCCTCGCTTGCCGAATTCTCCTACAACAACGACTTCGGGCGGTCTCGGTATGGCACCGTTTGAGGCTTTGTATGGGAGCGTCACGAACACCGTTGAACCCGGTGGCGGTGGCGGTTCTTTGGTCGAATTCCATCAATGAAATTTGAAAGTCAAGTGCGATTGATTCGTGAGCACTTGCGCGTAGCTCGATCCGAGCGAGAAGAGCTATGCGGTCGGCGTCGTCGCGGTGAGTTTCGGCCAATGACTTTGTGTATCTCAAAGTCTCACCTCTGAAGGACATCGTCGTTTGATGTCAAGGGCAAGCCGGCTCCTCGATATGTCGGGCGTATCGCATCACCAAGAAAGTGGGGCCGTTGCATACAAGTTGGAGTTGCCGGCTACACTCGAAGGGTGCATGATGTTTTCCATGTGTCGCAATTAAAGAAGTGCCTCCGTATTCCGGTTGAGGAAACACCATTGGAAAATATCGATGTGCGGGAAGATCTGTCTTATCGTGGCGTCCGTTCGTATCCTCGAAGAAGCGAGCGCAGAACAAGGAACCGTGTGATCAAGTTCCTTAAAGTTCGGTGGTCAAACCACTCCGAGGATGAAGCCACTTGGGAGCGGGAAGATCGTCTCGAGCAGACACCGTCCTTCTTCTCCCGAAGATCGAATCTCGGGGCGAGATTCTGTAAGGGAGATTTGTAACAGCCCTAACTTAGGGTTTGTATTTCAAATGTAAAATTTTGAGGAGAAATAAAAACTTTTGTTGTCTCTTCAAATCATTTGAAAGTTTCTACAATTTTCTAGCAATTTCCAATTTGTAGAATTTAATTCTTGTGATTGGAAATTGTTGTTATCAATTCTTAGCCTTCAAACTTGTAATCATCCCTAGGAATATTTTTCCTGTCATCTTGATCATCCTATCTACCTCCTGAATTATTTCACAATTTTAGATTTTGTTTGCTATTTCAAATGGCCAAGTCAACTCTGTTTGAAATCTGGTCAAACTCCTGGACAGCAGCTTGTGAATTTTCTCTAGAACAATGCAGTGCATAAAAGTTCTGGAAAAATTATACAAGGTTGTTCTCTGTCTCTAGTAGCTACCATAAAAATTTCGAAATTTTTGGAGCTCAGGAGCTACCTCTAAAGATTCCCAAACCTTCTCTCTTTTAAATCAAATTCTAAAAATCTTGTTCCTCGGGCCCAACCCAACCTCGGCTCGAGTCGACCCGCGCCACTTGACTCGGTCGCGTCAACTAGCTGCACGCGTGAGTCCAATCAATCGTGACCGTCCGATGCAAATCGAGCGATCCACGTTGCGTCGCAAGCGACCTGTCGAATGCATACATCAATCTCGACCGTCCATCTCGAGATCCAGCGGTGGGCGATTCGGGATCGAGTCAAACCACCGGTTCGCACCGTTCGTCGATCGGCGGCGGCGGTCCCACCTGCGAGTTGTTTCCGCCCGTCGCCGCCATGCTCAGCGCACGCTTCGCTCGGCGCTCGCCGGCCGCGCCTACATGCTGCGCCACCTAGCTTCACGGTCTTTTCACCGCCCACCGCCTCACCTCGCTGCCTCACTTTGCTCCTACAAAGGCCACAGGGTTTTCCTACCTCGTTTCGCCTCCATTACCTTTCTTCTCCACGAGCTCCGGGCCGTAGCGCCGCCGCGCCGCTTCCGAGCATTTCACCACTCCGGTGAGCTCCGGTCATCGCCCGATAAGCGTCACGGTGTGCCTAGCATCCGTGAAACAAACCCCTCAAGAGATTCGGAGTTTCGTCACCGTGGAGCTGCGCGTGGGCTTTCTTCTCCAAGTCCCGCGAAACCGCCTTTTCCACCGCGCGTCTTCTCCGGTGAGCTCGGCTCAATTCTTCGCTCGGTGAGCACCACAGACTCCACCTTTCTTCTCCACTCTCTCACTCGTCCTCGTTCACCCAGGCTCCTGTCGCCGTTAATCGCCTTGCGCCGTAGTGGCTCGTCCGGGCCACTCCGGTGCCCTCTCGCTGTCGCCAAGCACACGGTGAGTTCTGGTAACTCACGATGCCCATGCGCGCGCTAAATTTCATTGTCTTCCTCTCTAGTGCGATCACGCCTTGTCACCCCCACTGCGGCCGCCAAGCTCGTCGCGGCGCCATGCCGTGTTCTCTCCGGCGAACCCGCGACCAGCCGGCTTGATGGTCCTCAAGCGACCATTTGCCGTCGCCACGAGCCGCGCCGCCACTCCATCACCGGGCGAATCAGTCGAGCCGCGAGATCCTCTGTTCTTTTGGTTGTGCTCCTCTGCTGTGCATGCGGCGGTGGGCCCTCCTTCAAAACCAATTAGTTAGCTGCTAATCATGCATATGATGGTTCTTTAGTTCGCTCTCATGTGTGATCAAAGTTAGTCATTGAGGTTTGAAAGTATATTAGTGCAAGTTTTCCTTGGAGTTTTTCTCTGTTGTCATTTTCTCTGTTGCCAGTAAACTAAAAATTTGTATCATGCTTGCTAATAGGTTTTGTTAGGTTTGTTGCCTCCTTTTTGTCGTGATGGTTAGCATGAAATCAGTAGTTAGTATCTTCATGCTTCTAAGCTCTTGTTGTCATGTTTGATCATGGGATAGTTAGGCGATCATATTCTTGTCTCTATACTTTGGATTTATCAATGCGATTAGATTTGATGCCATAGCTGTTTTGTATTGTGATAACCTTGCATAATGTGAGCATGTTGCTTAGGAGTATGAGTAGCTGAATCTTATTAAATACCCAAACTCAATTGGAATTTTGTTTAGCATCTCATAGTTGGATATTTGACTGGTTAGTATTGTCAGTAGCTTTTGTAGGTTCTGTAATATCAGCTTATAATAGTTGAGTTAGAGAAGCTAGCTGTTGTTGATTTATTAACTTGATGATTAAATAATAGATGTGCACACAATCACCATCAAAGCCTGTCCAAAGTTTAAAGCGTGTTAGAAGTTTGATTTTGAGGTTAACCTAGCAAATGAGTGGATGGGTCTTTGCAGCAATTATTTGTCATTCTTTGTGATAGTCTAGCCTTGGTGTGTATGTTGGTGTTTGTATTGATGTTTGAGTTTTGCCGGTGTTATTCGTTCTTATTATTTGTTTTGTTAATCGTTAGGATTCGATATTTGCGGCAACCACGAGGACGATCCTCCGCACCATATTGAGCAACGGCAAGACAAGGCAAGCGGTTTGATCATGTTTATCGATATTTTAAAGTCTAATATTTTGTTTCACATTGTATGTATGCATCGCTAATTTGTGTTAAATTGATTAGTTAAATCCGTAGCTACATATCCACGTAGACAAAATATTGATCTCTACTACCGAGCCTAGGTTATTTCTTTGTGATTAGAGATCATTGGATGATTTCTTGTCACTTAGTAGATACGATTTCAGCTGCTAGACATGCTTAGTATCGGTGAAGCAAGCGATTATCGACTTTAGTCGGTAACCTTGATCACACAAATTTACTACAACTTTATGTTTCAGCACTTTTGCTATGTTATTTGCAAAATTAAAAATGAAAACAAAAATGATTTAGACTTGGGCACAATGGTAAGACCGGTGTGATCTGTTGGGTGTAGTTGAAAGGTGCAGAAGTCGATTAAGGACCGAGTTACTTGCGCCACCTTGAGCATTTTGCGTGCTAACCACACTAGAGTATATGGGACCTCTCTTGACCTAGTACTTTGGCGTGTATTGGCTCGGGTCGCGAGGAGGTCGCGGGAGGGACGGAGGTGGGAGCATGGTAGTTGTCGAAAAGCTTTATCCACGAGTGGGTAGTTGTCTTTTCGGCTTTACCATGTAGCGTATGGGTTTCTATCCATACGAGCGGCTCGTAGTTAATACACAATATTGGAAACGATCTCGTAGGACTTAGTGTGCTGCATACCTTCGGAAGTGTGCTTTGGCTTAAAGCGATGCTCAAGTGTGGGTACATTGGTACACCTGCGAGGTTAAAACTATTCGAATAGCCTCGTCCTAGGTTATGGACCGCGCTTCGGATCGCCCCAAGAACTAGACTTCAACATTTAAATTAAAACTTGATGGGTGGTACGGATGCGGGATTCGTGCTATTGTTGTGGTGACTATTGGGATAGTCACTTCTAGGTGTTTATCTTTCGCTTTGTTATTATTATCCCTTCTTATTATTTCAATCTTAAAAATGAATTGCAAACTTGCCTTTAAACTGTATTACATTATTGCAAATGAAAATTGGCTTTATGCAAATAAAACATATGGCCTCCACTAAACAAGCTGCATGTAGCATATTAAGTGCCGCTAGTTCACACGTCGAGTCTTGCGGGTACAAAGACAATCTTTGTACTCGGTGCTTTGCTTAATGTTTTTGTTGCGGAGGAAGAAGGTGAGCCTCGGGGTCCTCATACGTGAGGCTGTGTTGCCGTTTCTGGACGACTAGTCTTGGCGGTCCGGTCCGGATGCCTTGTGGGTTGAAGGCACACCGATTGGCTTTGTTTATAGCCATCTTATGGCACTTTGCTTCATTTGTCGCTCTTTTGTTATTTGTGTATCTTGTGGCACGCTCGGCCTATATGCATAATCTTGTTGCTATTTGTTTATCTTCCATTTGTAGTGTAATGTTTGGACTCTATGTTTTGAATGGAGTTGATGTCTAATTTTATGCAGAGGGTGTGTATCTTGCTTTAGGAAGTATACATATCTCGAGATCGATTTATTTGGTTTGTGATGCTAGGACCGGGTGGTTGGTTAAGCATTACAAACCTAATAAATCAGGGTCTCACGAGCGGAGGCAGCGAAGTGGCTCGGATGATTCAGGGTGCTACGAGCTGGAGCGGGCAAAATGGATCTGCGCGAGGAGAGTGGATCACGGCCAGTGCGATCGCGGGCTCGAGGCGGCCGACACGGCGGCGCTTGCTCTTGGGTTCAACTCGGCGAGACAAAGCGGGCGGAGAAAGCACGAGAATGGGGTAGAGAAGAATGAATGAGTTCGGTGGGTAGATGAGATCCGGCGATGCTTCACGGTGACACGAGGACAAAAAGGTGGCGGCGGCGAGGGCGTGGCAAGCATGCGCACGTGCGGCGTGAGCTCCGGTGAGGTGCGGAGAAGAGCGAGGTCGATCTTGGCAGTGGGACCACATGTCGCCGGCGAGCAAAGCGGTGCGAGCACGAGGCGCGCGGTGCGATTAGGTGGTTTGACTTCGATCGAGGCGTGTCGGCCGTTGGATCTCGAGATGGGCGGTCGAGATTGATGTATGCATTCGGACGGTCGGTTGCGCGCGCGGCGTGGATCGTTCGATTTGCATCGGACGGTCGCGATCAATTGGACTTGGGCGGTGCGATTAGTTGGCGACCGAACCAAGTGTGCGAGTCGGACTCGAGCACGAGTTGGGTTCGGGCGAGGAGCGATACCTTTAGAATTTGATTTAAAAGACAGAGAGGGTTTTGGGAATTTTAGAGGTAGCTCTGAGCTCCAAAAATTTCGAAATTTTTATGGTAGCTACTAGGACAGAGGACAACCTTGTATAATTTTTCCAGAACTTTTATGCACTGCATTGTTCTAGAGAAAATTCAAAGCTGCTGTACAGGAGTTTGACCAGATTTCAAGCGAGTTGACTTGGCCATTTGAAATAGCAAACAAAATCTAAAATTGTGAAATAATTCAGGAGGTAGATAGGATGATCAAGATGATAGGAAAAATAATTTCAGAGGATGATCACAAGTTTGAAAGCTAAGAATTTACTTGACAACAATTTCCATTCACAAGAATTTAATTCTAGAAAATGGAAATTGCTAGGAAAAATGTAGAAACTTTCAAATGATTTGAAGAGACAATAAAAGTTTTATTCCTCCTCAAAATTTTACATTGGAAATACAAACCCTAAGTTAGGGCTGTTACACCAATGTACCCACACTTGACAGCCTTTTGCCAAGCTATTAAGCACACTTACTTTGGTATGTCGTACGGCTAAGTCCTCCGAAACATTTCCAATGGACTGCGTTAATCAAGAGCCGCACGTATGGGGGTTAACCCTTAGTGATCTGCCGACGAAATATGGATCACAAGGACCCATACGTGGAGTAGGATACACCGGCCTCAGCAGGTGCTCCCCTCCCCACAAACATGTCCATGTTGCATATAGTTAAATATACAACCCACCACGCGACTCATTAATTAACACCCTCCAAAGTACTTAGTCAAGAGAGGTCTCATATCCCTCTAGTGTGGTTAGCACGCAAGAATGCTTGGTTTAGTGTAACAATATGTTCGGTCCTTGTTGACTCGGGCACCATTCCAGTCACACCCAAAAGCACACCAACATACCATTGTCCCCAAGTCGAAATCATTTTGTTTTTAGTTTTAGTTTTCACAAATAAACAAAGCACAAGGTATCAATCATAAGTAATAACAAGTTTTGTGTGATCAAGGTCATCGACTAAGTCGATAACAGCCCAATTCTACCTCAGTAACTAAGCATTGCTAAGCATCATATCGTGAAGACAAATAAAAGGCCCTAAATCATTCACCGGGCTCTAATTTACCAGTGAGGATAATAATCTTAAGGTAGTGGCAGGGGTGAATAATTTTAAGGCAATAATGCAATAGACTTAGCTAGCTCTAATCGACAAAATTAACTTTGACACAAGAAGCATGCATACTTAGGTTTTGCAAACAAAATATTAGACTTTAAAAGTAATAGGAGCAATATGATCAAATAATGTTATACTGCTTGCCTTGTTGGAGATTACTCTCTTGCTGCAGAGGATCACTCACGTAATCAATAATTTCTTGGAACCTAACGCCAAAATACGATAAAACCAATAAAGACGAAGAACACCAAAAGAAACCAAAAGCAAAAGTTATCCAAATCCCATGAAATTCATACAGCAGCAAGAGATTGATTTTAAATGAATTTAGAAACAAAAATCATGTCATTTGGATTTAGTATGAAAAGTTATAGCTAAAACAATTTCCTCGACCTATTAATTCAACTAAATTAATTACTAGTACTGTTCATGGCATAAATTTATGGAATGATCTAAAGTATGAAATTTTATGGTAGGTAGGTTATGACATCCTAAGATCAGCAAAGTTGGGTTTACTCAATTTGGAGTTAAAATGATTTACTTATGATTTTTCTAAGTTGTAAATGTAGCACATGTTACTTTTGAAAATGAAAACATGATCAAAACCTGTTTCATATTAAAGTATGCTAACATAGGAATTTAACAAGATTGAGTTTGCACATTTTGGAGTTATACATAAAAGATATGTATTTTACAAAGTTTACTTCAATTTTGGAAAATTTTAAAATGGTTGAAATCAAGTTAATATTGTTTATAAAATTTTCTCGTTACATAAACATATCTAAATGCATTTTTAGATTAAACTTTAGTTAAACAAGAATTTATCCAAGCTGGAATCATCTAAAAAGGATTTAAAATGAATTAGTTATGATATTTTAAAATTTAATACCATTTTAGTTCGTAAATAAACCTTACGGAAAAAGAAATGACTTAACAGAGAGTAAAGGCGTGGCGCAATTTGGGCGTGGCGTGCCATCGCCTGGCCCGCAGCAATTCTGACCAACCGCGATGCGCACACGAGCGAAATGATAACATTCGTTGGATCTAAAATGGATGGTCGAGATCAATCGAGCACTATTCGCGACCCGAGCGGCCCAATGAGCGTGGACCGCGAGATCTGCGATGGAGGGCGAGATCAAAGGAGGTTGGGTGACTCGAGCGGCCCAATGAACCTCGGCCAGCTCATCGCGAGATGGACAATCGAGCCGTGGGGAGTTGGGTGGTCCGAACGACACGCGATCGAGCCACGGATCTAGAGATGGATGGCCCGCGATTTGGATCGTTCGGGGCAGAAACTCCAGAAGATCTCGGCGGTAGATCTTGAAATCAACGGTCCACGATTGCGCGAGATAACACATGTGGATTTTAAGTGCGGGAGGTTTAAATGCATGGGCCCACATGTCGGTGAGACGAGGCGATTTAGGGCAGCTAAAAAATGCTAAACCCAATGATTAGTGATGATTAGCATTAAATGTATCTAATGAATATCGCACGAAGAGGATTTTAAGTGGTGAGGGCCCACTTGGCAGCGATTGCAAATGTCGGCTTAAGACACATTTATTACTAATCAATGATTAGCAATTAATGACCCCGATTTGTCTAATGAACGTGGATCGTGGTTTAAAGCCAGCGTGCCCACAAGCGCGTGACACACGACACTTTCGTACACAATTAAATGCCAACTAATCATTAACGGTGATTATCAATCATTAGCCATTAATGATTGTCTTAACGACTACGGCACGAGGGAGTTCTCCGTCGGCAAAACCAGCGGCAA